>CM028752.1:4245191-4728436 GCA_016801395.1 Leptodermis oblonga
CTGCAGTTGTTGCTGTGGCCGCTTTAGTATTCCAGCCGGTTGCCTATTCTGCGGTCGCTGAACTGGAGATGGTACATGCTGATGAGGTTGCCTCTGCTGTGGCTGATTTGGTACCCCAAATGAAAGCCTATCTTGCTGTTTTTGAACAGGGGATTGTGCAGACTCATCGGAGAGCCTGCGCTCCGGTTGTTTGGCGGCCGTCGGCGATGACTTCTCTTGCCTTGTGATGTTAGATTCCTTGCTGGCAGTATTACCATTACCATTTTGCATTGGTTTATTGCTAGTTGTTGCATTGTCATTTCCCTTGGGGATCGAGTTTTTGACCTTCAACAAGTCCAAAATCTCAACATAATTCTGTACTCTTTTTACCTGCAAAAGTATTCATTTCTATCAATGTACAGCCAATTAATAACAAATTTTTTGAAATGAAGCTCAAATAACAGTACCTGCATTTTCCCTTGCATTTGGACTTTTGCATCAACATTCTCAAGAACTCCATCCAACTTCACAAGTTGATTCATCAACAATTCAATCAGATTCACCACATAATTCTCTGTCACTTTTCCACCTCTTGAAATCACAGATTCAAGTGCTCCCACCTGTTCAATTTTCACACTTTTAACCATTACTCTTCAACAACAAAGTATATGACTGCAAGATATTTCCAAATTGGCAATAGCCCATCACAGGGTAGGACTACGTTCCCGAAACCATTCGATCATGATCATGGAATAATGATCATTGCGGTAGCATTAGTAAGCCATTACCAAATGACCAAATGATCCCGTAACAAACGTAATCTTTTCCTTATTTATATCCAAACCTAATTTTACCTATAATAATCTTAAATACCCACAAAATAGAGAAATATTACAATCCTTTAACATTCTTGCCCAAGTCATTTATTATTCCGTGAATAAATGGTTCGGTTAAGGGAGTGTAGTCTTACCGCCACAAACTATATCTTGAATTTACAATAGTAAAAACAGGAAAAGAAATAATAATTACCTGGCCAGCTAGTTTATCGACCTCTAAGCTGATATCTGATATAGCTTCGGTGGCCTTCTCCAATTTGGCCGCTCTTCTCATCTCAAGTAACCTTTTTTCTTGGCTAATTCCGTCCTTAATCAGCACCATTTTGGACTTGTTTTTCACACCCGTTGTGTCAAGAAACGCCTTAGAATCTCTCTCTTTGTCCTTAAAAATCAGCTTTTGATCCTCATGGTGCAACCCGGTTGGCCCCGTCAACATCTTTTTCAATTCCCCTGTTTCGCCCAAAAAAAATTTTATTATTATTATTCATTTCCTTTCCAAAAAAATATTAATTTTATATGCATTTGAGAGACTTGGAAAGTCGTTAACCACAAAAGAAAATATATTATAAAATTATAATATAGAGTAAAGGGAAGTTACCAAAAGAGGCTTGGGAGCTTATACTGATTTCGTGATAAACGGAGTCATACTTGACCCGGACCCGAATTGTCGGAGGAGGCGGCCGGTTTTGATCCGAATCGCAACGCGTCTGAACTAACATTCCACAAGGCCTCATTTCCCAGTTCCCGTCGCCACTTCCGCCACCGACGGCGGTGTCGGCGGTGTTTTGTGTCGGCAGAGGCTTCCCGGACTCCGTTTTCGAAGTTCTAGCTTTCCTGTTCATCATATTGACTACGGAGACGGACCCAAATCAAGTATTTTGAAGCAAAAACGATTGAAAAAGAGTTCTTTGACTTTTTTCTTGTCCCGGCAAGAAAATGGGAAGAAGAAGGAGAATTAAGAAATTTTAATTATTGGGAATTGGGGAGCTTCGAATGTTCCATGCGGTGATGAAATCAATGTCCGAATGTACGGAAAGAACGAGAAAATAGGTGGAAGAAAGGAAGAGGAAGAGGAGGAGGAGGAGAAGAAGGATGAAGAAATCAATAATCTCCAGTTGTTGTTGAGACCAAAAGTATTTGTTTTCTCTCTCTGCATTTTTCAGGGAGTGGTTGTCCAGTGTTGTAAAGAAGTAGAGAGAGCCGGTGAGGAATATTTATATGGCCTTATTACTTTGATAATTTATCTCAATAACCTTTTTCTTTAGTGTTGTTTTTAAAGAAAATGTACTAGAATTTACTCAACTACAATTGATGGGACCTTACAGAATGCATGGTAAAATTTTCGACAATACAATAATTATGTAGTCACTCCCGAAGAGGAGAATTATTGAATTGGGGAGGATGGCTGAACTTGTATTTTTGTGTGTGTTTTAATTTTATGTAATACAATTTTTGTAGGGACTATAACTGATAAGCTTTCGGTGAAATATATATTAATATGAACACAATTTGCTATTTATAGTCATTTTTAGGACGTATTTATAGTGTAGTTCATTCCATACCTTTCATATATAAATGGGTAAAAGACAAATACCTCCCTTGTGGTTTAACTATAAGACAAGTATCTCCCTCATATTTTTAAAACTCCCAAATACCCCTAAGGTTTGGACTAAATTGAGAAACTAACCAAATTTGGATGGACTGACAAAATTTGAATTATATAGTTAATCTCCAATTTTTTTATGACCAAAATACCCTTAGAAGAGTTTTACTTTTAACTACCACTAAAACTCCTTATTTTCTTAATGATCGACAGAAGTAATAATGGGGAGAAAATGTGGCTGCCAATCAAAATTTTTTTTTCTTAATCAAGACCCATATAATTTTATTAAATCACTGATTGATACAATACAGAAAATCTAGAGAACCTTCTCACTGATGGCCTCTTGGACGAGCAAAGTATACGATGAGACACTGAAAAACAACATCCCATGTTCTTGCATCTGTATCGAAGAATCCCACGTTTTGTTTCAAAACCGCCTTCAAATAATTCCTCCTCAGAGCTCCGGCTTGCCTCTCATACAATATGCAATCTCTGCAGTTTAAATTTGATTCATCTTCATTCATTTATACTTTGATCGTTTGTAGAATCAATCAGTTTGTCTGGCTTGTTGTTAATGTTGATTTTTTCAATATTATCTTGACTACTGAAACATGAGAAATGCAGAAGATGTGGACAATGAAGGTCTCTCTACTCTCTCTCGATCTCTAATGTTTAATGAAAAGTTTTTGTCCCCAAATCTTTCTGAATGCAAGAATTGAACACCGGTGGTAACTTTGAAACCTTTGATGGCGAACAAGCATTTGCAGGCTAGGCTCTGTTCTCTTGTGGTTTTGGTAGAGAATCATCATTTTTTTTTTTCAAAACTTTACACAAAGAAACAACTTTACTTTTTTAACAATTTAAAATTAAAATTTTAAAATTCCCTCTAAATACTTACTCACATAAATTCAAAAAAAAACACAATCATTACACTTTTTTATCTCTCACCTACACAATTTCCCAAAAAAAACTTCCCTCCAAAAAAAAAACTTCCCTCTAATAAAATTTCTTCTACCAAAGTCACAAGAGAACAGAGCCTTAATTTTATTTTATTCTTCCAACTAATAAGAACATAACTTCATCTACTTCTTTCTTTTTTTTTATTTAGCGTCATTTTGTGTGAAGGGTAATTTGGTAATCTAATTAACGCTCCGTTAATCAACAAAAATTCTGTTAGTTTCTCAATTTAGTCCAAACTTTAGGGGGGTACGTAAGAGTTTTAAAACCATGAGGGAGGTATTTGTCTTTTGCCCTATATAAATTGATTAAAAATTGGAAGTTGCACATTTTTATTTTTGTGTTTTTGTATAAATATAAGGCTTAATCACTATTTACCCCCAGTGTTATTGGCTTTTGATTATTTGCTTCCCCGTATTTTTAAAACTAACTGGTTGTCCCCGTATTTATAAAACTAACTGTTTGTCCCTCTCTCCCCAGTTAAACCATAAAAATTTATGAAAAGACAAAAATACCCCTCTGGAATGCTGACATCACACTCTCAAGTTTAATTATATTTAATTATTTGATGTTTAGGAAAGTATAGTTTGAAAGATTTGGTTGTATATGTTTGTTTCGTTCCATATAAAGAATCGTGTTTTGAGTTGTTGCATATCAAAAAATAGTTGTACAACTAGAGTCTTTGATGAGACGAAGAGATTACTACTAGAGACCACTTGATAATATAATCAAATCATGAGGAGGTAGTAGTAATATTGACCAAATTAAGACAAGATGTTAGTAGTTTTTGCGAATTTCATAGAAATATTGGTAATTTCTTCAAATATTAGGGAGTTAAATGTAATTAACTCCATAATTAAATATTGTAACAGGTTGGTATTAGTTATGGTGCATTGCTGCCGTCAAGTATAGTTTAGAAAATGATAAAAGATAAAATATGTATGAATAATTAATACTTTATTTCTCAACTAATTCCATATACGGTTACGGCGTACAATAAATAACAATGTGTCTATTGTCTGTTGTAGTGTTATTTTTCACATTTCCACCCGTTAATTCCAGTAATAATATAGTTCACAAGATTGAGATTCCATGTCAGATCAATTTTGATGTAAAAGAAATCGACAGGATGTAATCGTAAGGTCGTACATAAGATACTACAAAAAATGTGTATGTGTAAAATTATAAACAAACTATTAGATTTTTCAGTGATGGAGTGGAATTAAAGTTAGAATTGATTTGATATTTTGGAATGATAGAATTTTAATATGAATCGGGATTATGCAAACGATGATTAATAACAAACGTCTTCGCATTATTTTATTTATTACTATACAATTAAGGAAATGAGAATTAGATAAAGAACTACCAAGTCTACTTATTTATATTTTTTTTCCTAAACGTGAAGGATGGAGCAAAGCAAACTGGTGACAAATGTCCATTTCCTTAATGCTCAAGGCACCGTTTCTATTAGTCTTTACAGATCGAACTTTTAATACTTGCCTGATTTGAAGAGGATTTAACTAATTGTTTGCAAACGTGGTACACGATCGAGTGCATTAATTAATCTTTTTTTTTAAAAATAAATAATTTTTTACAAGCTTTAAAATACAAATAAGAAATTCTTAACTATTTCTCACTTATACTTTCATTTTTTAACTATAAATCAATTTTAGTCGATTCCATATATATATATATATATATAATTATTATATTAATAAAAAATATTGAAATAAATAATACCAAAACTCTTCCACTAAAATGATAAAAAATGTGATTGTAAATGCAAATCAAATTACAAATTTGCAAATATATATTCCTTAGCCCTTTTATCTAATGGAAGAATTTTGTTTCAAATATATACATTTTTTTTATATAAATTTAAATGTACAATACATAAAATAACTAATCTATCATTATATATTTTTTCATTAATATTCTTACATTTTAAAGGTGAATTAAGTATCGATAACATATAATTATATAAGTAAATGTATAAAAGTTAAAAATAAAATCAGAACTATTAAGTTGTCAGGAAAAGATCTTTTGTTGAAACAAGACTTTTCTATTATTAGGGCGGAGATATATTTTAATTCATTAATATCAAAAATAATATATATTTATTTATTTTTAATGAAAGTTTTTATACTTTTCCAACTTAAAAAAAAATGAAAACAAAAACCACCATAGTAGAAGATAATGAAAAAAAAAAAAAGAAAAAGAAAAAATGGGGATATATATTTACATGTAGTAAGTATTTTTATCTAAATCTAGTGAGCAATCAGCAAAGTCAAAGCAAAAACAGAAATCAATATATTAAAAAAATAAATTGCTTACGCCAGCTTCCCTCCAGCCACCAACCAAAACAGGGATGCTGTCGTCATAATCTCTGAAATTACACGTGGAAGCATCGAAATCCACTCCACTGTAATCTGTACCGGGCTGTCTTTAGAGCATTAAAACCTTTCCCTCAAAATGCCACCGACACTTTGGAGACGCAGGATCAACACGGCTGTCTGTCTTGTCAACGACACGTGTCATATTATGGACCGTTGATCAATCGTCTACAGTGGATTTTTCTTTTTTTTTTTGTTGGGAAAAATTAAGCGGGAGAAAAAGATTCTGTGCAGCCGCTGTCCGATGGAGACTGTACAACCCACTGATTTGGTATGTGCCGACTGTTTTCTTTATAATTAATTAAAATGAAAATTATGGGTTGATGATGTGATTCTTATTAATTTAATTAATTGATTTTTAGAAAAATACAAACAAAAATGATGATATTTCTGGACCCAAAGAGAAATGAAAACAAATGTTTAGGCTATCAAGTCTCTATTTGTCTTAAGCCAACTAAAATAAATAAATAAAGTCTCGATTTGTGAAGCCGCCTTTGTTACTTTTGCTGACGCTTTGGTCATTTTCTCCTTTTCTTTTTGTTTGATTTTAACAAAACACAAAAATTTGGGTATATATTTACCAAGGGAAAAAAAAAGAAAAAGAAAAAAGAAAGAGGATATGTAGTAGTAGAATGACATAAAAGAGTATTAAAGGCAATTGAAAGAGTTTATGAGTGAAAAATAGGTTTTGAATTTACAATATAAAAAAGTTCAAAACATGCAAGGAGGTGGTTAGTGGTTAGATGCTACAATAATTCCTTTTTTTTTTTGAATAACCGATTAAGTGGCTGGGGCCAATAATTCTCCTTTTAAAGAGTACTCAATATATTGTATTCGATGTGCCATATAGTTTACATGTTCGTTTATGAAGTTTAGCCCTCAAAAGTATAGTATTAGACTTTGTTTTACTTTGTTACCATTACAAAAAAAAGAAAAAAAAAATCTGACTTTTTCCTATAAAAAAAAAAATTACAATCCAAACAACTCTATTTCCTAAATTTTAAATTTAAAGTTCTCTCAATAATTTCACTCACATAATTTTAAAAATAACCTCATCATTACATTTTTTTTTTTTTACTCTTTCCTACACAAATGCTCAAAAGAAATTTCATTTTCTATAATAAAAATTTCCCAAAACAAAGCCCAAATGTTATATGGAAACACACGTATTGATTTAGTCTTTGATACATCGAGTTTAGTTGCTGATATATTGCGGTTACAAGTTAGCTGCTGAAGATGGCGTATATAGTAACATCTAATATATAGCATATTGAGTTCCGTCTCTAGAATATAGTGTATTTTTAAAAACACGCATGTCATAATAGCAAGTTTAACTGTTGAAATATTGTCGTCTAACCGTTAAACTGTTGAACAGAAGATTATCTCTCTTGTAAAATAGGCACATATTACATACGAGAATTATTTGCAATGACCTATTTTTGTTTAAGACAAAAAGAAAGGGTTGACGTTATTATTAGAGAAAAAATTTGTTAAATGACCTAGTATTAAAGGAAATTTACACGATTTTATATATGTATAAATTTTCTCTGTTAAGTAAAGTATTACTCTAACAATAACATTACTTAGAAGAGAGGAATTAATATACTCATATATGTAATCATTCCTAAAATTAAATACTAGGGAAAAAGAAAATGTTCTTCAAATGGAATAATATTTCATACTTTGTTAGTAACCCAAAGGCATCTCCGCCGACAGTTTTGAGTAGAGTATTCAAAGATTTGCCTTAAATACTGTTGAATCTCGACTAAGGTCATAAATTGAAGTTTACTATTTTCGAGTGAATAGTTGAGCTAAATGTACTTGTAACTTTTTTCAATCATATGCTTTCACGTTAAAAGCGGCATGCACAACTATTAATAGTTTATTATTTGAAAACTTTAGGGAAGATATGAAAAAGGGTCCATCTCCATAATGGATCGATCTCCTATTACACTTTCAAGTGTTTTATTTGTTATATATTTTAATAATCGATCTCCTATCACCATTATATTTAAACAACAAGTATGTTTGCGTATTGATTTTAAAGGCAAAAGTATCGCCTCTATTAGAAAGAAAGACATGCAAATTAATTTTAGCGTATAATATATTGTTTATTGATGAAAATATGATTACAAATTTTAGAGACTGAAATATTAATACTAAATCATCTAAAAGAGCCTCCCTTGTATAAAAGTATGTAATAGAGAATGACATGCAAAACTGTAGGAAGGTATCTAAAACGATTAATTACAAAGAGTCGAAAATCTACCAATGATCTCTCTCTCTCTCTCTCTTCCATTTTCTGTCGCAAAAACTCACATGAATCAAGTTTATGTGTAAAACGCGATTTATACATGAGACAACGTGTGGATATAACGTGCATCTCTATGCATAAGGATGCGATTGTTTTCTTGTCTTCTTAAATAGTAATACTCGCAGTGTGAGAGTGATACTTCCAAATTACAAGAGTGATACCCCACTCCTGTAAATTTAATCTATCAATTTCTTCTGTTTTTCCTTCCGAAAAGTGGTATCATGCTACCCCTTCAAAAGTTATAGTAGCATGCTACTTCTTTAAAAGCAGAATTAATATGTTACGCCACTCTGTCAAGAGTAGCATGTCATGTTACTCTGTCAATAGTAGCAATAATTTTTTTTTTCTCTTTTATTTTTTCTTATTAGTTTTCGTAGTGCTACTCAATCATGAAGAGTAACTATTATTGCTACTCTTCATAAATAACAGTTTTGTTTTGTGTTTTTTTTCCTTTGTTTTTTTTTCTTTCCGTAAAGTGATATTGTTGGATATTAATTATATCAAATTTTAATTAATTAATTTGGTAATTATATTTGTAGTAAGTTTTGTTATTTTAGTTGTTTCCTATTTGTTTTAGGGGGTAGTTTTCTTAGTAGGGTCTGGTAAGTGAATTCTACTCAGTTTAAGGTAACTTTATGATTTATATAAAGAATATTGGGTGATGTAATCACTACCACAAAAAACGTTAATGGAGGCGCCTAATTGGAGGCGGGTCTCCCAAAACCTGCCTCCAATAAAGGCATCTGAGGTGGGTTCCCGAACACCCGCCTCCAAAGGATGTGATTAATTTCGCCTAGCATAATGGAGGCGGGTTTTTCTGGCACCAGCCTCCAATAAGGTCCATTATTGGACGTGAGTTCCGGCGAGACCCGGCTCCAAAACGGTACTACAGAATGGAGGCAGATTTTTACGTGACCCGCCTCCAATGTCCAGTATTGGAGGCGGGTCACATAAAAATCTGCCTCCATTCTGCAGTACCGATTTGGAGCCGGGTTTCGCAGGAACTCGCCTTCAATACTGAACCGTATTGGAGGCGGGTTTTTGCGGCACCCGCCTCCATTAAGCCAGGCCGCAAAAAGGGGATTATCCAAATCGTTTTTGTATTTGTTTATGATTAGGCAACTGCTAATTGTTGGACGGTTTTCCTAACTTAATTCGTAATCTTACTACTAAATACTAATTGGAATTGGCTGATGGTTATGGTAGTTCAATTCCAAATATGAATGATTTTGATACTTCTTCTCCTATAAAAGGACTTCAGAGATTTAGTGGGAAGTACATTTTTTTCAGTGGAACAATCATACCATGTAGCTCTATATTTAAATTTTTGTGCATCAGCAATTGTAGAAGTAATTTATTTGTCATCATTCTTGGACGGGTTTGTTCCCCACGTTTTTGCCGAATCAGAGTGCTTCATTTATTAAGCCCCTCAGTCTTCATTGTGGACTAATAACATCTCCAAGGCTACATACTTCTTACATAAATTTATTTACCATTCATTGTGAATTCATATTATCTAGTATATTAATCCATGAATAGGAATACTCTAGTTATTTGTCTGATAGTTGTATAACATACCCTTTCTTAATTCTAAAAAGGCATTATAAGAATGAAACGTAATTTAGAAGGGATTTTTTTTTTTTTTACTGGGTGTATAATTTTCCATCTGTATGTAAACTCACTTATTTAATTCGTTCAGCATTTTATATTCTTATGTTAAAGATATATATTAATTATTTTATTTTCATTCACATCATCCTTTTGTTTTTTCCCTGCTAAATGACTTATAATATATTTTGGCATCATATTAATATTTCATTTAGGCTTTTCTATATATTAATATGTTATTATGTAGGCATCTCAAATTGACTATGGATCGTAACACGATTATTTCTGGTGATCGAACTTTCCCATCCTACATTGCACTTGTTGATCAGTTTCTTGTCATCTCGTATGAGTAAGATAAGTATGCCAAATGTCCGTGTAGAGACTGCAGAAATAATGCAAGACACAGGGACTCAGATGTTATACTATTGCATTTACTTCGGAGGGGATTTGATCCCTCTTATAAGATATGAAAATGGCATGGTGAGACGCCAACAAGGCCTTTTGTTCTACAACTCAATGACACCCATGAAGAATTGATTGAGAGTGCTGATGAGTTGGATGAAATGATTGAAACCCTTGAGAAGTTTGCGGATGAACCAGATGTCCTTGCCTCTTTAAAGGGTGACAGTGAATTGCCCCTCTATAACGGTTGTAAAAATTATACCCGTTTGTTCAGAATTTTGAAGCTGTTTCATTTGAAAGCCACACACGGTTGGACCGACAGTAGTTTCATAGCCTTGTTGAAGTTATTGAATGATATGTTGCTCGAAGGTAATGAACTCCCAGATCGCATCTACTACGAGGCCAAAAAGATCTTACACCCTATGGGTATTGAGTATAAGAAAATACATGATTGTCCTAATGACTGCATACTATACCGTAATGAACATGAGAAATCATCGTCCTCTCCCAATTGCCGGGCATCCAGATACAAAAAATAAGATAATTGTGGAGACGATAACGTTGAAGACCAGAGGGTCAACCATAAGAAGGGGACACCAGCGAAGGTATTATGGTATTTGCCAATAATTCCAATATTCACATGGTTGTTCGGCAACGTAGCAGATGCTAAAAACTTGACTTGACATGCAGATCGACACGTTCTTATTGATGACAACATGATACGGCATCCCGCAGACGCATCCCAGTGGAAAACCATTGATTCATTGTACCCGTCTTTTGCTTGTGACAATAGAATTTGAGACTTGGTTTGTGCATAGATAGAATGAACCCGCACGGCAGTCTCAGTAGCCAACATAGCTCTTGACCAATGATGTTAGTTATTTACAATTTACCATCCTAGTTATGCATGAAGTGCAAGTACATATTTATGTCGTTAATGATTTCAGGTCCGAAACAACCAGGAAATGACATTAATGTGTACTTGGCACCTCTTGTTGAAGACCTGAACAAACTTTGGGAAGAGGGTGCAATTGTTTATGATGCACATCGTAACGAGTCCTTTAGATTGTGTGTCATGCTGTTTTGTACCATTAATGATTTCCCTGCCTATGGTAATTTATCCGGATATACCGTTAAAGGTCATAAAGCTTGCCCTATTTGTGAGAAGGATATTGATTATGGCCAGCTTACTCACGGAAAGAAATTGATATGCCTCAGGCATCACAATTTTCTTAATGCCCGTCATCATTATCGCCACTTGAAAATGGCGTTCAATAGGCAGCAAGAGCTCAGAAAAGCCGTTACGCCCTTATCTGGGCTAGAAGTCCATGCATGAGTAAAACACATTAAAGTGCAATTTGCTAAAAAGAAGAACGAGCCTCCTGGGAACCCACCCAATGTTGGAAAAAAAGGTCCATACTATTTGACCTTTCATATTGGAAAATATTAGAGGTCAGACACTGCCTTGACGTTATACACATAGAGAAGAATATTTGCAACAGTTTGTTAGGCACGCTTCTAAACATCCCTGACAAAACAAAGGATGGTCACAATTCAAGACTTGATTTAAAGGAAATGAAACTACGGCCAAATCTGATCCCGCAGGTTGAAGGCGACATGACATATCTACCCTAGGCTTGTTATACCTTGTCTTGAGCAGAAAAATACATATTTTGTTCCACTCTTAAGGCATGAAGGTTCCATCAGGTTATTCCTCTAATGTTAGCAGACTTGTTTCAATGAAGGATTTGAAGTTGGTGGGCTTAAAGTCTCATGCCTGTCATGTATTAATGCAACAGTTGCTGCCTATATGCATTCGGTCGATCTTGCCAAATCATGTGAAAAGTTCTCTAACTAGACTGTATTTTTTCTTCAATGTAATATGTTCCAAGGTTGTCGACCGAAAACAACTCGACAAGTTGCAGGCTGATATAGTGGAGGTTATATGTCAACTGGAGATGTATTTCCCCCTTCCTTTTTCGACATTATGATGCACCTAGTTGTTCATTTGGTAAGCGAGATAAAGACTTGTGGTCCGGTTTATTTGCATGGGATGTATCCATTTGAACGGTATATGAAAGTTTTCAAGGGCTATGTAAGAAGTCGTTCTAAGCCTAAAGCTAGTATTGTGGAATTATACATAACTGAGAAGGTAATAGAGTTTTGCAGTACCTACTTATCGGGTACAACTCCGGTTGGAATCCCTTAAACACGCCACGAGGGGAGAATTGATAGGCGAGTGACACATGGACACAAGATGTTTACTCTATTGAATGCGGACATGATGAAGGCACATTTGTACATATTACGCAATACTGAAGAGGTAGATCCACATGTCACGGCCCACAGAAAGGAAATACAAGCAAAGTAGCAGTCCTGGGCTCACCGAACCGTTGTCGCAGAACATAATCGGACGTTTGTCTATGGTTTAGCCAAGTTGTTATTGGGCTGCCTGATCCATCAGATACTCTAAAATGGTTAGATTACAAGCCCAAATCGATTGTGATGTCATATTCAGGGTACGACATTAATGGATATTTATTCAGCCCAAAAGTTAATGATGATAAGCGCATAACGCAGAATAGTGGTGTTACATTGGTCTCACAGTCTCACCATGAGTCTAGCTCTAAGGATAAGAATCCGGTGAATGCAAATATGTCATACGATGGGGTAATTGAAGATATTATAGAATTAGGTATGTTTATAATAACAGAATGAGAGAATAAGGATGAACTATATTATAATTTGTTATAATAGTGTTGTTTTAATATGGAGAGGTAGCAAGTCTTTATATAGGAGGCTAGACCTAGAGACATAGTAGGAAACATAGTGATACTAGGGGAGTAAGGGACTGATTGTAGGAGAGTACTAGTAGGAGAGTGATAATAGGGGAGTGATAGTAGGGGAGTGATAATGGGAGAGTGATAGTGGGGGAGTGATACTAGGGAGAGTGATAGTAGGGGAGTGATACTAGTAGAATCATGACTAAAATAATTACTCTAATATCCTCTCGCACACTCAAGAGGGTAGAACCACTTGAGTTTGGACATAAGGAGTGAAAATAGGCCTGGGTTGAGGCTGACGTCAAGGAGCTGACCAAGGTGGGTTTTGAGGCTCATGTGGAGTCTGAGGCTGAGGTGTATTGGGCTCCCATATGCGTTGTGGTGGAGTTGACTGGTTGTCTGCCATTTGCAAGGATATCTAATGGTGGATGTTGGATCGATATCTGCTATGCATTTGACCGATGAGGTGTTTGTTGGATAATAGATTAATACTGAGGTGACATGGGGGCTGATCGCATCCGTGGATGACCGGGGGGCTGACCTCATCAGAGGACGACCTGGGGGCTGACTTCATCAGGGGACGGCCTGGGGCTGACTTCATCCGTGGACGACCTGGGGGCTAACGTCATCAAGGGATGACTAGGGGATTGACTTCATCCGTGGACGACCTGGGGGCTGACCTCATCCGGGGACGACCTGGGGGCTGACTTCATCCGTGGACGACTTGGGGTCCAGATTCACGAATGTGTGACCAGTGTTACAAGAGAAGAGGAAGGTGGAGGAGATGAGAGTAGAGGATTGGTTTGAACCTAGGGTCGAGGCCGAGGCTTATAGCGTGACCAAATCTATTAGATTAGTCAATCAATTTTGACCAATCTACATGGTTCACCGGTGTGTTGAGTTGACACGTGGCTAAGGCTGAGGTAGATGACCGGGTTAGAGCCAAGGTCGAGAGGGCGAGAGGAGATGAGAGGAGAAGACTGGTCTAAAGCTAAGGTCAAGGCCAAGGCTTCTGGTGCGACCAAATCTGTTGGATTAGTAAACCGGTTGGTTTGACCAGTGGTGGATAGGATTTTGACCAATCTACATGGTTCACCGGTATGTTGAATTGACACGTGGCTGAGGCCGAGGTAGATAGCTGGACTGGAGCCAAGGTCGAGAGGAGGAGAGGAGAGGAGAAGACTGGTATGAAGCTGAGGTCGAGGCCAAGGCTTCTGGCGCAACCAAATATTTTGTATTAGTAAACTGGTTGGTTTGGCTAGTGGTGGATAGGCTTTTTACCAATCTACATAGTTCACTGATGTATTGAATTGACACGTGGTTGAGGCCGAGGTAGATGACTGGGCTAGAGCCAATGTCGAAGTGAGAAGAGGAGAGGACTCGAGGCAGGGGCCGAGGTCAATGCGGGGGTCGAGGTTGAGGCCGGGGTTGAGGAAAGGAGATGAGAGGAGAGGATTGGTGTGAAGCTGAGGCTGAGGCCAAGGCTTATGGCGTGACCATTCATGTTTCGTTAGTGAACCCGTGGTCATAGCCAGGGACGAGGTCGAGGCCAAAGTTGATGACTGAGGTTGAAGTCGAGGCAGCAGGGGCTTGGACATCCTGTGATGGGGTTAAATTCCTAGAAAGATATTGGTGCGTTGGTTGTAGATGAAGAACAACACCAGAGAGGACAAATCTGGAGAGATTGCAGCATGCGTCAGAAAACCAATGATGGCTAATTAGTTGCGGATCAGATTGAGCGGCGGTTTTAGTGATGGTGCGATAGCAGCGTGGCTAATTTGTTTAAGAAGAGAAGAAGGTAAGCAAAGGAAGAATTTTTTTTTTTTCCTTTTCTTCTTCTTCTTCGGTTTCACCATTTCCGATCTAGGCTCTGATACCATATAGAATTAGGTATGTTTATAATAACAGAATGAGAGAATAATGATGAACTATATTATAATTGTATTATAATAGTGTTGTTTTAATATGGAGATGTAACAAGCCTTTATATGGGAGGTTAGACCTAGAGACATAGTAGGAAATATAGTGATACTAGGGGAGTAAGGGAGTGATTGTAGGAGAGTAATAATATGGGAGTGATAATAGGGGAGTGATAGTAGGGGAGTGATAATGGGAGAGTAATAGTAGGGGAGTGATACAATGGGAGTGATAGTAGGGGAGTGATAATGGAAGAGTGATAGTAGGGGAGTGATACTAGTAGAATCATGAGAGATTGACTATCCTAAGTTCAGTCGTCCCAGTTTTTCGGTGCAAATGGGTTGACACCATCGGGGTTAGACGTGATGATGAGTTTGAAAATACTCTTGTTGATCTGAATCTGGAGGGGTTCAAAGGGGAAGCATTTATACTGGCATCCCAAGGCAGACAGGTTTTTAATGTCGCTGATCCCTGTGACAACCGGTGGTCCATTGTGCTCTAGGGGAAACACCAATATTTAGGTGACGATGCGCCTACAGAATGTCCATATGATATGTCTCCTTTTTCCACATGGATGTCCCAGCCGAAACTAATTGAAGATGACAGGGATGCATTGAACACGATGAAGGCATTTGTGTGGACGAGGAGGTCTTGAAGATAAGTAAGAAAAGAAAGAAAAGAAATTAGCATTAATGAGGAAACTTGGCAGTTACTGGGCAGTTTATACATTTGTGATATTATGATCAATTCCCCTTCCACCACCTCGACCATATGTTTTCGACTTCTCAATTGTGTTCAGGAGTTGCTTCATAATTATAGTTTGTCGTAATAATTATGGGCCTGTATGGAAGCACCTCTTGAAAGGTGTATATGAAAAATTATAGTGGGCCCAAATCAAAAAGTTTGTTTGGTTTGTATCTCATTTGAATATAATTTTGCAAAGGTGTTTGGTAGGAATTTTTTAGAAATGGTCCAAAAATATTTATCACCTCGATCATGTGGTATTCACGAGTATCATAATTAATTGATTCAGGTTTACTAGGTGGATTCTCACGTCGCGTTATTGTAAAAAATATTTTTAATACATCAAACTTGAATATTTCATAGCCCTTCCATAGGCATCTTGCAACTAATCATCACTGCTGATTGTGCACAAGCAAACTTAGTTAGTTAACATGTAACATTAGCTAGCAAAAGCATAGAAGCATAAATCTACAGAACATGAAAATTTTCTGCCTTTAGTTTCAAGGAATGAAGGAAATTTTATTCTAAAGATAGAGCAAGGTTCGTGAGTAGCTGACACTAGCAGCTTCAGAATCCACAAAACATGAAAATCGAGGTTCTTCATGTGATGGAACCGGAAAGTATGGTATAACTGGAGGGTCAGGGGATGAGAATTTAGGTCCATAATGAACTTTTATTAACTCAACAACAATCTGCATTGATGAGACAAAGAGAACACAGTGGTACAATCACATCGCTTAATTGTACAAGATTTTAGGATTAGCAAATAGAAGAGAATATCAGAAGCTGTTCAAACCTTTGTATCAGGAAAATCTCCAACAATAATGACAGCCATATTATTAATACCTCTGTACTAGATTCAATTAACTGTCTCAGATTCATCCTGGCACTTTCTTGACCAACTCTCCCACATCAAACATGAACAAGGTGAGCTTGCTTCAGACGTGTAGCTAAAACAGAACCAAACTACAGGCATGTGCCTTGGCCGCACCATCCAACCAAAACATCACTGGAATTGAGAACTCCGCGCCATAAATATTTGCAAGTTTTGAAATTTTAAATTCATATTGCTCTTTTAAGTTCAATGGTGAAGCTTTCTGAAGTCTTCATTAATGTTTTTTGTTGCCTTCCATTAACGGATCAATGAAAAGATTATCTTGAGGTTTTAATCTAACTATGGATTCAGGGAAACAATATGTTCTCTAATTATTTCTAATGAAATCTATAATTGAATAATCTAAAATCTCATATACACTGTTATTATATTTCATCATCCCATCATAAATTTTTCGAAATCAATAATCACAGACCCATCAATTAGTTCAAATATATATATATATATATATATATATATAACCATACATATAAAACTGGATTAAACCATTGTAATTGGTACTATGCCAAATGCTTTCAGATGAAGAATAGGGGAATAAAAAATGGGCAACACACACCTTAATCTAATCGTAGAATCCTTCAAAATAAATCTTAAACATTGTCCGCAACATGCTTCTATACTCGGGTTCAACACCACCCAGCAATTCGTCGACCGACAAATTTTCCCCCTTCAACTGACCTTGCAGATGTAAATTTTGGCTCTGGCTCTGGAATTTTCCCCGATTGTAATGGACATGCGGTGTTGACTATATTTGCCCATTCGTTAGGTGTGAATTCATTCAAGATGTGTGCGAGTTTTCGCTCAGCTTCGTCAGCATTGGCTATATCTGTAAGTTTGCAGCCCCCGCAAAATGTAGGACTGCGATAGATGCATCTGTGCGCTGGCTAGGAATCCGCGTAGAGACTCGCAAATTCACGGTCTGTGTACACAAACGCCGAACCGGTGTCGGTATCCACCTCCATGTGTATAGCTTTTCCGATGGATTCATCTGTGGAGAAATAATCGACGTCGGCAGAGAACACTCGGTATCTGTGCTCTGTTTCACAAACTAAAATATAAATAAAATAGACTTACCCTGAACTCGATGGCGGCGGCCTGATAGGTATATTCATTGGTGGTTTTTATTGGTTTATTTAACCTAAGTGAATTTCCCTGCATAATAGTTTTAAAAGAAGTAGAAAAACAAAATCTATTCATTTAGAACCGCATTTTCTGGTCTCGGCTATAGTTTTAAACGAATTGAGCAAATTCTTTTCTAAGTTATTCTAAAAATAATAATAAGTGTAATTTCGTTCCTATTAAGAATGAAATCACCTAATTAATTTCTAAGCTATTTATTACAGTTTTACTATTAAAAAATTCAATTCATAGCAAAATAGGGGGAGGTTCACTTTTCACTAAGAAGGAATCCCATAATTGGTTAACAATTTCTTAGAAATTACAAACAGAAAACGTAATTAGATCACGGAAAAATTAAATTGTAAATTAATACAATTTTAGAGCGAGTTACGGGAATTTTTTAAACCCATAATATAATTTAGGTTTGGATCATTTCAGATAAAGTATCGAGAATTTAACTATATTTAAAAAACAATTATATGCGAAGTAGACGCTCGAGCAATTTTCCCAGAAAGCGTATGTGAGGACGTCGCATTCACATTAACTATGGAGGCGACAATGTTACATAGAAGTGAGATTACTGTTGTCATTTCCTTTTGACACTCTCACGCGGAAAATCTTTAAAACACACCAACAGGCCTAATTCCAATTTCTCCTAATCTGGCAATTCCCACAAAATTAAAGTATGGGCGGCAATTTCGTCTTTGATACAACTCATTTTGTATAGAGAACAATCCGGATTGTTTCACGAACGTATTATTGTCGGGGAACTGTATGGCGGGGTGGGTGACCAAGTATTAAGTTGACGGGTAGCGCTTTATTTGGCTTGACAACTAGTTCCCTATCTATCGTGATATTTAAAACAAACCTGAATTACTGTATTCACGGCGGAATTGGGAAAACTAGTTTGCCAAAGCCTTCTAATTTAACCAACTGGTCAGACTTGGAATTGCGGACCAACGGCCTGCAGGACTAATAAATTGCAAATAATTGCCCTACAGTAGCTTTAGATTATTCGATCGAAATCCTATATTAAAACGAGGGTAAGCTTAGTTGACGAGTAATTTTTAAACTCATGCTCAATATTAAGGCGTATAAATGATTTTTCTTCACCTAATATTCACTTTTGGGACGTAAAAACACCAAAATAATCTAATACAAATTAAACTTCCCAATATATAGAAAACGAAGACGCCAGATTCGTTTTCAGATGAAAACGAATCTGGCGTCTTCGTTTTCCAGGAAATTAAGAAGAAAAAAGAATTACATTTAATTAGAAACGAAGTTCTAGTATAAACGAATTTGCCAACTTCGCTTCTAAGTTTTATTAAACATAATAATAAGTAAGAAACAATTTAGTGAATTCGTTTCTATCTAGATACGAATTCCCCAAATTTGTTTATAATTTGTTTATTATTTTTAAAAAAAATATTTTTCACTGAAAATGAATTGCCCAACTTTGTTTTCAGTTATTTTGATAAACAAAAAAAAAACTAATTATATAATTGAAAATTTAATTTGTAATTTAATAAAATCTTAGAGAAAGTAAGTTACAGAATTTTTTTATTGGGGAATTCGTTTATCTTCGAAAATTTAATCATGCATTTTAGTTTTAAATTCAATTTGTACAAAATTATTTAATATATGAAATAAATGTTTTCGTCATTTTGAAGACAAAATTTTACTATTCTAGTAGACATTTAAAAATAAGAAATTAAATTAGACATCAGTAATTAGTTTCATTTGATGCTTTTATTAACAAAACATCAGTTATGTGTTTTATATTATGGTTTTTGCTCTATTTATTCACAAGTATTTGTATTACTAAATTGATAATGTTAGTGGCTTTTAGATATTTTGGGTAATTCAAGTCTTTGCAAATTAGGTCGCATAAAATTACAACATCAGAAAGCCAAAAATCACTCCATGAAATCCCAAAATTGGGGAAATCACAACGGTGGCAGTTACCATTGCCTCCAAAACCCGTAGACCAGTTCAAAAAATCCCCCTTCCTGCATATCGGTGTCGCGCAAACTATCTGCCCTCTATCACAACTCCATTAACCAACCGTAACACCGCTGGCAACTGCGAATTGGTGTCTTCAGCCGCCCAGCGCCGGGCTAACCCACGGCGATTTTTTGGTGTCCTATTTATTCTGCAGGGGTTAACCGCTCCACCCAAGGAAGGGATTCTTCCATTACTGCTGCCAACTCCCATCGTGAGCCGCCGGTAAGTGATGTAGGGCCATGGATTTTTTAGTTGTTCGACTATTTCGTGTGCATAAGTAATCTACTCATTGTGCGTTGCTATTCAAAGAATTTTGGGGATTTAGTGGGTTTGTGATTTTTGTGCGTTGCTATTCCTTAAGAATAGAAGACATCTCATGGTTGGTGCATTATATAAATGGCAAACTTGTGTGATTAGTTTCTTGTTGGTGTTGGGGTATCTTCATTCTTTTGTTATAATAGTACTTGTTAAAGCTAAGTGTTGGTTGATATGTTGTAATTGGTCGATTATAATCTCTGGTGATGGTTGTAATTTCCCTGGATACTAGGATTAGCGAACAATTTAGCTGACAATTCCTACTTAGGCTGTTTGGGTAACCAATGGGACGTATCGATCTCCCTAGAATTCTCGGCTTAGGTAGCCACATATGCTGTGTATGAGATTTTGCATTTCTCTGTAATGCTTGTTAATTTCATGCTTCCAGAGGATATCACTCACCGTCTATACGTAATTTAGATTTGTAGTTATATTACATGTAGATCACTGACATTGTGTTTGGTTATAGGCAAATGAACTGCCAAACACTAACACAAGCTTTGAGTTGTTTAGGATATTAAAACTGCTATAATAGTAAGCATCAACAGCCTCATTCTTGGCTAGTTTGTTCCTTCTGTTCCCTTAACACATCTTTTGTAATGTGTAGCATTCTGTTCATTCATTCTATGCTACTTTTCCTCTGTTCATTGTGTTTTATTACTTTTATCACTTTAAAAATTTTCTAAGGTACATACATTAAAATATGCAAGACAAGAGAATTTTGGGTGGTGGAAGAATGGATTTTCAATTTTATTTTCTGGAGAGATGGGGAGGGTTTTTTTTTTTTTTTTTTTCCACATTACTTATTATTGTTTGGTGCTTCGGGGATGCAAGAAAAGAAAAATGGAAGAAGGTGGAAAATATTTTTTCTCATTTCAAAGTTCCAGGATATTGCCAACGCTGTCTGAGATAAAATTCTGGCTTTGATTTTGTTTTTTCTTCTCATTTTTCTCATTAAGATACAACTCATCTTCCTCATTTATCAATTCATTTGAATCAATTCTTTTTGTTCCTCATTGTATAAGTATTGAGCTTGTTGATGATTATGTTCACTTTCAGATTATGTTGTTATGGTCTAATTCTTGGTGTTTTTGAGTAGTTTCATATTTTGATGTATGCACACAAAACTCGATCTTGTGAATTTTTTTGGTGGTTCAATTTATTGGCATGGAAGCTATTTGATATTTGTCTATGCGAGAGAACATTATAAACATTTCTTGTTTGCTTACATTTTCATTAGAGTCTATGAGTGTTTTATTTCTCAAAATTTCAGTTCTCCCTTGGCATGATTAGATTCTTGGTTAATTTTATGTTGGATTGCCAAACTTTTGTTTATTGTGAATATGTGTCCAAACAGCACAGAAATACTCATAACAAACTCAAAAACCTTTTTCCCCATATGCCTCAAGTTTAAGCATATGTAGCTTTTCTCCTTTGGACCATTTTCTTAAACATGTGACTTTTTCTTAAACACAGGGAGAAGAAATAAATGTTGTTAATCATAATCCCACTCTAATTAAGGGTTAATTCCTTTCATTTTGTCAACCTAGCATGCATCCATAATTACTTTTTTTTTCCAAAATTAAAATGTGATTGGATGTTTCCAATTTTGTCGATTGTGTATGGAAATTTCCAATTTTATACTGCGTATATTATGTGATTTTCAGATGCACCAAATCCTAAGTACACACCTCTGATATCTGTAGGGAACCAACATTGTGAGGGTAGACTTTAACACTATCCATGTTCCCCTCGTTCTTCTAATTCTGGAATTTATGTGCCTTACAGTTGTTGGTTGATCTCGTGACATGCTTGTTTTGTTTATGCTGTACACAATTACTTCAACAATTTGGGCTGAACGTGTGTGGTTAGTGTGACGTTTGACATTACTGTGCTGCAGGGAAATGATCGAAAAAAAGCAACGAGGGGAAACTTCCAATAATGTCAATGCCAAAGACAAAATCAAATAGGCTAGGAAGGGCAGTAGTGGAACACTTACGAAAAAATTAATAAGGGATAGAGAGTAGGGAATAAAGAAGAAAATAGTGTTCAACGATGAAGGCATCGCGATATTGAATAAAGGGTTTTGGTCTAATTTTGGGTGCACAATAACATGAGCGCATGTGGACTTTATTCAATATCCTACATGGCCTGAGGTCCTTAATGCTGTGAAGGAATTGATCTGGGATGAAATGGAGGTTAGTAAAATTTGCATCTTAATTTTTATTAGGACACTGTAATACACTGATCTGTTAGACGCTTGATGAGTATATTTTGATGTTGCAGCTGACATTCATCTCCCTATACTGTCCAAATTTATCTCTATTTTCTTAAGCAATGACCAGTATGTCCACATATTTCCCTTCTGCAACAAAACTTCCTTCTGCTTCACGTCGGTTCAATTCGATCTATGGTGAGTTAAAGATATACAAGTAAGCACATGTGTTTTCACGTTGTATCACATAAACCTACAAACTTAGCTAGTTTACCAACATCCATTTAGATATGCAACCTCAAACACATTTGAAACATGTTGTTCACATGTATTATACAAACAAATCACATTTAATACTTACTATGTTCTCACAAATCTTTCTATTCTCTTCTGTAGCATATTCACCCTCTGGAAGCGTGTGGCCTCTAAGATAAAGTTCTCACCGTCTTCTAGGGGAAGTAGGGGGTAATTCAATAGCTTCAACTTCGGTCTTCCCCTTAACAATACTGGCCTTATCTATTTTGGATTCTCTTTTCTCTCCATACATTAGAACGTCTGCCTCTGCACAGGACGTAGCTCCCATGTGAGAAGGGATTTTATTCATCTTCGCGTTCATGCTATTTTGGCAACGAATTGCCTGAATAAAACCATAATACTATTAATTACCATTATCCATAAGGTACCAAATGATAAGTCTAGATAATCACAGATTCAATATTTTATTACCTTCATCTCTTGTGTCATCCGGGCTCATTTGAAATCCTCCCACACATCCGGGGTGAGGAACTTATGTTTTTCACAGGGGTTCAAACCGCTTTTCTCCCCATCAACATAAGATGTGAGTTTATTCTTCTAACCCCACAATGACTTTTAGTGCTAGCAGATATTAATACCGCTTTTCCACACCAGTCACAGAAACGAGGGAAGTCAAAGTCCAAGGGCAGCAAACGGAGATATGCGACATCGCCACCAAAGGTATCATTACCCTTTCTTCAAAGGGTTCATGAGGAACCGTCTCAACCTGTGACATCAAATTGGGTAAGTCAAATTGAGGAGTTGAGCCAGAAGGGTTGCAGTCCTATCTCGCCTGGCCACCCCAATGATTTGGGATCATACAAGGTGTGTATTCAATTACATTAAGGTCTAAATTCATTTGTTGTTTGTGATTTGTGTAGGGAGGATACAAATGCAATCTGTTTATATATTTGTCTTCCGGTAATAGGCTTCATGTCGCAGATGGTGAACTGTCGTTGATCGCAATGCATCATGGTAACCCTGTGAAAACAGTGTGTGCAAAGGTGTCCATCACTAATGTTTGGGTTCCTAATGCTCCACTTCAGTTCCAGATCCTGTGACTCACACAGTAGAGGCCACAAGAGGACAATTTATCCAATGGTCAAAGAGGTTGATTGTGAGAGATATAGATCCGACATCTGAGTAGGTATGAGTTATAGTTCCGTAATTATACGTGGTACGCTTAACGAATAAGAATTTGTTTCATGATTCTCTAGTTCTGATCCCCTTTAGGTCAAAGAAGGGGATCTCACAAAGGGATCTCCTAACAATGATGTTAGTGGAGGTAACAATACTGCAACAATGAAGGAAAACATAGATGACCTCCCAAGTGATACAATATTAAAGCGGTTAATTGCACAGTGATTTAACTACAATGCCCTCGCTGATGTATTTATGTTGTGTTTAACCGTAGAGGGCCAAATAGCTATAGCCAACAAGGTGAGTGTCGGACAGTTTGTGCCAGCGGAAGGTCCTATCTATACACTAGTTAGTTCAAATAATAACGACCATACTATTGACAAATCAGGCCATGAGGTACGTATGAATATGAATCAATGGAATAGAGTATAATATTGAGTTACTATTGTTGTATAGAAAGCTAGACTTATTCGTGAAATATTAAATTGTCATCCTTGAAGAAAAGGTTATCGTGATTTGGGGTAGTTTACTTGCTTCATCATCCACTGTTATCACCCATGAAATTCACCACATGTTAGATCTATAATTCACCCCATATGAAAACTTACCTCGTGGAATCTATATTAATTCCATGCGAAGTAAACTAACTATACATGAATGTTGTTGTATGAACTTTAGGGTAGTTTTACCAGTTCTGAAGGTTCCATGACATAGCTAACTTGTTACTTTAATTTCATTTCATTTGCTCCATCAATGGGGCTATAATAGAATATATTATTTCCCAGCTGCATTGCGTTGTTTTTATATTTTTGATGCTTCTTGATTACAATTATTTGGCTTTTTATTATTCTTGTTTTTCAATAATTTTTATTTTCACAGAATGATTTTTGGGATGTGTAATTAATAACATGCCCTGATTTCTTGCCCAACATAGGATAGAAACCTGAGTGAGGGTTCGTCAAACAGTAAGAGAATTTTATGTGATTTGGATGTTAGCGGAGACTTGACGACCTTGTATGAAATGACTGTGGACCACTTCCCCACGCAGATGTACAATTTCAAAATGTCTACTGAGCTTGAAAGGGTGGAATTGAAATGCAATATGGACTTGACTAAATTTAATGATTTATGTTCATACAAAGAACTTGGGTCGGGCATCATTAAATTGTGTATCAAGTAAGTACTTTATTAAGAAATTGCATTCACTCTATTAAACAATTAAATACTTATATCTTAGGTGGTTAGGAAGTCATTTGTGAACGCTTCCATACACATTAGAAATCTGATTTGATATCTTTGGTTGGTAGGGGGATTGAGGAGAGTTTGGTTGGAACTCCTCGAAGCAACGAGTTTGTATTGTTGTTTCTTCACGCTAGATAAAGTGAACACTATGTACGCTTCAAACGTGAAGACAGAATTTCAAGTATTGAGGAACATAAATGGTTCATTATGTCATATTCTGATAGGTAAGGTGGCACTCTATATTTTCACTATTTATTGCCTGTCATAGTTAAGCCGTATACTAACTGATACCTTGAATGGTTGTAATCGACATTGGATGTTACTCTACTTCAGTCTAGGGGATCACGATGTATTTTGGTTTGATTCTATTCATAGAGGACCATCGCCCACCCTTAAGCCTCTGATGAATGAGTAATTTCTAGACACCAAGTGCTTTTTATAATATGGGTTATCTGGGTTGATTGATTTTGCTGCAATTATGTAGTTATTCATGTTAGGAATTAATGTAGTGTTAAATTCTAATGTTTAGGAGTTTGCTCAAATATAATTTTGCGCGACAAGACACAACAAAGAAGAAGAAGATGAACACGCTAAACTGGGTCAATATGAAGGTAATAAATTTGATTACAATTTTGCAAATAAATGGCACAGTGTGTTTACATTATAAACGTACCTACAACACAAGAAACAACAGAGTAATTGGGAGTGTGATTACTATGTCATGTACTACATGATGGAGATTGCTAACCTACATAAAGTTAAAATAGGTATGAGCAACGGGACTGAAATCTTATTTTTATTATCTATGCTACTACTGAGGTGGGCACAATATATTTTTTACATATGGGGGGGTCACACTAACAATGTGGTAATCGTGGTTATTGTCTATCTTATCAGCGGTTCTCAAGGGATGTGTCGGCTTTGACAAATGATGAGGTTAATGGTGTGCGAGAATTTATAGCCTCTTATGTATTATCTCATGTGCTTCAAACCTTTTTGGAGTAAGATGGATTAGAATAATTTTGGTCTGACATGAATTTATGTTTGTAATTGGTGATATTCTTATTCACGTATGATATGTAATTATAAACAGTGGTACATGATTATATATATATATATATATACACAATATTGACGTATCCATGATATAATAGAGAAAACCCCTACTAAAATTAGCCGGCTAGAGAAACCGACAAAATGAGGATCCGACCTTTAAACCTAGGATCAAAGGAGGTGGTTTAACTCGGAACTGCCTCCAAACATACCATAAAAACCTTGTCTTAGGGGGCAGGTGCGAAAAGAACCCGCCACCAATAACAGTTTTCATCCCTCAGTTATTGGAGGCGAGTTCCACGACCACCCGCCTCCAATAACATATTTCATGCCTCGGCTATTGGAGGCGGATTCCACGGGCACCCGGCTCAAATAACATTTTTCATGAAAGGGTGAATGGAGGTGGGTTCCAAGGGCACTCGCCTCCAATAATGTTTTCCTAATCCAGTTATTGGAGGCACCCAATAACCCTCTGAAACCCGCCTCCATTGCCCATCGAACCCGCCTTGAACTACCTGAATGGAGGCGGGTTTGAGCGGGATATTGGAGGCAAGTGCTTGTCGCACCCGCCTCTACTAAACCAAATGGAGGCGGGTCCCCACTTTGGAGGCGCCCGCATTGGAGGCGGGTGCCGAGCGGCGAAACCCCCCTCCATTTAGCCTGAAAACCTGCCTCCGTTCACTTATTTTCCAGTAGTGATTAATCAAAGTGGACTATTTTAACAATAATTGCCACGGGAAATTTATTCAATTTCTGCTCTTGCATGCTGCAATTCCTTTTTGTCGTTGATCAATTGCCATCAAAGTACAATTCACATTGCTAATTTACCCCACCCCATTAGTGGGGTAAAGGTTTCAGGACTTTAATTAGATACCTATTAAACCTGGGCTATTTTTTTATTATTATTTTGAAAACAATTTTGGAGACATAATTTTGAAAAATAGTTTTATAATGTAAAAAATATATTAAAAATGTAAAAAAATATAGCTGAATAGTAAAAAGTTAGATTAGAAATGATAAAAAATGATTATAATATATTAAAATTACTGTTGAAACTAAAACCAAAACCAAAACCAAAACCAGTACAAAAGAACAGGCCCTAGTAGGGGTGTTCACAAAAATCGCCGAACCGGTAACCGGACCGAAAATCGAACTGCTAAACCGGTTATTATCGGTTAACCGGTTAATCGGTTTTGGTTAGCCAGTTTTAATCGGTTAACCGGTTTCGGTTTCGGTTTTGAATTTTTTCTTATCGGTTAAATCGGTATATGTATACTATTATCTTTTTTATTTTATTTTTTTTATACTTTTATGTGAGAGTTTATTTACTTATGAATTATAATTAACATGTCTAATAAACTTATGATTCTTCAAATTTATTTCATTCTTTTCTATTATAATACGTAATTTTTTTTATATGCATAAAAGTGTTAAAAAGAAATACATGAATAAATTTGTGTTCGAGATTTTTGTAAAAATTATAAAATTGTGTTCGAGATTTTTGTAAAAATTAAAATACTATAGCTATCTTAAAGATATAATAATATTTTAATTCATTATTTTTTATTATTTCACATTCATTTATATTTTCTAATGCACTTGTGATAATTACGTAAAAAAAATAATATTTGTTCAAAAATAAAAAGAAAGTAAAAAATAAAGAAAATTTTTTATCGGTTAAACCAGTAGACCGGCCGCTATACCGGTTAACCAAAACCGGTCAACCGGTAATTTTATCGGTTGGTTAACCAGTTTTGATTAAAATTATCAAAATCGGTACTAACCGGAACCGGTTAACCGCTTAACCGGCTAACCGACCGGTTGAACACCCCTAGGCCCTAGTGTTCTTTGTTATGTTCCTTTTTGTTTCCTTAAAAACCCTCTCATCCTTTCAGTAAAAATCATGAAATACTTGAATGCATTCCTTTTTTCAGGTCTTTATGTGCTTGAGAAAAGGTTACTGACACTCCGTGCAAAATAAAACATATGTGCTCAAAGAACCCCACTCTACGAGCCATATGTGGATGATTAATTGACCCTGATGTGACGCAAAATATCAGGTATAGGATGCTCCGGTTGGCCCAGTCGAGGTCTTGAATGTTCAGGCCCAATATAGATATTGACGGCTAAAATGAGTGATGGCAAAACTTGGATCTGGGCTTCTTTAGCTCGGATCAACGTGAATGAGAGTGTATGGCTCGAATCTGGTTGAAAAATATTTCGTTACCGGAGACAAACAATAAAACAAGCCGGGCTATTCTCCCCCCCCTGTTCAACTCCGACAATCAAGTCAGCAAAACGAAAGAGATAAACAGTATTGACCAAGAGCTTAAGCATAAAGAAGATTGCGTACTTGATTTAGCCTGATGGCTTAGTATTTATAGCCATACTTTGACATGTCCGTTGCGCTATGATGACCTGTACTTCCAACTACTCTCCCCCTTTTTACGATGACTTTTACACTCCTGTCATCATGGCCTGACTTTTGGCTCCTTTTCCATCATTGCTATGCGTAATTCCTGCATGTATTCAAAATAGGTTCCTGGTCCTATAATGATTTCTAGCTATTATGTCAATGTTATCGTTATTCTGATCTAACTTTCCCAGACTCGGTTATGGTGACTGTTATGATGTCAATAGGAAAATCTTGTAGGGCCGACTTAGGCTAATGACCCGCTTAAGCCTATCTTTTTAGCTCGGTTTGATGGAGGGATTTCCGACCTAACTAGAGATTTGGGCCTTTTATACATTTTGTCTTCTTGCTGTTTGTGTTCCCTTTTGTTTATTGGGCTAGGCCCAATTAATACTTATTTTTGTGCACACCAGCAAGCCCCCCCAGTATTGTGTTTTACTGAGCTAAAACATGATACTTATCTTTTGCCTGTTGACTTTAACCTAGATTTTTTTTTTTTGCTTTTTTTTATCCAAACCTTCCTGCCCCCGAGAGAGTAACTAAGGCCATAACTCAGATATTCACTATGTACACAACCGACCTATGTCTGTCCGACCTTAAGGGTTGTTTTTCGGACCCAAGCAAGCCTAAAGTGTAAGCAATCTTGACCCAAGTCTTCTAAAGGTGTTCAAGCTATCTTGATCCAAGCAAACTTAATTTAACCAAAGTAAACCGACCTATCGATTATCATAGCTACAAAAGATTAAGCATGATTCATAGTTAATAATAACTTGACCAACCTAAAAAAAATAAATAACTGACCGACTTAAAGGGAATCTTACGAAATGTGTACCTTTGCAATCCGATCCAACGAATTTGAATTTTAGATACCTTGAGATGGGACGTGAAAAGACAGGTTCCACGATTTTCGAAGCACATGACGCATCTCCCCATATTGCCTTAATTCCCGAGATGGTTTTAATCGCTCTAGCAGTTACTTTTTTTGCTTCGTCTTCCAAAATCCTCCTTTAAAACGCAAAGGACCTTGCGTTACTGTCTCTACGCCTTTATAAAATTCTTGCCCATTTCCTTCTTCCCTTCTGCTTCAAATTGCTCCGCCGTGCCTGTTTGTGCTATTGCTTATTCCGCCGCGTCTTCACCGCCGTCCTGAAGAATTACATGGCTGAGGAAAGAAGCTCCGGTACTGGCTTGCCCCCTCTAAACCCAACTCCAGGTTAGTCAGTTCTTCTTCCTTTGTCTAACAATTGTGATTGATTCGCCGGTTTAGGACTAGTTTTTCGGCAAGCATAATGTATGATTCCTTTTCTACTGCTATTTCCTTTGGATATGTGCTTAATGTACCTTTGACTGGTAGTTTAAATCTAACTGTGGGATCCTCTAATTTCCATAATTGTAAAATCATACTAGATTCCGATGCTTCTGTAATTCTTCCGGTAGATATGGCCACCACCTCTTATGAGTTTCACCCAGATGAAATACCTTCCGAACTAAACCTAGCAGAATTAGAAGCCCTAAAATTGATCCATTATCTTGACCCTGCTATCCCGACCCGATTGCCCACAGCTGAAGAGCGAATAACTAGTACTTCTGACGGTTGGGTCAGTGTTTATGAACATTATGTTAAATTCGGGCTAAGATTTCCTGCCCCCACTTTTATAACCGAACTATGTAATCATTTTGAGATTGGGCTGAGCCAACTAGTGCCCAATGCTTTTAGGTTCCTAATGGGCTTTCTGTGTGTCTGTTCTAGAGCAAAAATTTGACCCACCATAGACCTGCTACTCTAATATTACACAATCCGTCAATACCCCTATTGGCCGGGATGGGTCTCTTTGCAAAAACGTAGGAATGGACCTATTCTCATAACCGACTCCCCAGATGCAATAAAAAATTGGAAAACACGTTTTTTTATGGTGAAGGCTAATGAAGCTAACCTTCCTTGCCGATGGTTGAAGTTCACCGCGCCGACAGATCAAATCCAGGATAAATCCAATCCCATAGTGTTGTCTGAGTATAAAATTTTAAATTCTTATACCAATTCACAGAAATACTAGGTTAAATATCCCTCTGAGGGCCTTCTTGTTTAGGCTAGGCTGAGCCAGGCCCCCAATGTTGAGAAAGAATGTAATAATCTGCCTCTGAACTCTAACTGTAGCTTTATTTATCTTAGATCGGCTTTAATGATACCTTTACGTTTATCTTTTTTCAGGCTGCTTCAGTGGTTATGGCAGGAAAAGAAAGTTAAACAGGCAATCGGCGACCTCAGGGTCTACAAAAAAACCCTCCGCAGAAATTGATCTGACTCAAGAGGGAGAAGGTGCCGATCTGCCCACTGATGCCTTAATTCTTCGTGCTTCCAAGAAAAACAGGCCGACCTCCTAGGAGATTCAAGCGGCCAGAAATGCTAAGGTTCCTCAGATGTATTCTGACCTTCCCTTGCTGATAGGTCCGACCTTCGGAGCCGAAATACCCAGCCTAGAGTAATTGTTGGGGCCTCTGGACTCTTCAATTAAGGAGAGAATAATTATCTTGAAAGACATGAAAGAAAGACAGGCCCCCTTAGCTCGGCCCATTTATCAGCCTCACTTATCTGGGCTTCAACTTGAAGATGTCAGGCCTTACACCGAGATAGTAAATGACTCCCATAGCTCTTTCACAGAGATAATTGAGGCGAGCAACCAGATGAGACAAAGCATCGAACAACTGATGAAGCAAGAAGCCTTTTTGGCTTCACAGCTTAAAAGGGTAAATTCTTGAATTCTTAACTTATATCCTGAAATGTATTAACACTTGTGTGATATCCTATAAGGCTCATAATTTCATTTTGCAGGTATGTATAAATTATGGGGCCACGGCCAAGAGGACTGTGACTTTGGACATCTTATCTCAGAGCTATGAACAAGAAAAGAGGAAAAGGTCGACCGAAGGGATAGAAGACCTGAAGATGAAGCTTGGGGTTGAATCCAGCAAAGTGACCAACCTCCAAGCAAAAAATACCGAGCTATATAAAGAAAACCAAGATCTCGGTACCAAGGCCAGCCAGTTGGATACCAAAGCACAGGGCTTAGAGGCGGAGGTATGGGAATTAAAGAAGGAGAAATTCGACCTGAAGAAGGAGATTACCGATCTAAAAAAAGGAGAAGGCCGACCTACAGAGAGCCTTAGAGGAAGAAAAGAAAAAGCCCGTAGAGTTGCTGAGCGCGGCGGAGGTGGAAGTGGCGCCTCAAGCTGCCATGAGAGCTTTCAAAGAGGGGCCTTTGCTGGATCTGATGAACCGCAAATTTATGGAGTTGATCCAGTGCGGCTATACAATATACTGGGATGAATTTAAAGGCCCTAGGTCTGTGGATGGCCTTCATGAGGATTCCTCACTCACACTTCCTTGCTAGCTCAGGATCGGGATCCCTTCGACCTGATAGACGAGGTTAAACAGGAGTGTCGTGATACCGGCATTCCTTTGCCGGAGAATGTGGAAGAAAAAGAAGAAGAAGAACCTGCGGCTGACCTAACTAGGACAGTAGATGAAGAAGTGACCTCCCAAGCTCCTCCGTCTTAACTTTGCGTTGTATTTCCTTTAAACAATTTTGCCTTTTTTGAATACTTTGTTTGAGCAATTTGTATTAGGCCGGCAAATGGGTTTTTCGGCATAACTTTTTTGAATGAATGATTTAACCTTTCCCGTCATGATCTTGACTCCAACTTACTTAGAGATAGTATTTTCTTAAGTGTGTTGCGTTCCAAGCTCACGGAACCAACTATCCTTGTAAATCTTCTGACACATAGCTGCCAGTAGGTCGTGCTTCTATCACCCGGTAGGGTCCCTCCCAATTAGATACCAATTTGCCCTGATCTTATGGTTCACTAATAGCCCAGTTTCGTAAAACCAAGTCTCCTGGTACAAAGGCTCGATGTTTGACCCAGGTATCAAAGTGTTACTGAACCAAAATCTTGAAATTTAGTTGGTGTACGTAGACTGTGTCTCGAGCTTCCTCCACTAAATCCAAACTAAGCTCCAAGTCTTTTTGATTCTGGTCCCTTTCGAAGTGCATGACTCGGGACGCACTATTTTGTACTTATGGAGGTATGACGGCATTGACCTCGAAGGCTAACTCAAAAGGAGTATTTCCCGTAGCGAACTTAGGTGTGGTTCGATAACACCACAATACATGAGGTAGTTGCTCCACCCAATTCTTGCCCTTATCTTCTTGCCTGGTTTTTAATCCATGCAACAAAGTTTGATTAGTGAGTTCCACTTGCCCATTTGCTGGAGGATGAGTCACAGATGCAAAACATTGAGTGATACCCAGCTTTGTACACAAGGCTGTAAATTTATTGGATTCAAATTGAGTCTCATGATCCGAGATAACCGAATTAGGTACGCCGAATCGACAAATAACTTGCCTCCATAAAAACCAAGCTACAGTTCGCCCGATAATATTCGTCAATGCCTCGGCCTTCACCCACTTTGTGAAGTAATCTATGGCCACAACCAGATAATGACAAGAGCCGATCTTAGGAAATGGACCCATAATATCTATTCTCCATTCTGCGAAAGGCCAAGGTGCAATTATCTCGGTAAAACTGGACTCCGGCAACCTATGAATTGTTGTGTTATGTTGACAGTTGGAACAATGCTGAACATACTCGACCGCTTCCTGAAATAATCGAGGCCAATAAAACCCAGCCCCAATTACTTTTTTTTGCCAAATTCTGAGCCCCGATATGGGACCCACAATCCCCCTGGTGTATCTCCTTAAGCATGGCAACCGCCTCTCCTGGACCCAAACATTTTAGTAAGGGCATTAAAAACCCCCTTTTGTATATATCATCCCCAACTATCTGATAATGTTCGGTCTTCCTTCATATTCACTGTGCCTCTTTTCGTGAGTCTAGCAAAGTACCATTTTGTAAATACTGCCATAGAGGATATCGTTAATCCTGACCTTCACATATGGACAAGATTGTTGGCTCGGCCGTACTCCTAATCTGCACTTCTTCTACTAGAACACTCTTAGTTAGATTCGAGAAAACCGAAGAAGCCAATTTGGACAAATCATCTGCATTTGTGTTTTTGCTCCATGAAACTCGCTCTATAGCCCATTTTGGAAAAATTTGCAGTTGTTCTTGTACCAATGCTAAATATTCCTACATCTGTCTATCTTTAGCCTTATATTCCCCCAGAATTTGTTTAACGACCAACTGGGAGTCTGAACAAATTTTCAAATTTCGGACCCTAAGCTTTCGAGCTAATTTTAGACCGGCTAACATGGCTTCGTATTCTGCCTCATTATTGGTGGCTGTGAAACAGAACCGTAAAGTATAGGTGTGAACTTCCCCTGTAGGTCTGGTGAGGATGATCCTGGCACCCGACCCAGACTGATTGGAAGCACCATCTATGGGGAGTGTCCATGAATCATCGCCTTTTGCCATGGTTAAAAGAAGGTCGATTTCCTGTGATAGACTAGGTGTGTCCTCCTGGATGTCTGATACTCTCTCAGTTATGAAATCTGCTAACACCTAAGCTTTGACTGCGGTACGAGGCATGAGGTGATATCATACTCCCCCAGCTCAATGGCCCATTTGGTGAGAAGACCTGAAACTCCTGTTTTTGTAAAACGGTCTTCAGGGGTGCATCGGTATAAATGGTGATTCCATGGGCATTAAAGTAAGGTCGAAGATGCCATGTAGAATGAACAAGAACCAGGACAAACTTTTCCAAGTTGAAATAATTTTTTTCTGCAACCTGTAAAACTTTGCTAACAAAATAGATGGGTATCTGAACCCAGCTATCTTCTCGAAGCAAAACTGAGCTAATTACAGATTTAGTGGTGGCTATATACATGTATAATTGTTCCCCAAGAATTAGCATGGTTAAAGATGATAAAGAAGCTAAATACATCTTTAATTGTTCGAAAGCTAATTGGCATTCTGAAGTCCACACAAATTTATCTAATTTTTTTAAAATGCTAAAAAATGGTAAAGCTCATTCTGCCGACCGAGCTAAAAACCGATTTAAGGCTGCTAATCTACCCGTTAATTGTTGTACCTCATGAATTGACCTAGGAGGGTGCATTTGCAGAACAACCTCTACTTTCTTGGGGTTAACAGAAATACTACCCTCAAAAACCATGTAACCTAAGAAAATTTACCGAAAGTAGCCCCAAAAATGCACTTTTTAGGATTTAATCATAATTTGTACTGAACTAAAGTTTGAAGCGTCTCACATAAATCAAGTAAATAAGCAGATTCATTCCTACTTTTAACAAGCAAATCATCAACATATATATGCTTCCATGTTTTGACCTAGTTGTGTTTTAAAGATTTTATTTACTAAGCATTGAAAAGTAGCTCCAACATTTTTCGAACCAAAAGGCATAGTAATAAAGCAATAAGCACCTTTGTCCGTGATAAATGATGTTTTTTCTTCGTCTTCTTTAGCCATGAATATTTGGTGATAGCACTTGTACGCATCCAAGAAATTGAGAAAGTGAAACCCAGCTATGGCATCGACCAGTATGTCGATTAAAGGCAAGGGGAACCAATATTTGGGACAGGCCTTGTTTAGGTCGGTAAAGTCGATGCACATGCTCTAGGTGCCGTCTGGCTTGGGAACTAATACAGGATTAGCTAACCACTCAGGATAGTCTACTTCTCGAATAATACGTACCTCCAGCAAAGCGTTGACTTCAATCTTTATGTATTTATTGCGCTCTCCTCCAAAATTACGCTTCCGTTGGTGAACCGCCTATGACTGGCATCAATGGATAACCTGTGTTCAGTGATATTTTGAGAAATATCAGGCATGTCTTTCGGCCCCCAAGTAAAGACTTCTACAAACTCACGCAACATGTTAAGTAAATCATGTTGTAACTGAAGAGATAAATCAACCCCTACCTTGATTACCTTGTTTAGGTCGTCAGCTAGAGGAACTGCTTTAACTTTAGCCCCTGCCTCAATGAGTCGTTCCAAGCGACCTGCTAGGTCGGTGATGTCAATAGTGTGGAAAGTACTGCATTCAAGGATAGCCGATGGAACCCGGGACACGGGGGTCGGTGTGACCACTGAAGCAACTTGCAATTTGGATTTTAATGGCACCTGTTCTCTTAGAGAAGCTGTGTAATATTGCTTAGCCTATACGACATCACAACGAAGAGAAGCCACACCATCCATGGTAGGGAATTTTAAAAGCATATGCATGGTAGAAGCAATGGCCTGAAATTGATTTAATCCAGGCCGACCTAGATACACATTGTAAGGTGATGGCTCATCAATGACCACAAAATCTATGGTTTCTATTTGTTTTAGCTGGCAAGCTATCAAGGTAACCGGTATACTTAACTGCCCCGTAGGAATAACATGGTTGTTGCCAAAGCCAATCAAAGGTGTACGTACTGAATTTAAACGAGCCTTATGCAATTGACATCCTGCTAATGCCTTTGTAGTAATTATATTACTAGAACTACAAGTGTTTAATAATGTCCTTTGTACTTGATAATTGGAAAAATAACAATCGATAACCAGTGGATCATCACAATTATAAGACAAGAAATGGTCACTATCATCAAAGGTAATGACCGAGGCCATAGGGTCTACTTTGCGCTTGCCTAGGACGTTTTCCCTTTGACGATATACCCGTTTTCTCTGACGATTATAGTCACCCTGGATTGGTCCTCCAGCATTGGTATTTACGACTCCAGCTATGGTTATGTCGGCACCAGCCCCCGTATTTGAGGTCTGTGGGTCGGGCTGAGAACACTCCCGAGCAAAATGGCCGGACTTCCCACACCGGTAACATCCTGTAGGTCGTTCCCGACCCGCTGGAACTGTAGGTTTGGGCAAAGGAGCCACTTGTGTATATTGAGGTAACTTTCCAGCTTGGATAACTTTTGATATTTCTGCAGCTAAATCTCTACAATCATTAATATTATGGCCAATATGCTTATGATAATTACAATACCTGCTGGGATTAAGTCGAACTGTGGGGCCCGTTATGGGATGAGCTGGAGGCAGTAACCCTTGATGTTGAACGGCCGCATATATGTCTACCCGTGGCACAGAAAAGGGTTCGACCGCCTGCAAAACATTAATACTGACCCTAGCCTTTGGACCAGTGTTATTAGCACCTGCAAAGTTCTGCTTCTTCCCTCCTCCGAGGGTATGGATTGGAGAAGAAGCTTTCTCTTACCGTAAACATCAGAGAGACCTCTCTCCCGTTCCTATTTAATTACTATGGCATCCTCAATTACAACAAAATTAACAGCAGTAACCATCATTTTAAAGTAGGAGGGTGGGGGTTTAATAGCTAACTCAGTAGCTAGGGGTCCTGCCCGTTGCCCATTAATAAATGATCTCATCATAATCCTATCATCTTTCTCATGACATTGTCTAGACTCTACATTAAACCGATCTATATAGGCCTACAACCTTTCCCCCATCCTCTGAGTTATGTTTATTAAATGAGAAATAGGCTTAGACAATATTTTATTGCCCATAAAATTGGCTAAAAACAAATCACCAAATTGATTCAATGAATGAATAAAATTACGTGGCAGAGTATAATACTAATAGCCTGACCTTTGTGGGTAAGATGAAATGTCATGCAGCGGTTAGCATTGGATAAATTAGCAGCATCCATGACATTCATGCATTGCATCCAATGTGTCGTTGGGTCAACAGTACCATCATATTTATCAACCTTACCTAAACCTTTCTAGCCTGGTGAAAATGGAGTTGTTTGAATTTCTCAACCAAATGGATGAGAAACGAGAGAGGTGGGCCCGACCCTTCCCAGTTGAGCATATCCAGATCCTAGTAAGATTGATTGACCAGGCTGGGCATATCCCATTTAACCTAACTGATACCCACCCCCCCCAAATTCCAGGATAAGTAGGTAACGACCCCCCGATTGCAAAATTCCCAGTGCTAGCCGCGATATAATAGCTCGGATTAAGTAAGGGAGAATACCAGTAAGGGGCTGTATAGCTCGATTTGTGCCTACACCATAATGCTGAAACTGGGTCAAACTTGACGGGGCTATGGATCTGGAATATCCTAATTGATTGACTTCGGGACCAAGGTGACCAAATAGACCCAACTGCTGACCTAGACCAAGCTGACCTAATTAACCCAACTGTTGTCCTAATAGAGTGAAGTCAAGCATGACAAGAAAGGGTAAGTATTGGGTTGAGCGGTAGGAACCGTGAAAGGAGCCTTGAAGGTGAGAGTAACCTGAGTATGGGCTAAGGTAGTGTAAACAGGATGAGCGGTAGAAAGAGCAGGGAGACCAGCAACATGATTAGACCCTGAGAAAGGATAAGCCTTCCCAAGGTAAGGAGGGCATCTAGAAACAACACCAGGTTGGCTGGACGTAGGAGAAAGACTGGAGACCAAAACAACAGATGGATCAGCCATTGGATTAAACAAAGTTCCTGGCAAAGGAACAGTAGGAATAGCCTGTGAAACGAGAGGATTCTCAATATTAACAACATCTGGAATAGTGGTTGTAATACTAGAAACAGGGAACCCCAAACTAGAAGTAGAGGTAACTGGAGGGCCATGGTTAATCAAGTGAAATAATTGCGGAAACAAGCGATAAAATTTTCTTTCTCAGCTTGCTCTTGCTGAGGGGTGAGGGACATAGCATTGGAAGATGCAATAACGGTTGTGGTAACTGGTGGAGCATTGGTGGTAGAAATTACAGTGGATGTGGGAACAATCATAGTTGCAATGGTAGAAGCAATAGTGGTGCTAGAAGAAGAAGCATCAACTCCCGAACGATCTTGTGTCATAATTTCAACAAATTTCTCTGAATATGGAGAAAATTTGATGAAATAACTTGATCAAACATTCCCCACAGACGGCGCCAGTTGATGTGACACAAAATGTCCGGTATAGGATGCTCCGGTTGGACTAGTCGAGGTCTTGAATGTTCAAGCCCAATATAGAGATTGACGGCTGAAATGAGTGATGGCAAAGCTTGGATCTGGGCTTCTTTAGCTCGGATCAACATGACTGAGAGTGTATGGCTCGGATCTGGTTGAAAAATATTCTGTTACCAGAAATAAACAGTAAAACAAGTGGGACTATCCCCCCTGTTCAACTACGACGATCAAGTCAGTAAAACGAAAAAGATAAACAGTATTGACCAAGAATTTAAGCATAAAGAAGATTGGTACCTGATTTAGCCTGATGACTTAGTATTTATAGCCATACTTTGACATGTCCGTTGCACTATGATGATCTGTACTTCCAACTACTCCCCCCTTTTTACGATGACTTTTACGCTCCTGTCATCATGGCCTGACTTTTGGCTCCTTTTCCATCATTGCTATGCGTAATTCCTGCATGTATTCAAAATATGTTCCTGGTCCTATAATGATTTCTAGCTATTATATCAATGTTATCGTTATTTCGACCTAACTTTCCCAGGCTCGGTTATGGTGACTGTTATGATGTCAATAGAAAAACCCTGTAGGGCCGACCTTTGGCTCAGTTTGATGGAGGGATTTCCGACCTAACTAGAGATTTGGGCCGTTTATACATTTTGTCTTCTTGCTGTTTATGTTCCCTTTTGTTTATTGGGCTAGACCCAATAAATACTTATTTTTGTGTACACCAGACCCTCTTATATATGTACTTAGGCTTGTAAGTTAACTAAAGCATATGCAGACAGGTGAATATGATTACGAGCCGCACAATTGTCTGGTATCTAACGATATTCACTCGAATAAATTTTTGGGATCATTTTCAAAGATTGATCAGTTAGAGAATTGATAAATAGATTACTAAGACATTATGCATTTATGCGTGCATGTTATATCTCATTTCAATGGCCAATGTTTTATTTATAAACATCTTAATGGATGAAACCTACTATAAAAGTAGGAAACCTTACAGAAACACAATGCCGATAAGAAACTATAATCAGATATTTATTAATAGGGTGAAATACAGTTTCCCCCCTGTGGTTTCATACTTTGGACAGTTTCCCCCCTATACTTTCAAAACTAACAGTTTCCCCCTCATGGTTTTGGACTGAAGTATCCACTTAACAGAAAATGCACTTTCTAACGGCGCGTGAACCGAACGTGCTCAAGACGAGAGTGGGGGTAAACAAATTGACGATGTCATTAATTTTGTTCCCAAAATAACCCCAACTAAAAAAAAAAAAAAAAAAAAACTGGTTGCGGGATGCTCCCGCAACTGAAATGGCTAGAAATGAAACCCATCAAATGGGTTTCATTTCAATTGCAGAATCCTGCAACTGATATGAAACCCAACAAATTGGGTTTCATATCAGTTGCGGGAGTGCTTTAGGGTTTAGGGAAAAAAAAAAAAAAAGTAAAGGAAGAAGGAAGAAGACGATGAACAGTGCCATCGTCTTCTTCCTTCTTTCATTTTTTTTTAAAGTTTTTTTTTACCAGGGGTAATTTAGTCTTTTTTTTAACACCGTTAGAGAAGGCATTTTCTGTTAAGTGGACACTTCAGTCCAAAACCATGAGGGGGAAACTATCAGTTTTGAAAGCATAGAGAAAAAACTGTCCAAAACATGAAACCACAGGGGAGAAAATGTATTTCACCCTTATTAATAAGTCTCCAAAGTTCATTTATCTAATGAATTAATCATAATTAATTATTTTAATTCAATAAGTTATTTTTTATATACGTGACCATTTAACCTGTTAAACAAAATATTGATATTAAATGCAAATTATAATTTCGAAATTTAATTGGTTTTAGCGCATAAAACCAACCAGGCTTAACCCAATTAGTATACTTTTCTTGCCCTTAGATTGATAATGAAATTAAGTGATTTTGAGATCAAATTCCGGAATCGTCAATAAAATTCGTTAGGAACAAAAGTAACATCAAGCAGGCAAATTTCAGATGTATGAACCAATTGAAGTTGATTAATTGAAACTCTCACAAAAAGAAAAAGAAAATCCTTTTTTTATTTTTTTTTATTTTTATGCATTCGATCAGTTTAGAGATATTTTTTGTTGCTAGATACTGATAGCTATAGGGGTGACTTTTTTTTCAGAATTGAAGTATCATATAGAAACATCAGTTCAAACAAAACATCTTCCAATACTACTCCATTAATTACTTGCTTTGTAATTCACACTATTTTACTTTTAGTGTCCGTTTGATAAAAATTAATGCTTATATCTGAATGCTTAATGCTGAAATCATAATGCTGAATTGATTAAGCACTTAACATCTTAATGATGAAATATATTTTTCGAACCTCTGAATCAGAATGCTTAATCACTCGATTTTGTTTGATAAATATGCTAATCTTAATGATGAAATATTAAAAATGTATCATTTTACCTTTACGTTGAATTTTTTGTATCTACATATGCCCAAAATCAAATTTTATAATAAAATATAAATTATGATTAATGAAAAACATGACGAAAAAAAGATAAGACACATTAAATTAAATGATTAAAATATAAAAAATAAAAATTATCACAGTTTTTTAAAATTCCTGAAAATGAAAAATTAATTCACTATTATACTCTAAAAAAATTAAATATTTTACAAAAAAACTCGTTTATAATTAATAAAATTGCGTAAGTAATATAAAACATGTCGTATGAATGAGATTTATAAAAACATGCAAATGATATAACTTATTGAATAAATTATTAATACCAAAATAAATATGAAAAGTAAATCAAATTTTAGTTGAAAGGAAAAAGTTTAAAATAAAAGTTTATTCAAAAATAAATATTTATAGTTAAATCAATATGAATAAAATAAAAAAGGATAGTTTCAGAAATCAAATATGAATTATTTTAATAATTGTTACGTGGACCATTAAGAGATAAGCAATAAGCTGATTTTTTCCGCTTAATTTTTTCTAATGAAAAAAAGCAGTGTTTAAATGATTAAAAAGTTTAAATTTTCATTATCAAATACACTAAAAGTCATTATTGCTTAATCTAATAATTTTAAGCATTAAGTGGTGTTATCAAACAGGGCCTTAGTCACCATTGAAATAATAATCCTAGCTGTACTATGAATGAAAATTGGCACTTATGAACGAGCATTTGAGACTTTTTATTTCTACAAGTAATTACCCTAGTTAGAGTCATGACTACTACAGTTTCTAATTAATCCTTCAGCCATATTTTATTAGTTTTAAAAATGTATATATTTTTTTTAATGAATTTTAAGGTACAACCCTTAAAATATTTATTATGACTCAATTTCTTCTAATCATGTCCTCACTTCTTAGGGCAAATGACAGTTATTCCTTTGTGTTATATTGTGGATGACAGTTACCCTTTATATTTTAAAATGACAAATTATATGAATGACCATTAAACTATTGCTTACTTTTGGCCACTAAATTATTGCCCATGCTCACTTTTAGCCACTAAACTATTTTTGACTACTTTTAGCCACTAAAATAGTGTTTGTGTCTACTTTTGACAACTAAACTATTAGAAGTTGTCACTAATGGTTATTCCGTAGGAGATTTCATCAAATCTTTATTTACTCCCATTTTTAAAATTTTTACTATTTAAAAATTGAATATTATTTGAATCACATCTTTATTTTAATTTTGATGGCCAACTTCATTTATTAATATTATATCAATTTGTAGTGACATTTAGAATTAAATATGTGATACTCATATCATTTTAAAATTTTTCAAGATTTAACATAATTTCAAACTAAAATAAAAAGTGAATAATAAATGAGATCACTGTCTATAATTATGTTAGGAATCGAATTCTAAAAGTTAAAATTAAAGACAATAACATTCAAGAAGTTAAAGAATAATTTATCATATGTTTTATAAATACAAATAAAGAGATCGGGAAAATAATAAAAATATAAATAATTATTGTTTGTATTGATCGATATTAAAAAAACATTGGTGCGTATATATAGGCACTTTAAAGATTATTAGGATTTTTGGAACATTAAACATTACGGAGTAAATAAAAGATTTGATGAAAACTTCTAACGAAGTGGCCATTAGTGGCAACTTTTAATATTTTAGTGGCCACTAGTGGGTAAAAAATTATTTAGTAACCAAAAGTGGGCACAAGCAATAGTTTAGTGGTCAAAAATGGGCAGAAGCAATAGTTTAGTGGCTAAAAGTAGACAAAAAATAGTTTAGTGACCAAAAGTGAACATAAGTAATAGTTTAATGGTCATTCATATAATTTACCATTTTTAAAATATCTATATTTTGGGACTAAAATGTGACATGGATGGAAAATCCTATCACTAATTATGTTTGATGTACAGCATCTACATAACCGCGTGATCTGTAAAAAAGGGTGATGTCATTTTATTTACTTCAAAATTTACCTCCAGTACAACACAACACGCATAAGACAATTATATCATTGAGAATAAGTAGAGTGAACAAATTAAAACTAAAATCTTTTATCCGAATAAAGATAATTTTTTTAAAATGGACCATTCTAATTAAACAAAGAAAGACAATCTTTCTTTGTTTAATTAGAATGGTCCATTTTAAAAAAATTATCTTTATTCGGATAAAAGATTTTAGTTTTAATTTGTATAATCTTTCTTTGTTTAATTAGAATAGTCCATTTAAAAAAAATTATAGGCAAGAGTCTACTATAAAATCTCATGCCCACATTCTAATTTGTATAAATAACGAAGTACGTTACAATACAAATCACCATTTCATATGGATCTAGCATCAATTAAGAAAAATTCCTCACATTACAAATCACGTTTATAGGTAGGTGGCTGGATATTTTATAGGACAGAAGAAATGAGGGTGTCAATATTCGAGGATTTTGTTTTTTTTTTTTTTTTGGAAAGATGGTCACCAGAAATATAATTTTAGCATTGAAGACTGTGATTACGAAGAAACTGATTGAAACGATGGCAGGTGCAGCAAGGGCAACACCTCTTCATAAATTTCTCGTCCTTCGAGGCCAAGGAATTATCAGGATTAAATGGCATCGTTTTGATCATCAATTAATTGCAACCTTTTTTTATGCTGTGTACGTTACCTTAATCTCATGGTATTTGTTAGAAGAATATATATATATATATATATATATGTATTTGTTAGAAGAAATATATATATATATATATATATGTCTTCTCTTCTTTATGCTAAATTCCCTTCCCTTTCTGTTACGTTCTATTACTGTTTTTTGGCAATTTCAGGTTTAACTTCTAATCCATCCTATTTGAAAACAAAAAATAGGGCCAGAGCTGCGCCTGATGCAATCGTTGCAATTACAGTATGATAATGTTAGAATAGTTGAGAAAAGAAAAACAATGTTTAATTTCTGTGACACCAAATTAATTAGGACATAAATCGACTCGCTCAAAATTTATTAATGAAAAGCCGATTTCCGGAACAAATTCTGAATTAATTAGTTGATTTCAAAATAAATTAATTATAGTTTATCTGTGAAACTCTCTCGCTGCCCATTTCCTCTTTCTAAACCCTAAAAGTAAATAATCATCTTTTTTCACGGGGGGTGAGAGAAACAAATCAACAATTATGTTTTTGTTTCTCTGTTTTTTCATTCAATTTTCCTCTGTTTTATATTTGAACTTCTCTAATCGGAGCAATAAGATCCTTAAATAATTACTTTGTCCCTATTAATTTAAATATAGTGTTTTTTCCTCCTATTTATGGTGATTTTATTATTGACCATGGTGTATGAAGATTTGGTCGAAAATTTATTCTCAAAACTTTCATCTATAGTTAATAGCACATCTATGACCGTTGGTATGAGATTTGTTCACTGCAATTGCGAGTTTTATACTTTTACAATGTTTATATTATGCATAAATTTACAATTTAGTAGATTAAATACATTATTGATAATTATCAATATCAAATCTTAATAATCCGTTATATTTTTTTAAATTTTTTGTCTATTGCTGTTGGACTTCTTGATTTTATCGTCGTTGCTGTACGATTTCAAAAGACATTAATAAAATCTTTTAATAAAACAAATAGTTGAATTCATAGCTTGCTCAACTATATACCAATCACAGTGCGCAAGGTGCGTGGCACAGTATCCTAAGCATGGTTTTTAAAATTATTTCTTTAAATCTTATTTGATGTGTACTAGAATGGTAACTTAGCTCGACTGAAGGTTTGGAAGTCATTTTGAATTTTATATTAATTTTAAATATAAATTTTTTAAAATATTTTTAATAAATATTTATACATTTTTAATATAATTTAATATTTTAAAATCACAATTCAAACCTTAAACCAAACATTGATACGAAGCGGGGGAAACTTCTTGTTTTTTTCTCCATGAGTCGGAAACAATAGCGGGTGGTTCTGAAAAGTAAAGAATTAGGAAGTTAAAATAAAATTACTTACAATAAAATAATGACTTAGATTCGAGTAATATCATCATCAATATTGATTTGTTTATTTTTTTAAAAACAAATTATAAGGATTTTAGGGGTTAGTTCCAAATTGGTTGGTTTGTCCTTGGTATAGTGCAAGTCTACAACGTGGTGAAGCGAGAAGCATGCAAAATTAATGGCGTTGACGTATTTTGAGAGGGTTGACCCGCTCAAGGGAAAACAATGGAATTTTGAGTATTTGTGGGCTTAGGTTGATGGAGAACGGCCTAGGAACAAGACTCATCGCTTTGCCATGACCTACGACAGATTTCTGCCAAATTCTATCGTTTGGACACTCAAAAACTCGTGTTTTTCCTTTTTTGTAACTATTGTTTTGGTAGTATCTTTTGACTGGAATGTCCAATTAGGTTGCTGTTTTTTTCATTATTTTTATTTCCTTTAGTAGATTGATTCCATGTTGGTTTTAGAGAAATTTTCTTTTTTGGCAAATTTTTTAATTTATGCTTGATTTCGATTCCAAGTGCCTTTTAATATTCGTTATTGATTGAATGAAATTTCAATTTTATATTTAACCTAATTTTCGAACATTCTAATGTGGATTAAACGAACATTGGATGTTTGATTGACTGACAATCGTGCGTAAATTCAACAGTTTTTAATTCGAAAGGTTTTCTAATTTATGGAAATTTTTTCTCATAGTAAATTTCCGCTACGTCAGACATCCGGTTGTGTTGTCCCCAACCCCTAATGGGGGTTATATTTCCTGCCTTCATGTGAGTTGTATTTAAGTGATTCAAAAGTTTAATACATGTGGTGTTTCAGTTCACCAAGTACATGGTATCAATTTTCTTCGTGAATTTTTTTAAAAATAAAATAAAATGAAAGAGAACAATAAGATTGTAACAGACAGCAATATTTATGAAAGTTCCAACTGTAAATTAAATGACGAAGATGAAAATTGTGAGGACAACAGTAGATATTAGTTGCATTGATATTTTCACTCCAGCGGAAGAACGAAGAACCACATTGTCAATGACAGGGCCGCAAAGCCCACGTTTCCCGTTTCTGGAATATTCATTAAAAATTGTAATGCTTATCGGACTCAGGCCGGTTTCCGGCGCGTTGAAAGTCATGGAAAAGTTCCGGTGGGAACCGTTCCCGTCGCTTCTCATCGTGAAATTCTGAGCGAATTTTCCGACCTGGGCTTGAACTACGAAATCCGCCACGCAGGAGTCGTTGGCATCGCCCATGAAGAACGCAAGAACGTATTTCGATCCTTTTGTGAGCGTGTACTTCGTCGCGATCCCGGACGGGGCGCCGGCAGTGGTGATTAGCTCAACGGCTGCTTTGCCTTTTGGCACAGAGTAGTGTTTGGAGTCGATATACTTTACTGTTCCAATTATGGACCATTGCTGCAGTGGGGATTCAGATTCTTTGGGCTCATCGGCTAGAAAAATTCCATGAGATGAGTTGTTGATAAATGATGGTCCCACTTCAAAGTCACCGTTCTCGATAATATTATCTGAATATTAACGTGAGGCACATTTATTAATGTCCCTTTTACAAAATATAACAAAATAAAAAGACAAATGACCTACCGTTACCTTATTGTATAATAGATTTAATGACAGTATTTTGACAAATGCAGTTACTCTTTGTATTTATGGACTAAATTGTCATTTTAATAGAAAATAATAGAAATATTAACTATGTTTAATGTTAAAATGTACTTCCTTCATCTCACTAAAAAAGTCTACTTTAAAAAAAAATCTATTGTTTCATTTAGAAGTCCACTTTAGATTTGTTTACATTACATACGATTACTAATATAATAATATGTGGTCTACAATAAAATCTTACTTAGAAAGTAAGGATATCAGTGAAAAATATGTTGTCAAATTACTTATTTTAACTGATGTGACGCAAAATGTCCGGTGTAGGATGCTCCGGTTGGCCCAATGGAGGTCTTGAATGCTCAGGCCCAATGTATAGATTAACGGCTGAAACGAGTGATGGCAAAACTTGGATCTGGACTTCTTTAGCTCGGATCAACATGAATGAGACTGTATAGCTCGGATTTGGCTGAAGAGTGCTCCGTCACCGGAGACAAACAGTAAAACAAGCTGGGCTATCCCTCATGTTCAACTCCGACGATCAAGTCAGTAAAAACGAAAGAGATAAACAGTATTGACCGAGAGCTTAAGCGTAAAGAAGATTACGTACCTCAGTTAGCCTGATGACTTAGTATTTATAGCCATACTTTGACATGTCCATTGCACTATGATGATTTGTACTTCTAACTACTCTCCCCCTTTTTACGATGACTTTTACGCTCCTGTCTATCATGGCCTGACTTTGGACTCCTTTTCCATCATTGCTCTGTGTAATTTCTGCATGTATTCAAAATAGGTTCCTGGTCCTATAATGATTTCTAGCTATTATGTCAATGTTATCGTTATTCTGACCTAACTTTTCCAGACTCGGTTGTTATGATGTCAATAAGAAAATCCCGTAGGGCCGACCTAAGCTAATAATCGACCTAAGCATGTTTCTTTGGCTCGATTTTTAGAGAGCTTTCCGAGCTAAGTTTGGATTTGAACATTTTATACATCTTTTCTTTCTCACTGTTTATATATTCCTTTTCCGATTAGGCCAGGCCCAATGAAGAATTATTTTTATGCACACCAACAAGCCCCAGTATTGTGTTTTACTGAGCTAAAACATAATACATTTTTTTTTTTCACCTCACCCTTTCTGCCCCCCAGAGAATAACTAAGGCCGTGACTTAGGTATTCACTATGTATTCAACCGACCTATGCCTATTCCGGCCTTAAGAGTTTCTTTTCCAACCCAAGCAAGCATAAACTGCAAACAATTCCAACTCCAGTTTATTAAAGATGTTCAAGCTATTCCAATCCAAGCAAACTTAATTTCACCAAAGTAAACCGACTTATCGACTATCATAACTACAAAAGGTAAAGCATGATTTATGGTTAATAATAACTTGACCAAACTATAAAAAAAAAAAAAATAGCTGACCCACTTAAAGGGAATATCTTATGAAATGTGTACCTTTGCAATCCGACCCGACGAATTTGAATTTGAGATACCTTGAGATGAGACGTGAAAAGACACGTTCAGCAATTTTCGATGCATCGGATACAACTTCCCATGCTTATCGGATTCTCGAGACGGCTTTAATTGCCAACTGTTGCGTTTTTTGCCTCCGCTTCCAGAATTTTCTGTCGGTTGAAAAAAAGTAATAAAACACCAAGACCCTTTCACTTTTGTTTTCACGCCTTCATATAACTTTGACCCGTCTCTTTCTCTCCTTCTGCTTGCCGCTGCTGCTCGCTTTGTTGTTGATTCTGCCGCTGCTTTACGTGACCTTATCAGCTCCGCCGCTCCTTTATCACTGATCTAAAGCAATCCATGGCTGACGAAAGAAACTCTGGCAGTACCGTGCCCTCTCAAAACTCGGCTTCAGGTTAGTCAGTTCCTCTTTCTTTGTCTAGTTATTTAAATGCCATAAATACTGTAATTGAATCGCCGGTTAGGATTAGTTTTCCGGCAAACATCATGCATGACTCCTTTTTCTGGTGCTATTTTCGTAGAATATTTGTGTAATGTACTGTTAAGTAGTAGTTTAGATCTAAATGTGAAATTTTCTAATTTTCCAAAATTGTGAAATTATACCAGATTCTGTAGCTATTGTACATCCTCAAGTAAATACAGCTGCCATTTCTAATATATTTTACCCAGATGAAATAGCTTTGGAACTAACTCTAGGAGACTTAGAAACCCTAAAATTGGCCCATTATTTTGACCCAGCTATCCCGATCTGATTACCCACACCCGAAGAAAGGATAAATAATACTGCTAACGGTTGGGTCAGTGTATATGAACATCACATTAGATTTGGGCTTAGATTCCCAATCCCACCCTTTATTGCCAAGCTATGTAATTACCTGGATATCGGTGTTAGCCAGTTTGTTCCTAATTCACTTAGATTTCTAATCGATTTTTTGTGTGTATGTTCCGGGGCTAAAATCTGACCCTCTATAGGCTTATTATTTCAATATTATACTATTTGCCAATATCCCTATGGGCCGGGTTGCGTTCATTTGGAAAATCGAAAGAAGGGACCTACTCTTATATCCGATACCCCAGATATGATAGAAAACTAGAAAACACGATTTTTTATGGTAAAGGCTGAAGAAACTAACCTTCCTTACCGATGGATGGGATTCACCGCATCATTAGATCAAGTCCGAGCTGCATCTGACCCCGTAGTGCAGTTTCAGTATAAGAAATTAAATTCTTATACTGATACACAGAAATACTCAGCAAAAGATCCTTCCGAGGGTCTTCTGGCCTGGGCTGGTCTAAGCCAAGCCCCCAATAATCTGCCTTTGAACTCTACCTATGGGCTTTATGCTTTTCAGATCAGTTTTCCTTATGTCTTTATGTCTGAATTTGCAGGCAGCTTCAGTGGTTATCGTCGGAAGAGAAAATCAAGCTGGCAGACGGCGACGACCTCTGGACCAATCCAAAGACGGCCTGCAAACATTGATCTGACCCAAGAAAGAGAAGGAACCGACCTTGTTACCGATGCCTTAATTCCTCATGCTCCAAAGAAAAACAGGCCGACTCCTTCGAAAATTCAGGCCGCCAAAAATGCCAAGGCTCCTCAGATAAATTCCGACCTTCAATTGTTGACAGATCCGACCTTTGGAGCCAAAATACCCAGCCCAGATGAATTTCTGGGGCCTTTGGACTCTTCAACTAAGAAGAGGATAATCATTCTGATGGACATAAAAAAAAGACCGGCACCCCTAGCTCGGCCCATCTCTCAGCCTCACTTATCTGGGCCTCAACTCAAAGATGTTAGGCCTTACACGAAGATAGTAAACGACTCCCATAGCTCCTTCGCGGAGATCATTGAGATGAGCAGCCAGATGCGACAAAGCATCGAACAACTGACGAAACAAGAAGCCTTTTTGGCTTCACAGCTTAAACGGGTAGAGTCTTGAATTCTTAACTTATTTCTTGAAATATGTGAACACTTGTGTGATTTCTTATAAGGCTCATAATTGCGTTTTGCAGGTCTGTATAAATTATGGAGCCACGGCCAAGAGGACTGCGGCTTTGGACATCTTATCCCAAAGCTATGAACAAGAAAGGATGAAAAGGCCGACCGAAGAGATAGAAGACCTGAAGATGAAGCTTGGGGTTGAATCCAGCAAGGTGATCGACCTCCAGGTGAAAAATACCGAGCTATATAAAGAAAACCAAGAGCTCGGTACCAAGGCCAGCCAGTTGGATACCAAAGCATAGGGCTTAGAGGCGGAGGTAAGGGAATTAAAGAAGGAGAAATCCGACGTGAAGAAGGAGATTACCGACCTAAAAAAGGAGAAGGCCGACCTGCAGAGAGCCTTAGAGGAAGAAAAGAAAAAGCTCGCAGAGTTGCTGAGATCGGCGGAGGTGGAAATGGCGCTTCAAGCTACCATGAGAGCTTTCAAAGAGGGGCTTTTGCTGGATCTGATGAACCGCCGATTCATGGAGTTGATCCAGTGCGGCTATACAATATGCTGGGATGAATTTAAAGGCCCTAGGTCGGTGGATGGCCTTCCTAAGGATTCCTCAGCTCACACTTCCTTGCTAGCTTAGGATCGGGATCCCTTCGACTTGATAGACGAGGTTAAACAGGAGTGTCGTGATACCGGCATTCCTTTGCCGGAGAATGTGGAAGAAGAAGAACCTGCGGCCGACCCAAATGGGACAGCGGATGAAGAAGTGACCTCCCAAGCTCCTCCTTCCTAGCTCTGCGTTGTATTTACTTTATAAACAATTTTGTCTTTTCTGAATACTTTGCTTGAGCAATTTTGTATTGGGCCTGCAAATGGGTTTTTCGGCATAACTTTTTTGAATGAATGATTTAACCTTTCCTGTTATGATCTTGACTCCAACTTACTTAGAGATAGTATTTTTTCAAGTGTGTTGCGTTCCATGCTCGCGAAACCAACTGTCCTTGTAAATCTTCTAACACATAGCTGCCAGTAGATCGTGCTTCTATCACCCGGTAGGGTTCATCCAAATTAGATACCAATTTTCCTTGATCTTGCGGCTTACTGATAGCCCAGTTTTGTAAACCAAGTCTCCTGGTACAAAGGCTCGATGTTTGACCCGAGCATTCTAGTCTTGCCGAACCAAATTCTTGTAATTTAGTTGGTGTACGTAGGCTGTGTCCCGAGCTTCCTCCACCAAGTCCAAGCTAAGCTCCAAGGTTTTTTGATTGTGATCCCTTTCGAAGTGCATAACTCTGGGTGCACTACTTTGTACTTCTAGGGTATGACGGCATTGATCCCAAAGGCTAACTCGAAAGGAGTCTTTCCCATAGTAGACTTAGGTGTGGTTCGATGACACCACAATACATGAGGTAGATGCTCCACCCAATTCTTGCCCTTATCTTCTAGCCCGGTTTTTAATCCATGTAACAAAGTCCGATTAGTGAGTTCTACTTGCCCATTTGCTGGAGGAACATTGAGTGATACCTAGCTTTGTACACAAGGCTATAAATTCCTTGGATTCAAACTGAGTCCCACAATCCGAGATAACCGAATTAGGTACGCCGAATCGACAAATGACTTGCCTCCATAAAAACCGAGCTGCAGTTCGCCCAGTAAAATTCGTCAATGCCTCGGCCTCCACCCACTTTGTGAAGTAATCTATGGCCACAACCAGTTAATGACAAGAGCCGATCTTAGGAAATGGACCCATAAGATCTATCCCCCATTCTGGGAAAGGCCAAGGTGCAATTATCCTGGTAAAACTGGATGCCGATAACCTATGAATTGGTGCATTATGCTGACAACTGGAACAATGCCGAACATACTCGACCGCTTCCTGAAATAACCGAGGCCAATAAAACCCAGCCCCAATTACTTTTTTTGTCAAATTCTGAGCCCCAATATGGGACCCACAATCCCCCTGGTGTATATCCTTAAGCATGGCAACCGCCTCTCCGGGACCCAAACATTTTAGTAAGGGCATTAAAAACTCCCTTTTGTATAGATCATCCCCAACTATCTGATAATGTTCGTCCTTCCTTCGTATTTGCTGTGCCTCTTTTCGTGAGTTTGGCAAAGTACCATTTTGTAAATACTGCCACAGAGGAAATCACCAATCCTGACCTTCGCATATGGACAAGATTGTTGGCTCGGCCGTACTCCTAGTCTGCACTTCTTCTACTAGAATGCTTTTAGTTAGATGAGAAAAAACCGAAGAAGCCAATTTGGACAAAGCATCCGCATTTGTGTTTTTGCTCCGTGGAACTCGCTTTATAGCCCATTTTAGAAAAATTTGCAGCTGTTGTTGTACCAATGCCAAATATTTCTCCATTTTTCGATCTTTAGCTTTATACTCCCCAAAAATTTGTTTAACGACAAACTAGGAGTCTGAACAAATTTTCAAATTTTGGACCCCAAGTTTTCGAGCTAATTTTAGACCGGCTAACATGGCTTCATATTCCACCTCATTATTAGTGGCTGTGAAACAGAACCGTACCGCATAGGTGTGAACTTCCCTGGTAGGGCTAGTGAGGATGATCTCGGCACCCAACCCGGACTGAATGGAAGCACTATCTACGTGGAGCGTCCATGAATCATCGCCTTTTGCCACGGTTAAAAGAAGGTCAATTTCCTGTAATGGATTAGGCGTGTCCTCCTGGATGTCTGATACCCCCTCAGCTATGAAATCTGCTAACACCTGACCTTTGACTGCGGTACGAGGCATGAAGGTGATATCGTACTCCCCTAGCTCAATAGCCCATTTGGTGAGACGACCTGAAACTCCTGCTTTTTCCAAGACGGCTTTCAGGGGTGCATCGGTATAAACAGTAACTCCGTAGGCGTCAAAGTATGGTCGGAGACGCCGTGTAGAATGAACTAGAGCCAGGACTAACTTTTCCAAGCTGGAATAGTTTTTTTTGTGCAGCCTTTAAAACTTTGCTAACAAAATAGATTGGTCTCTGAACCCGGTTATCTTCTCGAAGCAAAACTGAGCTAATTACTGATTCAGTGGTGTCTATATACATGTACAATTGTTCCCCAGGAATTAGCATGGTTAAAGATGGTAAAGAAGCTGGTACATCTTTAATTGTTCGAAAGCTACTTGGCATTTTGAAATCCACACAAATTTATCTGATTTTTGCAAAATGCTAAAAAATGGTAAAGCTCGCTCTGCCGACCGAGCTAAAAACCGATTTAAGGCTGCTAATCTACCCGTTAATTGTTGTACCTCATGAATTGACCTAGGAGGGTACATTTGCAGAACAACCTTTACTTTCTTGGGATTAACAGAAATACCACCCTCAGAAATCATGTAACCTAAGAATTTACCCGAATTAGCCCCAAAAATGCATTTTTTAGGATTTAATCTTAATTTGTACTAAACCAAAGATTCAAGCGTCTCATGTAAATCAAGCAAATAATCAGATTCATCCCTACTTTTAACAAGCAAATCATCAACATATGCTTCCATGTTCCAACCTAGTTGTTTTTTGAATATTTTATTTATTAAGCGTTGAAAAGTAGCTCCAGCATTTTTCAAACCAAAAGGCATAGTAATAAAGCAATAAATACCTTTGTCAGTGATAAATGATGTTTTTTCCTCGTCTTCTTTAGCCATGAATATTTGGTGATAGCCCTTGTATGCATCAAAGAAATTGAGAAAACGAAACCCAGCTATGGCATCGACCAGTATGTCGATTAAAGGCAAGGAGAACCAATCTTTGGGACATGCCTTGCGTCAGGTGCCGTCTGGCTTGGGAACTAATACAAGATTAGCGAACCACTCAGGATAATCTACTTCTCGAATGATACATACCTCCAACAAAGCGTTGACTTCAATTTCTATGTATTTACTACGTCTCCTTCAAGATTATGCTTCCGTTGACGAACCGGCCTATGACTGGCATAAATGGATAACCTGTGTTCAAGGATATTTCGAGAAATGCAAGGTATGTCTTTCGGCCCCCAAGTAAAGACTTTCGCAAACTCACGCAACAGGTTAAGTAAATCATGTTGTAACTGAGGAGATAAATTGGCCCCTACCTTGATTACCTTGTTTGGGTCGGCAGTTAGAGGAACCGCTTTAACTTCAGCCCCAACCTCAATGAATCGCTCCGAGCGACCTGCTAGGTCAATGATGTCAACAATGTGGGAAGTACTGCACTCAAGAGTAGCTGGTGGAACTCGGGATACGGGGGTCGGTGTGACCACTGAAGCAACTTGCAATTTGGAATCTAATGACACCTGTTCTCTTAGAGAAGCTGTGTAACATTGCTTGGCCCGTATGATATCACAACGAAGAGAAGCCACACCATCCATGGTAGGGAATTTTAAAAGCATATGCATAATAGAAGTAATGGCCTGAAATTGATTTAGTCCAGGCCGACCCAAGTACACATTGTAAGGTGATGGCTCATAAATGACCACGAAATCTATGGTTTCTGTTTGTTTTAGCTGGCCAGTGTCTAATAGTGTCCTTCGTACTTGATAATTGGAAATATAACAATCGATAACCAGTGGATCATCACAATTATAAGACAAGAAATGGTCACTGTCATCAAAGGTAATAACCAAGGCCATAGGGTCTGCTTTGCGCTTACCTAGGACGTTTTTCCTTTGACGATATACCTGTTTTCTCTAACGATTAGAGTCACCCTAGATCGATCCTCCAGCTATGGTATTTACGACTCCAGCTATGGTTATGTCAGCACCAACCCCGCGTTTGAGGTCCGTGGGTCGGCTGAGAACACTCCCGAGCGAAATGACCGGGCTCCCCACACCGGTAACATCCTGTAGGTCGTTCCCGACCTGCTGGAATGGTAGGTTTGGGCAAAGGAGCCATTTGTGTATATTGAGGTAACTTTCTAGCTTGGATTAGTTTTGCTATTTCTGCAGCTAGATCTCTATAATCATTAGTATTATGGCCAATATGCTTATGATAATTACAATACCTGCTAGGGTTGAGTCGATCTATGGGGCCCGTTAGTAACCCTTGATGTTGAACGGCCGCATATATGTCTGCCCATGGCACTAAAAAAGGGCTCAACCGCCTGCAAAGCATTAACACCGACCCCAGCCTTTGGACCAGTGTTATTAGCACCTGCAAAGTTCGGCTTCTTCCCTCTTACGAGGGTAGGGATTGGGGAAGAAGCTTTTCTCTTACTATAAACATTAGAGAGAACTCTCTCCCGTTCCTGTTTAATTACTGCAGCATCCTCAATTACAGCAAAATTAACAGCAGTAACCATCATTTCAAAGTAGGAAGGTGGGGGTCTAATAGCTAACTCAGTAGCTAGGTGTCCTGCACGTAGCCCGTTAATAAATGATCCCATCATAATCTTATCATCTTTCTCATGGCATTGTCTAGACTCTACATTAAACCGATCTATATAGGCCTGCAACCCCTCACCTATCCTCTAAGTTATGTTCATTAAATGAGAAATATGCTTAGATAATATTTTGTTACCCATAAAATTGGCCATGCAACGGTTGGCATCAGATAAATTAGCAGCATCCATGACACTCATGCATTGCATCCAATGAGCCGTTGGGTCAGCAATACCATCATATTTATCAACCTTACCTAAACCTTTGTAGCTCGGTGGAAATGGAGCTGTTTGAATTTCCCAGCCAAATGGATGAGAAACGCGAGAGGTGGGCCCAACCCTTCCCAGTTGAGCATATCCAGATCCTGGTAAGATTGATTGACTGGGCTGGGCATATCCCATTTTGACCTAACTGATACCCCCTCATTCCAGGATAAGTAGGTAACGACCCCCCGATTGCAAAATTCCCCGTGCTAGCCCCGGTATAATAGCTCCATTTGAGTAAGGGAGAATACCCGGGAAGGGGCTGTATAGCCCGATTTGTGCCTACACCATAATGCTGAAACTAGGCCAGACTCGGCGGGGCTATAGATCCGGGATATCCTAATTGATTGACTTCAGGACCAAGGAGACCAAACTGACCTAACTGCTGACCTAGACCAGGCTGAACTAACTGACCCAGCTGCGGACCTAAACCAGGCTGACCTAACTGTTGTCCTAACATAGGGAAAGGCAAACCTAACAAGAAAGGGTAAGTATTGGGCTGAGCAGTAGGAACCGTGAAAGGAGCCGGGAAGGTGGGAATAACCTGAGTATGGGCTAAGGTAGTGTAAACAGGAGGAGCGGTAGAAAGAGTAGGGAGACCAGCAACATAATTAGACCCTAAAAAAGGATGAGTCCCCCCAAGGTAAGGAGGGCATCCAGAAACAACACCAGATTGAGGGGGCAGACTGGAGGCCAAAACAATAGATGGATCGGCCATTGGATTGAACAAAGTTCCTGGCAAAGGAACAGTAGAAACAACCTATGAAACAAGAGGATTCTCCATATTAACAACATCTAGAATAGTGGTTTTAACGCTAGAAACAGAGAGCCCCAAACTAGAAGTAGAGGTAATCGGAGGGCCATAGTTAATCAAGTGAAACAATTGCGGAAACAAACGATAAAATTTTCCTCTTTCAGCTTGCTCTTGCTGAGGGGTGAAAGACACAGCGGTGGAAGATGCAACAGTGGTTGTGTTGGTTGGTGGAGAGTTGGTGGTAGAAACTACAGCGGCGGCTGGAACAATCATAGTTGCAACGGTAGAAGCAATGGTGGTGCTGGAAGAAGAAGCATCCACTCCCGAACGATCTTGTGTCATGATTTCAACAAATTTCTTTGAATATGGAGAAAATTTGATGAAATAACTTGATCAAACGTTCCCCACAGTCGGCGCCAGTTGATGTGACGCAAAATGTTCGGTTGGCCCAATGGAGGTCTTGAACGCTCAGGCCCAATGTATAGATTAACGGCTGAAACGAGTGATGGCAAAGCTTGGATCTGGGCTTCTTTAGCTCGGATCAACGTGAATGAGAGTGTATAGCTCGGATCTGGCTGAAGAGTTCTCCGTCACCGGAGACAAACAGTAAGACAAGCGGGGCTATCCCACCTGTTCAACTCCGACGATCAAGTCAGTAAAAACGAAAGAGATAAACAGTATTGACCGAGAGCTTAAGCGTAAAGAAGATTGCGTACCTTAGTTAGCCTGATGACTTAGTATTTATAGCCATACTTTGATATGTTCGTTGCTCTATGATGATTTGTACTTCCAACTACTTTCCCCCTTTTTACGATGACTTTTACGCTCCTGTCTATCATGGCCTGACTTTGGACTCATTTTCTATCATTTCTCTGTGTAATTCCTGCATGTATTCAAAATAGGTTCCTAGTCCTATAATGATTTCTAGCTATTATGTCAATGTTATCGTTATTTTGACATAACTTTCCCAGGCTCGGTTGTTATGATGTCAATAAGAAAATCCTGTAGGACCGACCTAAGCTAATAGCTGACCTAAGCATGTTTCTTTGGCTCGGTTTTTAGAGAGCTTTCCGACCTAAGTTTGGATTTGAACATTTTATACATCTTTTCTTTCTCACTGTTTATATATTCTTTTTCCGATTGGGCCAGGCCCAATGAAGACTTATTTTTATGCACACCATTAACTATTGTATCTCATAACTCATAATAAATTATGCATTTTCGAAGCAAACTCTTTGAATGGGTCAAAATGAGTATGAAATACCAAACATTAATCCTAATGTGCGTTAACATCATTGATTTGTTTTTCATGTTAATTGTGTAAAATACCAAAATTAACTCTAATATATGACGTTATCATTTTTTCTTTTCCTATAAACACTATAATAAACAACATTAAAAAAAATAGATAACATCACATATTAGGATTAGTTTTAATATTTGGTACTCTAATAACATTAAAAAAAAAATTACAGTAACAACGTCATACATTAGGGTTAATCTTGATATTTCACACATTTTAAGAATAATCACAATTATTTTTAATCTTTTCCATCAAAATTAGTGTTTAGTCCATAAATACATGGCCGAATGTGTATTTTAAAAATATAGGGAATTAAGTAACTGTCACTGAAACTATTATAAATGGAGATAACTGTTGTTTGCCCTTGAAAAAAAAATAATAGATTCATTTTGTAAATAAGACCAAACTATAGAACCCATGAAGTGATAACCTATTTAAAAATTTTAGAAAAAGGAAAAAAAAAAAAAAAGATGAAGAAGAAGAGAGAGTTAAGATGCTAATTGAGGACGTACCGAAATACCCGATGGATGGTCCGATTAATTTGACTACAAACGTATCCACCACAGGCCAACAAGAAACGTTAGACTCCCCATTGTTAACCGTCACGCTTTGGATCTCAACATCGAAGCCCCAGCTACCTCCCCACCACCCAGAGTCGTACGCATAGCTCTCCCAAAGTTCTCCGTCGCCGGAGTAAAACCGACGATCCAACGACACCACCCTGCTAGATTTGCTCGGATCAACCGTCGCGATCGGGGCCGTCGAGTTATTGTAACATTCCTCACTCTCTGCTCCAACGCTGAAACTCAGTACATAATAGTGCGCGATTTCAGTATCAATCCAGAAAGTCTGGTTGATTTTCCCGTTCTTACCCAGTTTTACGGCGTGTCCGTTCCCTGGAAATGAGTAATTTTGACCTGAGCTCACGTACTACACCTCCCCGCTGTATGACCAGCCCGGAAGGGCGTTGAGGCCGCCTGTTAGGAGAAAAGAGTCGCCGGAGGTGGCGTTTTCCGTCGTCATGTTGGTCGGAGGAGTCTCGAAATCTGGGTTCACTAGTAGTGGTTTATCTGCGATCATGATCATGCACGTATAGAGATTAATGTTAATTACCGAACTCACTAGATTTTATGTATGTTATATATTTTTCTTTCTTGTCTATTATCTCAGAATAGGAATGTGAACGAAAATGATATGACACGTAAGTCCCACTTTTCTATTATAAAAAAATGGACGAGAAGACAAGGTTCGGGCAGAAAATCTGATCTCATTACCTGCGGATCGGATGATTGCAAAGCCATGCCGAGGAGGAGCAATGGCAGAAGGAGCATCCTTAGCTCGGCAGCCATGAAGAAATTAACGAAGGATTAAGAAAGCTTGCTACAGATTATCTGCCATTAAATGCACATTGGTCTTCTCTATTGTTTTGGACGGAACCCATGAGCGCAACTTCCTAAGACTTTACGGCACGTAGACCGTGGAGTAATATTTAATTAACAAAAGCAACAAAAAAAAAAAAAAAAAAGGTCTACGTCAACGATTTTTCAATGTGTAAGTGCTTGATCTTGCCTGATTTCGTCGAAATAGTCAAAATTTAATACGTATTTTCTTCATCTCATAAGGGGTGTGTTTGGTGCGCAAAAATAAAAATGAAAATGTGAGACATCTCAGAATAGATAAATATTTCATTAAATGAATTTTGTATTTTAGAGGATATAATATTTTAAAATATTAAATTCTAGTACGTACTAAGCATAGAAATTTAAATTTTAAAAATCAAATGTTCATTCCCCATTTCCATTCTCGTGCGACAAACACACCCGGCCATGCTTCTTCTCAGGGATGTTCTAAAAATTTTAGGGCATGTACTAATTATATGGACAGTTTTATGTACTATCTGGAGGACAATTTAACGCGTTTCTCTTCTTCTTATTATTATTTATAAACATGTGATACCTATTTTTTTATTGTTTTTTTGTAGGTGATACATTTTAAACAAATGATATTTCAACCCTCAAAATGATACTTTGGATCTATTTACTTTGTGACTAAATTAAAAAAAAAATGTTTTAGGAAAAGAATATTTTTTGGAGAGAACATTTTTTTAGGATCTGTGTAAGAAAGAGAAAGATTAGGTTATTTTTTAAAATTATGTAACTGAAATTTTAGACAGAATTTTAAAATTTAAATTTAAGGAAAAATGAAGTTGTTTGTATTGAGATTTTTTTTTTGGAGCAAAAGTGATATTTTTCATGAAATGGTCATAAAATAAACATAGCCTTTTATTTCATTACAAGCAATATTAGCTAATTTTAAAAATAGAAATGTGTGATATATCGACATTTTAACTCAATACATCAGAGATACGTGATATTTTAATCCTTAGAATACTTTAGTTTTTAACTACAAGCTATATTCACTATTACAAAAAGGGGCTTTAATGGCAGTTTTTTGCACATTTTGCATTTGAACTGCCATCTATCTGGCAGCTGTAGAAAGGTTACGAACTTTCTACGGTGGTTGGGAACCGCCTTAGAAAGTCTAAATTTTCTACGGCTGTTCAGAACTGCCATAGAAAGTTCGGTCTTTCTACTTTCTATGGCGGTTCTTCCCAACCGCCGTAGAAAGTCCCTAATACTACGGCGGTCCTAACCGAACCGCCATAGAAAGTGTCACTTTCTACGGCGGTTCCCAGTAAAATCGCCGTAGAAAGTACAAGACTTTCTATGGCGTTCCCACCCGAACCGTGGTAGAAAGTCAGGACTTTCTATGGCAGTTAAAGGAAACCACCGTAGAAAGTACTCATTTTCTATTGCTTTATTTAAACCACCATAGAAAGTCCTAAACTTTCTAAGGCGTTTTCCATACCCGCCATAGAAAGTTCTGAGCTTTCTCTGGTTTAGAGCAAAAGCTACTTTTAAAAGTTTAAAATAAATATACAAAATATTGCCAAGATAGAGGTAGAAATCACTATTACATTACAGTGGCATATCCACAACTATTCATACAACTATAATATCAACAAGTTTCTACACTAGCAAAACAACCATCAAGTACTACTTGGATAATGCTCCACAATATAACTAGCGCATAATTTTCTCATAGCATCTATATCCTCAGTGGTTAATGGAGTGCGGTCGATCTTGAAGTACTGCTTAAAACCTGCAATTAAGATGCCAAGAAAATATAATACAGTAGTAGACAGGGTCGATTCACAGAGATGGTAATTTAATTCAAATTCCAATTTAAAATACAAATAAACCAAACTATTGACTAGCAGTCACCTTTGCGTCTCTTAAGAGACCTTAGAGTTGTCACTTAAAAAATAATAATTAAACTAATAATGAAAATAAAGACTTAGGAAGTATCAATTAATGATAAGAAATTCCGGTATTATGTAAATCCACCTTAATCTCATGCATGCAATCATAAACCTCTTAACTTGTCTAATTAGCTATGCCGTTTCAGTTATAGTATTACCGCGAGTCCCCGCAAATAATCCCAATTCTCCCATAGATTCTCGATAATCCCCCGCGAGTCCCCGCAAATGAATTATTCACTAACTACGTTAACTAACAGACCGCGAGTCCCCGCAAACCTTATTAATTAACAAATAGAAGCATTAAGAACTAGAAGAACCCAAAACTAATAATTCCTACTGACGATGCATTAGAAATTATTACCCAATTAATCCTGTATTACTCTGCCGGTAGTTGTGCCACTCACTGACTCTACCAGATTAAACTAAGTTGATCAAGCTTACAATAATATTAGTAATTAGACATATAAACATAGGCAATTTAGAAACATAATTAATTAGACCTTAGATTAATTCCTGAGTTTCATACATGCATGGATTATGGCTTCTTACATACTACCAGAACTAAGAAATTAGCTATTCATGATAAAATACGAAAAACACATAAATATAAAAGAAGATATTAAAAAAAGAAAAGAGAATACTGTACTGGATATTAAGAATTCTCGATCTGGTAACTGGCGGTTTGGCCAAACAATAGACTGTCCGTCGAGAAAAATCCAAGTCGCGATTGAAACAGAGGAAAACAGAATAGAACAGAGAAAAACTAAACTGAATATTAACTGTATATTACGTGGAGAATAAAATTAACTAAGAAAACTATTCTATAAAAAACTTGTTTCTAGAAAACTTCTATCTAAAAACTTGTCTCTAAAAGTGCAAGAATAATCCCATATATATAGGGATACAAATCAGCAATTAACCAATCTCCTAATGGAATAAGGAAACCTTTTTCTAATTGGAAAGAGAATTAATTAAGCACATGGAATCTCTTCAAATTTGGTAACTCCCAACTTCTTTCTTTAATTCCTTCTTGGATTGCTAGTTGCCAAAAACTTCTTTGCTTCTCCCTTAAGCATATTCCATCGCATGCAATCGGTCACCCTTGGATTGGATTCCAATTAGAATTCGGTTGATAGCTTAATTGGAATCCAATTGGATTGGATATTAAATTAAGAAGATTCCAATTGGGCGGGCTCACTTTCCACGCATGCAACTTCTTTTCTCTTTGAAATTTGATTTCTCGCAAATTGCCCTTCTTGCAATTAGAATCGGTTGGTCTTTTATGTGGGCTTTCTTCTTGATTCTAGGCATGACTCATCTACTCCAATTCTTTTACTTTTTTGCACATTTTTTTCTTCTTAGGCCCGATCTCCAAAACTGCAAATAAACATTAAAACCTTGGGCAAAAGCCCGTGAGAACTGCTATAACAAGTGCTAAAATAATACACCTAAAAGGTGCAGATCATGAAATCAAAATCAAATACCTTTTCGAGTGCCAATGTCTCGGATTTCATTGCAAGTGGTACATGTAATGCATGACATAGTAGCTACACTCCCAGTTAGACTTTTGTTTTTTATGCTATTGAATAGTATTATACGAGTCAGAAGATCATTCAATTGTATACAACACAACGTTTAAAAAAAAAAATTCAATAAATACTTATTTTACCTTAACTACTATCCATTCAACTTGCATATGCACAGTTCTCGGCAATCCTAGGAAAGCTTGATAATTAAACATCACCCTATAAAATATGAATGACGAATAAAAATAATTAGCAACATAGGTATATATGATTGGCATTACAAATTATACAATCTAATATTAGTTAATATAACTCACTCGTTTATAAGTATTACTGCCTCCTCCTTTTGTGGGTTTTGTAATGAATCAAACCAGTGCACAACTTTTTCAATCGGTCTAATGGCTATAAGCATCCAATGTCCACTGCAAACAAAAAATTCAATGACCTCAGATCTTTAAATCAGTGTTTCTTAAAAATTAGAGAAACGCTTATAGTGTTTACCTCTGAAGATACGGTACCAGATAAATTTCTTTATTCTGATCCTTAAAGTTTCATGCAATGTACTGTACCCTATCTCCATATGCATTTCCTAATGCCGTGACATGATCCGCTGAGAGAAACCCTATCCCCTTGCGGCCATTCCTTTCAACCAAATCATGTAAAGCTCTAGGGAATTTACATTATCATTCTTGGTTAGTCCAGCCACATAGAAAGAATACTATATATAACAATTATTGAAAATACAAAGAAAATTAATTGGTCGAAACTCACTTGATGAACAATTGCATGCAACAGTTTGTGACCTCCTTTTCTCTTGACAATAATTAAACGACATCCATTCGATCCATACTAATAGGATGATCTACACCTATGATGTCTCTTGTCAATTGAAACATGAAGCAAGTGAAGTTCGAATCATTCTCTAATCGGAGTTCTAACTCGTGCAATGGATTAGATGTCGAAGAGGATGCCATTTCATTTGTAGTGGTCGAAGATGATCTTATCTCATTCATAGAATTCGAAGAACCTTTTTTCTTTTTTGAGCTTTTCTCCACCTAAGACCATTTGAAATAAAATTCATTATACAGAAAGGTATGAAGTAATTCACAAATAAATGTAAGCATATACCTGTTTTAATGGATCAGGAATAAGCTCAATCAAATGTATAGGCCATTCCACGAAAAAGGATTTTGACATTCTCACAGTTGAAGCCTCTTCCTCAGGAAATGGCAGTGGGGCAAGCTCATCATATGAAATTTTAATTGTAACCCTCACGCAACCTTTCTTTACCTCGCGCCCGTGGTGCTTTTTATGCTTATAAACATTTCCCTTGGCCACAAGCTTACGTCTCTTACATGTATCCTCACATATGAACAGATGACAGTCACACCCGTCCTGAGATAATAAGCAAGTCAATGAACATTATTGAACTATTTCTGTTATGTCCAAAAACTAAGTGTAATCATCAAAAGCAATATCAATCTCTTTTAGCATTGACATATGAAAGAAAATTATAGAAACAAAGATGACATACATAAATGTACTTTAATTACCTTGTAATACCCTAAAGAACTCAGATATTCCAAAGTTGTTGGAATAGGGCTATTGTGAACCTCATGCAAACTTATCAGGATCATATATAAAACAGGGATCGTATGTAGCTCAGGCAAACTTGTAGGGATTATAGAGGAAACATTATGGCTACGATGTACTTTAGGCAGACTCGTAGGACTCACAGTGGAAACATGGCTACTATGTACCTCAAACATATCTGGAGCCATTCCAGAAGTTTTTGGGTTCAAGCTCTGAGATTTGGCACTATTGAGGACTGTGGCTCTTGCTGTATCATAGTCAGTCCCCATCTTAGTACATATAAAACCCACCATCATCTTAATATCTGTTTGACATTCATCGAGCTATGCTGAGGTTTTTTTAAGCTTTCTTTTAGTTAAAGCTAGTTCAGCTTCAAGCGACGGGGTTGTTGCCAAAAAAAACGTCTATAATACGGGCCCTGGTAGAATGGCTGCGAACACGACCGGGGTGATCGGTCTTTCCCGTTGCCTTGACAAATATGTCATTCCTACCCTCTGAAACTTTCTCTCCTTGGGACTCGCGCATACATAACTTTTCCTAAATGTTTTGCAAAAAATATGAAATTTAAATAATTAATCATGATAGTTTTAATAATATGAGTAGCTGAAACAATTGAATCATAAGAAAATGTATGGCATAAACTTATAATTTCACTTCCAACACCACCAGCCTCTGGGGTAAAGTATTCGCCATTTTTTGTTTGTGTGAGACTTTAGATGACGGGCTGGCCCTACATAAGCTTCTTCTCCTTCTTCTTCGGACGTACTATCCTTTAAAGCCTTCTCCCTATTTTCAATCAATGCCTCTTCATGCAAATTCTTCTTAAGTAGTCGGTATCCACCACAAGATAAATTATGGTAAAAAGAATTCAAATTGGCATTCCTTTGAGCTTTACCACAAATTGCCTAGAGAAAAATAAAATGAAAAGCCATAAACTGAGCAATTTCAAATATCCAAAAAGAAGAAGGAAAAAAATTAAAATAACCACCTTCCATTCTTCTGTTTCACGACTAGCCTTAAACTTAAGCCATGTCTCCCTTGGGAGATATTTATATTCAAGGCATGGGTCCTCACCCTTCAAGTCGCCATTGATATATCTACCTAAAAAGGATTTTCAATATTTCCAACGTTTACCGGCATAAGAAATCCATTTGGTTTTGAGCTCTTCAGTTGATTTAAAAACAAATAATGCCTACATTGAACAATAGAAGTATAAAGATAGGAAAATTTAGTTCATTTGTATAAATTGGTAAACAAACAATGCGTTATAATTTTGTAGAATACCTGTATCCCATCCACACTCTCTTCTTGATCTCATCAGGGACTTTGGGCCATGATGCATATTCCATAATGTCAACTTTGCTCTGGGCAGTGAATGCAACGACAGTAATCCACTTCGTATACGCATTTTTAGGCTCATTTTTGGAATTGAATGCAATCTCAATTGTTTTCCCCCTCATACGCATTTTCAAAAGATTGTTGCAATTTGTAGGCCCTCTACCTCTTCTAGCTCTAGTAGAAAAACCATCTTCATTGCCATTTCCCTCATCACTATGCTCCTCATTGTGTTTTCTCTTTCGGGCCATTACCTTATCTTAAACATTAGGTAAAGACAGAGAGAAAACAAGATAACATCTTTTCATAAACACACGAGCCCCGGAAGAGAGGCAAAGAAAGTTTTAATTTCAAAAACCAAGCACCATTACACACTTTAAACCAAATGAGACACAAAAATTGGCCTAAGAAAGGTTAAAATTGAGCCCACAAGTGACATTTCACCCCTTCAATTCATGAGAACAAGCATTTTACCACAACCCTCCCCTCTCCCCAAACCAATAAAAGGGTCAAAGTAAAGGCATGTAGACACTGTGATTTAGAGATGCATAACATAAAAGTAACAGAGGGACCCGATCTATCAAAATCCAAAAATGAAAGTGCAAAGGAGAAAATCAAATTATAGCAAATAAAAAAAATGCATAAACACCCCAAACTATCAAAACCCGAATTCAACCACCAATCAATCAACATAATCAAGTAAACCCGAAATCAACACCCCAATCGATCAAAACCTAACACGAATTCAAAAACCACTCAATCAAAACCAAACCCGAATTCAACCACCAAACCCAAATTCAACCATCAAACCCGAAATCAACCACGAATTTATGAAAACCAAAACAATCCAAGCCTTCATCATCTCAACAAACCCGAATTTAACATTAACAAAAACCCCTAGGCCAATCACAATAATCAAGTAACCTAAAAAATTCTAAAGCTAAATTAAACTTGAAACTATAAGATATAACCTTTTTAGTTAACTAATCCCTCAAGAATGACTGACTGACCCCAAATTCTGGTTGGGGAAAAGATATCCATGGGGTGGATGATAGCCATTTAAGACACCATCCCAGGAGTTGGTGACGGCTAGTCTAGCTGTCAACGCCGGTGGCAGAATCGCTTCGGGGAAGAGAAGATGGAGAGTCGGCAGCGACAGGATGACACCGGCGATAGTGGAGAGGGAAACAGGAGGATGGAGGCCTTTTTTTGGCAGCTAAATTCAAAAGGCTCGCTCCTTTGAATTGTATTAATTGACCCGACCCACCTATATGTTTCTAGAAAAGTTTTTTCCTACGGCGGTTTATGTTGAACAACCTTAGAAAATAAGGCAAAAATGGAGCCAATTCCCGTGCACTCTACTCTTATTAATTTCTAGTTTTTCTTTATTGTAAATTAACCCCAAAATTTTTTAAACTTTAAATTACAGAAGAATTTTAATATTGATCATTTTTTTATAGTAAAATACATTGTAATTATTAACTATAGACAAACTCCAGCCTTTAGGTTATGATAAATAGTAAATAATTAAATTTCAAATTTTTACTTAACCAATCCATTATTTTAGGCCCTCAAGAATTTTTCAATTATTGTTACATAATAATTATAGGAAAACCTCAAAAGTAATAATTTTCATTGAATTATAGTTAAACCTCGATAAAGTAATAATCTCGATTATATAATAATTTCCTGCGTTCCCAACTTGGGCCAACGAGCTGTCCTAATAACGTTACTTTGCTTGTTACTCGGAGATAACAAGATTTTAACGTTACTTTGCTTGTTATCTCCCAGTAATTTTACAGTATAATAATATTACTAAAATAGTAATTGTTCTTAATGTTAATGATATATTTACGTTTTAATGTAAATAGCTTTAAATTATAATATTTTTAATTTAAGATAGTTTAATATTTAATTTTTCCTATTTAATTCTTTTAAAAAAAATAAGTTGGGGCCATTTAAAAACAATTTGGAAATGCACTTCACTCTTGGTTTTTTAATGAAATGACAAAAGTACCCTTTAAATTAGGCATGTGAGAGGCACAAGCAAGAAGGTCCGTCAATCTCGTTAAATCCTAACGGTGCAGTACATTTTCGGCCCCTTTTAAGTACATTTTTGGCTACCAAAAAAAGTATAGGTATAAAAGCGGACACAAATAAAAAGTATAAGTATATTTGTGGTTGTTCACTCAAAAAAAAAAAAAAAAAAAACTGAATCCTTAAGGCCCAATAAAAATATAAAGTAATAATTATTGGATTTCATTTGCTATATATATGCACGTACATGAAATTATTGATCACGACATTAAGTTTCACTAAAACTTTAAAGCTTCTCCAGATTCAAACAATTTTCACTAAAATAATATTGAAGAACTGTCTCTAAAATAATATTTATTCATTTAGCGGTAACTAAATAAACTCGCTAAACGAATTTTTTTTTTCCGATCCAGAGGGTATTAATTTATAAAGGTTTAACTGTACAAACAAAAATATTAATTGGAGTTTTAAACAACTATGAACAAAAAGAAATCCAATTGTACTGAAAATTTGACAGAATCTCTACTATAAATATAACAAACCTCCATATGAATGAGGCAAAAAATGGAGCGAATTCCCGCGCGCGACTTTTTTAATATTGATCAATTTTTATAGTAAAATACATTATATTTATCAATTTAATAAATTTATTGTATTTTACTATAAAAATTGATCAATATTAAATTGCATATTAGATTTTAAAAAATTTTGGGGTTAATTTACAAAAAAAAAAACCTAGAAATTAATATTAATAGAGGCGCACGCGGGAATTCATTCGATTTTTGCCTCACTATGATAAACCGCCGTAGATACCCACTTTCTACGGCGGTTTAAATTGAAACCGCCGTAGAACGTGGGTTTTCTACGGCGGTTGATGGAAAACCGCCGTAGAAAGTGTCTTAATAAATTCAAAGAATTCCCGCGCGCACCTCTATTCCTATTAATTTCTAGTTTTTATTTTTTGTAAAATAACCCCAAAATTTTTTAAAATGTAATATTGATCAATTTTTATAGTAAAATACATTATATTTATTAACTACATACAAACTCCAGCCTTTAGGTTATGATAAACAATAAATAATTAAATCCATAATTTTTAGTAAATTATTGTAATTATTTTAGGCCCTAAAAAAATTTTCAAGTCTTGTTCCATAATAATTATAGGAAAACCTCAAAAGTAATAATTTTTATTGAATTACTGGCCGGTAAGATTTTTACTATTGAATTTCTATACACTTGTCTCTATTTTAATAAAGCAAATCAAGAAATTCAATTATGTTAAGATAAACATTCATAGCGGCAATTAATTAATACTCTTCACTATTGGTTACAAGTATTACTCAATGTCATATCCATGTAAAGTCTTAATTAATTGTCGATAGTTTCTGTATCTCTCATATACAGGCTTGTTAGATCTTCCTTTGCAGCTATACCTTCTTTTATTGAAATTAAGAGTCAGAAAAATAGAAAGAGGTGGACGTGCGTACGAACTTTTTGCCTTACCCCTGTAGACAAACTTTAGATGATACAGCTAATCTAAATAGTGAAGCTTCAAACAACTCTAAACAAGTAGAATTCAATTTTACAGAAAATTCGACAGAGTCTCCCCTATAAATGTAACAAAACTCCTTGTCAAATGAACATAAATAGTGAAGATTCCAACAACATCAATTCCGACAGAGCCTCCCCTGTAAATTTAACCAACACTCCCTGTTATCCTAACAGCAACACAAAAGGTTTACACAATTTTCAGCAATAACAAATTCACAAATTCATCATTTCGCTATCTTCTATTCCCAGTAAATTTTATCCCATAATTGTGCGACTTCATCCAAGTGTGAGACCTGTTTCAATCAAACAATAAAAAAGATAAAAATATATGTTGTTATAAAATTATATCCACATTGTTTCATTAAAATCAAATATACACATATAAATACACACATACACACACATATACACAAACAAACAATATACCTGAAAATGATATCAAGATTTTCTCTTTCTTTTATGGGACATTTGATCATCGAACCATAAGCCTTCATTGTGGTCATCACGAAGTATGTATTTATCTAGTTTCCTATCTTCTTCAATTGCTGTCAATTCAGGTAACCCACTAGAGAATGAGCCCCCCTCATAAAGCCCTTCTTTTGTATCAATCCCTTTCACTCCGTGATGTTGTTTGCCATGAAGAACAACATACCAATGTTCGTCACAAGGATTAGTGATATAAAAAACTTGTTTTGCCTGCGATGCAAGTATAAATGGTTCCCCCTTGAAACCCTCTCGATTAAAGTCAACCAAGGTAAATCCCAATGGATCATCAGTTTGGACTACATTATTGTTATCAACCCATTTGCATCGAAATACAGCTACTTTGAAACAAATATAGTCAAGCTCCCAAATATCTTTAATTACCCTGTAATATGACATGTTTACATACAATGAATTTTTATCCTTCCTGCTAGAAACATGCAAAGCCTCCGAGATTAATGTAACACAACTGTTTTGTGCCGTGCTCTTCTCATATTGTCTCTTGGTAGCAAATGAATATTCATTTATGTTATAGCTTGAAAATGCTCGTACCACATGGCTGGGCTTAAACGCCAACCATTTTAATGTCTCCAAAATGTCTTTGCCCATGACAGCATTACCAAGCCAATTGACAAATGTCCGATTATGTTCATTGAGCACATTTTGATCCGTCCAAGCAGGATAAGATATTCTTATTGAACTCATATTGGCTGTCACATAGGGCTCAACTTCTTCAGAATTGCGTAGTATGTAGAGATGCGCCTTCATCAATTCAACATTAGAAGGCGTAAACAATCTTCCTCCCCTTGTGCCCATACCTGTAATCCCCCCATCGTGCCGATTCTTAGGTATTCCAATTGATACTGTATCCGCCAAGTACCCAGTGCAAAAATTAATTACCTTCTCAGCTATATAACCTTCAACAATACTAGCATCAGGACGATAACGATTCGTAACATACCCCTTATAGACTTCTATATATCGCTCGAATCGGTACAATAATTATTTCATCTTGTAACTGATCAAGTCTTTCGAGAGCGATGACCTTGCTACAAATAGCATTGAAGAAGAAGCAAAGTCTTGTTATACTATACTTAACATGCTTGGGCAATATCGAGTGAATAGCTACAGACAACAATTGTTGCATTAAGGAATGACAATCATGAGACTTTAAACCAAAGAGTTTCAACTCTTTCACGGAAATAAGTCTACTTACATTTGAAGAATATCCGGATGTAACTTTGATGCTACTCAGATTTGAGCACAATTGTTTCTTCTCTTGTCTAGACAAAGTATGACAAACAGATGGTAGATATGTGCCTTGTCCTCGAGCTACCGGTGCTAAATTTGATCGTATATTCATGTCAACCATGTCAAGTCTCGCATTATAACCATCCTTAGTTTTCCCAAGTATGTTCAAAGGCGTACCAACAAGTTTTCACAAATATTTTTCTCAATATGCATAACGTCGAGACAATGTCTTACATCTAAGGTCTACCAGTATTGAAGTTCAAAAAAGATGGATTTTTTCTTCCAACAACATGTATCATTATTGGAGGAATCTGAAGGTTTTCCGAACTCCACATTAATGTCCTTCACACGAGCATTCACCTCAGGCCCGCTCAAGGGTTCTGGAGCTTTTCTAAACTCTTGATTTCCATTGAATGCTCTTTTCATATTAAGATACGGATGAGACTCTGGAAGAAATCTACGATGCCCAAGGTATACTGTCTTCCTCCCATGTGCAAGCTGACAAAAATCTGTACTCTTCTCACATATAGGCCATGCTGTATGTCCTTTAATAGAGTACCCAGACAAGTTTCCATATGCTAAAAAATCATTAATTGTACAGAACAACATGACACTTAATGTGAACATTTCTTGACGGTGTGCATCAAACACAAGTGCACCTTCATCCCATAATTTCTTCAAGTCTTCAATAAGAGGAGCCAGATAAACATTGATGCCATTTCCTGGTTGTCGTCGACCTGAAATCATTAGAGACATAAGTATATCTTACACTTCATACACAAGTAAGGCGACAAATTGTAAATAACCAACATCATCGGCTGTGAGCTATGTGTGCTACTCAGACTGCCAAAAGGGTTCATTCCATCAGTACACAAACCAAGTCTCAAATTTCTTGCTTCTTCGCCAAATGAAGGATACATTGAATCAATTTTTTTCCACCGATCCAAGTCTGATGTATGTATTATCGTCTTCTCATCACTGGGAATACACCGATCTGAATGCCATGTTATGCGTTTTGCATCTTTTGCATTAGCAAACAACCGTTTAAATCTCGGTATTATAGGAAGATACCATAGAACCTTAGCCAACGACCCCTTCTTTTGCGCATCAGTACTGTCTTCAACTTCATCACATAGTTGCTTCTTTTGTATCGTGAAGTATTGCACTTGGGACAAACCAATAGATCCTTATACTCATTCCTGTAAATGATGCAATTGTTTGGGCAAGCATGGATCTTCTTATACTCCATACCCATTGGACACAATATTTTTTTCGCTTCATAAATTCGATCTGGAAGTTTATTATCTTCTGGAAGCATATCTTTTAGTACCCATAATAAGGCTGTAAAACTGGTATCTGACCACCCATTTACCACTTTCAAATTAAACAACTTCAAAACACTTGACAAGCGTGTATATCTAGTGTAACCGGTATAGATAGGCTTTTCATTGTCACCCAAAAGTAAAGCAAGAACTTTTGGTTTATCAGCAAAATCATCGGCCACGTCCTCAATCATATCATCCAATCGATCTTTCGCAATCCCATCATCTTCTTTTGCATTAGATTTTCTTCGCTCAGAAAAACTCTCAATAATTTCACCATGACAAATCCACAATTTATAAGAAGGATCAAATCCATTCCGATATAAATGGAATCTTATTATATCAGATTTATCAAACCACGCACTATTTTTACAAGCTTTACACGGACAATGGACATACTTTGTATTCTTAAAAGCCAAGTCAATAAAATTCTCAACTTATTTTGCATACAAATCGGAGGTCCGATCACCTTATAACAAGATATTTCGATCCATGCGTAACTAACACCTTTAAATAATTAAAAAAAAGAAATAAATAATTTAACCGACAATGGAGAAAGTAATTAGTTGCATGCTTGTATGTATTATTTCATACTAATGTTACGCATATAACATATACTCAAAAATAAAATAATACCTCAATGAAAAAATTAATGCATGACCAACACATGCACAATAGACATAATCAAATGAAGAAGAACCCACAAGTTTTTCATTTATGCATTTTATCAAACACATGCAATGCATACAAAATTAATCCATTAAGTAGTTCTAATATGATCGAACATCATCCAATAAGAACCAAACACTACAAATCATATCACATCACCAACAAACTAAATAGTATAACTAATTACCAACCCACAATATTAAGGTTCACCATATATGGATTGTAACTTTAATGTTCAATCAACCAAAAATAAAAATAAATTCGATATATACATATTTAATGTACAAGAATAAGCTAAAAGTGAGAAATTTTGATAGTCTCTAACCTTAAAGTGGTAAATTGTAGCTTGAAATATCGATTCTAAACTTGAAATGTGTAAAACCATAGTATGAGGATGGAGAAGATGACTTTTCGGCACGAGAAGACCCTGCATATGGAGATAAACACTGTTTTTTTAGGTTTAAATACGCCTATTCTATGGTGGTTGTAAAAACCCCGCCATAGAAAGCAATTTTCCATGGCGGTTATTTGAGAACCACCATGGAAAGGAGCTTTCTATGGCGGTTGTTAACAAACCGCCATAGAAAGTTACTTTCTACGGCGGTTGTCCAACAACCGCCGTAGAACTACTTTCTACGGCGGTTTCTTAACAACCGCCATAGAAAGTTACTTACTACGGCGGTTCCCAAGAAACCGCCGTAGATACTTGGCTTTCTATGGCGGTTCTATAAAAACTGCCGTAGAATGTCCGTACTTTCTTTTTAATGGCGGTTTTGGTCTATTCCACCGTTAAACTACCGCCGTTGAATCTACTTTTTGTAGTAGTGATTATATTTTTATTTTTTATTTATTAAAAATATGTGATATATCAATAACTTAATTTAACACATTAGAGATTACATGTGATATTTCAACCCTTAGAATCGATACTTTTATTTTTCACCACAAACGGTATTTATTTATTTACTTTTTAGATACTTTGTCCTTAGGCCATCTCCAGGAGGTGGACCGCTGCTGGAGAGTTGGAAAAGTGGAGGTGTGCTCCGCATTTTGTGAAGCGCTGTGAACAGTTGACCTCGAAGAGAATTTTAAAGAGAATTTTAAAATTTTGCATAATATAATTATGAAAAACGACCTTTCAAAGTATCCAAAATTAAAAATATAGTAATTCAAACATTCATATCTATAAAATTACTTAATATTAAAAATTACATAATATGAAAAGACATTACATAAAATGTTGAGTGTGCATTTGGAGTGCTACAGTCATGATGACACATTATTAAAGAGCCGTCTCGACATTGGGAAAAAAAAAGTGATGCATGATATAATGACTGCTTGCATTATCATGCACAACATGATAATTGAGGATGAACGTAATCTTTCTGTACCAATTGTCCAACCGATAAGCACAAGTCATCTCCCAAATGAAACTAAAATTAGCCAAGATGAAAATACTCGATTTCAAAGTTATCTTGCTCGATATAGAGAAATTCGAGATAGAAATACTCACTTTGAGCTTCGTGACGCACTTATAGAGCACTTGTGGGAGCGTCATTAAAATGTTGTAGATGACTCGGATTAGTAATATTAGTTTAGTAGTTTACATTTTATTTTCTAAATAATTATGTAAGTTTTATTATTAAATTTGGTGTGTCGGGACTACTTTTAATTAGGTTACATTTTATCAATCTTCATTGCGATATTAATATAATTATCGTTTAATTATTAACTAAATGAATTTGTCATATTAGATGAAACTGCAAAATAAAACAATTAGTTGGGGTTTTTGTATAAATAACTTGAATAGTACAAAAGTAATTAAATTGAATTTAGTATTATGTGTATGGATGAATCAAACTAGAATATTCTTAAAAAACTAGAAGGTAGAGTTTTCTGTTGGGGTGAATTTACTGTAGAAACTGAAACTTAGACGTGGAGGTGACTGGAATAGTTAAAAACTACTAAAGATGGCCTTAGTCATAATTTTTTTTTTTCATTATTAGAACAAAATAATGAATAGATAAAAGTAATATCATTGTAATTGTCGATTTGAGCATTTTAAAACAAATTTTATCAAAATTATAGGGGTCAGTTTCAAAGTGATTTTGTCTCTTGTGTGGTGCAAGTTCCCAACGTGGTGAGAAGAGACATCCCGATGTGTTTTCCCGTATAATTCTCAAATGTTCTCTAAAGTATGTATAGTATCACAATGTTTTTAGGTGTTCTAATGCATGTTGTATTTCGTGTCTTAGTGTGAATTGTATTTAAGTGCCTCAGCGCATGTTTTATTTCAATTCCCCAATGTAAATCTAATCTATTTTCTTCCTGAATTAAAAATAAATAAAATAAAATTAAATAAAAGAGAACAATAAGATTGTAACAAACAGCAAAATTAATGAGAGTTCGAACTATAAGTTAAGGGCATGTTCTTTTCATTTTGGTTTTGCTTTTGTTTTTCGTTTCAACAGTAGATATAATATATTTATAATCCTTTTTCTTCATTTTCATATAACTTTATACTATTTAGCTATACATCTGTACATTTTCAATACACTTTTTACATTTAAAAAATATTTTTCAAAAACATATTTTGAAAACCGACTTCAAAACATTCAAAAGAACATGCCCAGGCTCCGTGTGTTTTGTGATGTTTTTGAGAAATTCTTCACCTTTTTAAAAAAAACCCTTTATAAACAAACACTCTCATTTTTTCTTCAATTCAAATTTTAAATTTTAAATTTCCTACTCATATTATTTAAAAAATAATATCATCACTACCTATTTTTTTCACAATTTTCTATAAAAAAATTACCCAAAAAAAGAAATATCCTATTTGAGTTATAAAACAAACAGAGCCTTAGATAACGAAGACAAAAATTGTGAGGACAACACTGGAGATTAGTTGGATTGATCTTTTCACTCCATCGGAAGAACGAAGAACCATATTATCAATGACAGGGCCGCAAAACCCACGTTTCCCGTTTCTGGAATATTCATTAAAGCTTGTAATGCTTATCGGACTCAGGCCGGTCTCCGGCGCCTTGAAAGTCATGGAAAAGTTCCGGTGGGAACCGTTCCTATCGCTTCTCATCGTGAAATTCTGAACGAATTTTCCGACCTGGGCTTGCACTACGAAATCTGCCACGCAGGAGTCGTTGGCATCGCCCATGAAGAACGCAAGAACATATTTCGATCCTTTTGTGAGCGAGTAGTTCGCCGCGATCCCGGACGGAGCACCGGCGGTGGAGATTAGCTCAACGGCTGCTTTGCCTTTTGGCGCAGAGTAGTGTTTGGAGTCTATATACTTTATTGTTCCGATTATGGACCATTGCTGCAGTGGGGATTCAAATTCTCTGGGGTCATCGTCATCGGCTAGTAAAATTCCATGAGAAGAGTTGTTGATAAACGATGGTCCCACTTCAAAGTAACCGTTCTCGATAATATTATCTGCATATTAATGTGAGGCACATTTATTTATAAAATTTAACAAAATAAAAAAGACAAATAATCCACCGTTACCTCATTATTATATAATAATTATATAACAGTTTTAATGACAGTTATCTCGTGTATTTAAAAAAAAAAAAACAAAAAGGTTACTCCTTGTATTTAATTATTGACTAAATTGCCATTTTAATTGAAAAGACTAGAAATGTTACTGATATTCAATGTTAATATGTATGAAAGACCAAAAATTAATCCTAATGTGCGTCAACACCATTGATCTGTTTTTCATGTTATTTGTGCATGCTGCTATCTTTTTTCTTTTCTTCAAAACAATATCGTAAATATTATAAAAAATAAATAGATAACGTCACATATTAGGGTTAATTTTAGTACTTTGCACCCTAATAACATAAAAAAACAAATTACACTAATAATGTCACACATTAGGGTTAATTTTGATATTGCGCACATTTTAAGAATAAATATATTTATTTATAGGTTCCCCCCCCCCCCCCCCCCCCTCCCCCTCCCTCCCTCCCTCCCTATCAGAATGATTGTTTAGTCTATAAATAAATGGGAAGTTGTGTGTTTTGAAAATATAGAGAGATAACTGTCACCAAAACCATTATAGATAGAGGAAGCTATCATTTGACTTAAAAGTAAAAAAATAAAAAATATTGGATTCATTTTGTAAATCATATCACTTATACTATTAACACATAGGCGAAACAAGATAGCCCATTTAAAAAGTTTTTAAAAAAGTAAAAAGACAATAAGATGAGAATTGAGAGGACATACCCGACCAGCGGATGGATGGTCCAATTAATTTGACTGCAAACGTATCCACCATAGGCCAACAAGAAACGTTAGATTCCCCATTGTTAACCGTCACGCTTTCGATCTCAACATTGAAGCTCCAGCTACCTCCCCACCACCCAGAGTTGTACGCATGGCTCTCCCAAAGTTCTCCGTCGCCGTAGTAAAACCGACGATCCAACGACACCACCCTGCTAGATATGGTCCCATCAACCGTCACGATCAGGGCCGTCGAGTTATTGTAACATTCCTCACTCTCAGCTCCAACGCTGAAACGCAGTACATAATAGAGCGCCATTTCAGTATCAAACCAGAAAGTCTGGTTGATTTTCCCGTTCTTACCCAGTTTTACGGCGTGTCCGTTCCCTGGAAATGAGTGACTTTGACCGGAGCTCACATACCACACCTCCCCGCTGTAGAACCAGCCCGGAAGGGCGTTGACGCCGCCTGTTAGGAGGAAAGGGGCGGCAGAGCTGGTGTTTGCCGCCGTCGTCATGTTGGTCGGAGGAGTCTCGAAATTCGGGTTCTCCAGTAGTGGTTTATCTGTATAAAGATTAATATTGTGAATAGTGAAGTTACACGTGAGTCTCACGTTCCATTGCAAGAATATAGACGAAAAGACAAGGTTAGAGTAGAAAATTTGATCTTGATCAATAGCAAAAGTTCCGAGTAGTTCGAAATACCTGCGGATGAATGCGAAGCCATGCCGAGGAAGAGCAATGGCAGAAGGAGCATCCTTAGCCCGGCAGCCATATATGAAGAAATTAACGAAGGATTAAGAAAGCTTAACTACAGTTTATCGGCCATTAAATGCACATTGGTCTTCTCTTTTTGTTGGAACCCATGAGCGCAACTTCTTAACACTTTACGGCATATAGACAGTGGATTGCTATTTAATTAAGAAAAGCAAAAAATAAATAAATAAAAAAAATGTCTAGGTCAATGTGTAATTGCTTGATCTTGCCAGATTTCGTCCAATCTCCTATCAAATCGTCTAACTGTTCGACATATGATATGTTAATCATTCATCTAAAATTTAACACACATTTTCTTCATCACATATGATCCTTCTTAGGGACGTAAGTTCTAAACATTTAAACAGTTTAAGGACATGTACTAATTATAAAATGGATTGTTTAATTTCAGTATTATCTCAAAGACAATTTGACGCGCTTCTTTTTATTATTATTATTTAATGACTTGCAATACTTTTTTTCTATTGTTTTTTAATAGACAATACATTTTAAATAAGCGACTTTTGTTTATTTACTTTTAAGAAACACGCGATAGATAAATATCATGACTCAAATACTTTATAACATACACGCAATATTTTAAAGTTAAACCCAATATTCACGTCTTAAAAGATTATGGTAAGAGGAAAAAAGAAGAAGAAGAAAACATTGTTTAATTTCTCTGACACCAAATTAATTAATTTGGAGATAAACCAACTTGCTCAAATTTATTAATGTAAAATCCGCATTTCCGGAAAAAATTCTGAAGTATTTAGTTGACTTCACAACTTGCTCAAATATATATTATGCCAATTACAGAGCGCAAGTTGTGAATTCATTCTAAGCACGACTTTTTAAAGAAAATTCCAACTTTGTTCTTTACATAATAACCTTTTTATTCATTATATTTCGAAATAATTTTTTTGGTCACTTATATATAGAATGATTCTTTTGGTCCTTAACTTACATTTAAAAGTAACTTTTTTGACCTTTTACGTACATTTGTAAAATATTTTTCATTGATTCCTTAACTAACCCTTGAATTATTTGGGTAAGTTATCGAGAGTTAAAAAATAATATATCATTAACTATTTTCTACACAAAAATTTCACTCCAAAGAAATATTCTATCTGAATTAAAATTCAAACATGTTCTAAATGTTCTCTAGCGTACGTATGTGTGTGTATATATATATATATATAGTGTCATAATGTTTTTAGGTGTTATAGTACATGTCGTATTTTATGTCTTAATGTGAGTTATATTTAAGTGCTTCACCGCATGTTGTGTTTCAATCCTCCAATGTAATTTGTATCTATTTCCTTCCTGAATTAAAAATTAAAAAAATAAAATAAAAGAGAACACTAAGATTGTAACAAACAGTAGTAATGAGAGTTCGAACTGTAAATTAAATAACAAAGACAAAAATTATGAGGACAATATTAGAGATTAGTTGCATTGATCTTTTCACTCCACCGGAAGAACGAAGAACCACATTGTCAATCACAGGGCCGCAAATCCCACGTTTCCCGTTTCTGGAATATTCATCTAAGCTTGTAACACTGACCGGACTCACGGCGGTTTCCGGCGCCTTGAAAGTCACGGAAAAGTTCCGGTGGGAACCGTTCCCGTCGCTTCTCATCGTGAAATTCTGAGCGAATTTTCCGACCTGGGCTTGCACTATGAAATCCGCCATGCAAGAGTCGTTGGCATCGCCCATGAAGAACTCAAGAACGTATTCCGATCCTTTTGTCAGCGATGTGTACTTTGCCGCGATCCCGGACGGGGCGCCGGCGGTGGTGATTAGCTCAACGGCTGCTTTGCCTTTTGGCACAGAGTAGTGTTTGGAGTCGATATACTTTACTGTTCCGATTATGGACCATTGCTGCAGTGGGGATTCAGATTCTTTGGGCTCATCGGCTAGTAAAATTCCATGAGAAGAGTTGTTGATAAACGATGGTCCCACTTCAAAGTTACCGTTGATCAGAAAATTATCTGAGTATGAATATGGACGCACGTTAATAACTATAATGTCATAACTTATTACGGTGGTTATTGTAGGATATAAAAATATCGTTATCTCATAAAGAGATTAACGCGTAGCAGAATCAACACAAATAATTAAACAACACACAATCTAAGGTCGTCCGATTTTTTAGAGACATACATCTACAAAATTAATCAAAGGCGAGGCAAATTAAAATTGCTTTACCTATACATCTATTATATCAATAATTCAGCATTATAGGCATAAATAGAAACCACATCTCTTTTGACTTAGACCTCAACAACTCATAAATATCAACGAGACATAAGAAGGAACATCATTTCTTATCCTCAGCCCCCATATCAACATATCACAATAGCCAAAAATGCTCTCTAAAAAAAAATCCCGAGAGCCAAAAAGTTTTGACCTTTCAAACTTTTAGCTCATTGAAAACAATACATAGACCCATTGTTACGCAAATATTTCTCAAAATTAGTTTTCTAAAACCAATCAAATCCAAATTAAAACAAACTAAACAAGTACTTATTAAATCCTACCAAATCTGGAATTTCGAATTAATTTTGATTTAATACATATACTGAATTTTTTTGTTAAAGAACTGCTTTTGAATTTGAACTTTTACAAATTCATGAATCAAAGTTAGAAAATAGACCAAATTACGAAACCCATGAAGTGATAACCTAATTAAAAATGAAAAAAAAAAAAAGAAGTAAAAAGAGAATTAAGATGAAAATTGAGAGGACATACCCGACCAAATGATGGGTGGTCCGATTGATTTGATGACAAACGTATCCACCACAGGCAAACAAGAAGCGTCAGACTCCCCATCATTAACCATCACGCTTTCGATCTCAATGTTGATGAAATCGTGACTCTGGCCACAGCCCCACGGCCCCAAGTCGTACGCATGGCTCTCCCAAAGTTCTCCGTCGCCGGAGTAAAACCGACGATCCAACGACACCACCCTGGATATTATCGTGCCAATCGTCACGTTCAGGGCCGTTGAGGTATTGTAACATTCCTCACTCTCAGCTCCAACGCTGAAACTCAGTAGATAATAGTGCATGTTTTTATCATCAGCCCTGAAAGTCTGGTTGATTTTCCCGTTCTTACCTAGTTTTAGGGCGTGTCCGTTTCCCGGCAATGAGTAATTTTGACCGGAGCTCACGTACCACACCTCCCCGCCGTAGGACCAGCCCGGAAGGGCGGTGACGCCGCCTGTTAGGAGGAAAGGGGCGGCGGAGCTGGTGTTTGCCGCCGTCATGTTGGTCGGTGGAGTCTCGAAATCTGGGTTCTGTAGTAGTGGTTTATTATCTGCGATCATGATCATGTAGGTATAAAGTTTAATGTCAATTAGCGAACTCATGAGATTCTATGTAAGCTTTACCTTTTCTCTTTTCTGTCTAACATCCCAGAATAAGAAAGTGGGGCAATCATATTACATGTGGTCCACATTTCATTGTGAAAAAACAAACAATAAAAATAAAGTTAAGACAGAAAATCTGATCTAGATCATTAGCATAAGTTTTGAGTAGAAATACCTGCAGATGAATGCGAAGCCATGCCGAGGAAGAGCAATGGCAGAAGGAGCATTCTTAGCCCGGCAGCCATGAAGGAATTAACCAAGGATTAAGAAAGACTACTACAGTCTATCGGTCTTTAATAATACACACTGGTTTTCGCTTTTTTTGAAACCCATGGGCGCAACTTCTTCAGACTTTACGCCATGTACAGTATAATATATAGATTAACACAAGCAAAAAAAAAAAAAAAAAAAAAAAAGTCTAGGTCAACTAGTTTCAAATGTCTAAATCCCATGAAACAGGTTTGCGAATCTCACGTGCTTGCCAGAATTGTGTGCTCGATCTTCCTTGACTTTGTGTGAATAATTAATTCTAGGTGGAGTCTCTTATGTGATACATGATATTTCAATAAATAAACTCATAATTGTGATATATTAGTAGTTAAATTTGATACTTAATCGGTTAAATTAAATATGCAATATATCCGATTTTAAAATCGATATGCTTGTTTCATTACATACACGCGATATTTTAGAGACTAAACTTTATATGCGCATCGTACGTCTGACTGATACGCACGAAGTACAACGATTAGACGTATGGGTACAAGTTCTCGCGTTAATTGTATCATATTTCAAAGTTGAAGGATGAGATTGTAATTGTTTAATAATGAAAGACGGAATTGAAACAAAAGCAAAGTAAGAGGGCCAATTAGCATAATTTACAAAAATATCAAATCGAACAAAAACCTTATCCTAAAGAAGTCACAGAAAAACGTATGTAGATAACATTTAAACTTTAGCCTTTCACAAGCCATACCTTCTTCTTTACATTGATACCAAACTACAGAGCTCGTAGAATCATCCATGGCAGTTCTGAGCTGCCATTTCCGCCCTACATCCTCCACCAGTAGTCTCCTAAATGAGAAAAGAAATGCGCTGCCGCAGCCGCGCATTTCTTGCACGATGCAGCCCGGACAGAGCAATATTAAGGTAGGAGATTGAATTCCTTAAATATGTCTTTCATGTTTGGATTACTACATTAATTCATTAACTTCTGCTAATTAACAACATTAAGATTAGATTAAAAAACTAAGAGGTGCGTGTAATTATTGGGAAAGAGGTGATAATTAATGGGGCAGCTAAAGAAATAGGAAGGGCAGCTGTAGTTGCTGTTACAAAAGCAAGAGGGATGGAAGTTGCTGGTGCGGTTGATTCCTATTTTGTTGGAGAAGATATCGGAAAGGTTTTTCTCTTCTCCTTAATTTCTTCTTCTTTTTGGTGTTTTTTGTTTTTAATGAAGTTAATTATTATTATTAACTCAGTTTTTGGTGATCCTCCTCTTTGTTGTTTTTTAAGGTTAGTGAAATGGAAGAGGCTTTGGAGATACCTATAATGAACGACCTCACTATGGTCTTGGGTTCCATATCTCAGGTAATAATGCTTTAACCATCCTATTGTAGATGGTAGTCATAATTAGTGATGCTATTACGAGAGTAATAATTTATCCGTGCTAATTTAATCGAGCAATAAGTTATTTGGCAAATACTCACTTTGGCAGTGACAGTAACTCGGCGCTAGTTACTACTTCGGTCCCAAAGCTGGACTCGTTTTAGTTTTAAAATTTTGTTTCAAAATAAGTGTTGTTTTGATATGTCAAGAGGAATTTGTGCATACTCTTCCAAAATTACCCTCATTTATTATTTTGTATATTACTACTTCTGTTCCATTAGAAGAGTTAACTTTCTATTACTGAAAACAGTAAGTAGGCTCTTCTAATGAAACATGGAAAATAAATATTTTTTATATATTCAATGCAACTACTACTATTTTCTTGGAATTATGATGTTTTGGAACTTTAGGTATTTATTATTTAGTCAACACAAACATAAGGTTATAGTTGTAATTTAATTAGTTTTCTTAATTAATTTGTGTGCAAAGAGATAAAATGCCACTTATTTTGGGACCACTTGATACGGATAGAATTCGGGGGAGGGAATACGATAGAAGAAACAAGAGATAGAGGTGTAATTGTTGAGTAATTTAATTAATTTCTCATCTCACGTACAATTTACCTATTTATAATTAACTTAAACACTAACACATACAAATAAAAGTCCTATAATTTAGGAATATATGCCAATAAATCCTGACACCCACTAACTTTTACAAACTAAGAAGATTAACGCAACTATATCATTAGTTTACACCAAAATTACCCTCAATATAATTCTTAAAATTTTAACAGTACCCAAGTAGCATATTGTTAGCCTTCAGCTTTGTAGATTTACGTCATACAAAGTTCAAGAATATCGCTTCATTGTGAACTTCTATTCTAGACCATATGGACCAAGATAATGAAGAACTATAGTTATAGTTGGGCTTTAACTTTTTGGCATATAAAATGTAGAATGTAAAGTGCAAAACTTGTTCCAAGCCCATATTATATGCTGGTTGTCAAGGTTCAAATGGATTGGAAAAATCATCTCAATCGAATGGTTTTTTTTAAAATTTTTATTTATTTACAAAAATGCTTGTTTTTCTTAATTTTTTCCCCTTAAACTAAAACATAATTTTCTATTAGATTTGTTGGAAATCGTACAACCACAAAACATAGTTTTTTATTAGATTTGTTAGAAATCTTCCAGCCACAAATAATCAAGAAAGTTAGAAACAGTGTTTCATGACTGATTGAAGACAAGAGATTTAAAATGCTTATTAATATACTAGTTCCTTGATTTCAATAAGTTTGACAAACTTTATAAATTTATTTTTAGCAGTTATAAAACTGTCAAATTTAGAGTATTTGTCGGGTATATGTATCTTAATTAGTGTATTAATATTATATTTTCTTGTTTTTTTCTTTTAAATTCCCAAAATTAGACGCACTTTTTTGGACGGAATGAGTATTTTCTTAACCAAATCATTTGATGAAACTAACAAACAAAGAAATTTCGAGAGAAGCTGTAAACTGGAAAAAAAGAAGAACAGATAATGAAAGGTTGACATAGGGTGCCAAACTCAATAACGCGAGCTTGTGGCCCAAGTGGGGCAATAATGTGATTTCACAGAGCAGTCAAACAGTTTTCACTCTTTTCCCTAAAAGGATAACGGGTTAATACACTTTGAGTCCACTAATGCCAAATGTGTCATTCCTAATCGAACCAACACATTTAAAAAAAAAAGAAGGAAAGGTTGATGTAGGGCACCTATGATAATTTCAACTTCATTTTACATCTTTTAATAAATTTCCATAGTTTTTAGTATACTTTTTTATATTTTTAATACACTTAATATTTTTATTTTAAATCAATCTAAATCAAAACCTCAACCATAAACAACCACATCAACAAACCACCCAATTTTTTACCCGATTTATGTAAGTAAGGTACAAAAGTGTTAATTCCTCTGTTCCATATAAAAAGTCCTGTTCCAAAACAAAAAATTATTCCAATAAAAAAATTCAATTTTTATTTGTTATATTGGGTATCCTTACTAATATGGTAATGTGTAGTTCACAATTAGTTTTTACTTAGAAAATAATGATATGTTGAAAATATAATGTCCACTTAGTTATTTTAAATGTTATATATATATATATATATATATATATATATATTACCACTAATAATAAGTCGTACAATGTTCAAACTCATGAGCTCTTTAACGAGACAGAAGAGGTACTAGTTGACTGACGAGTTCATTAATAATGAAGCTATGGTATTGTTTGCTTGCAGTCTAAGGAAACAAAGGTAGTCGTTGACTTTACGGATCCTACAACGGTATATGAGAACGTTAAACAGGTAAAAACCCATTAATTAGCCCCACCATTTTATTCCCCATTTTATGTACATAGTTCTATTTTGAGTTGTACCATCACAATAACTTATGTCATACTGATCTTGTTGATAATAATAGGCAACAGCATTTGGGATGCATAGTGTGGTGTACGTGCCTCGAATCAAACAAGAGACAGTGATCGGATTGTCAAAATTTTGTGAGAAAGCCAGCATGGTGAGCTCAGGGTGAGATTAATTAATTTTTGTTCGAAAAAAAATTGCATAAGAATTAAGTTCAATAATTTTATAAACTTGTCTTATTACATTGAAGAAAATAAAGAATTTTATGGTTTAATTTGTAATTAAGATTATGATTTGGAATTTGTGTCAATTATTTTCAGGGTTGTTTGGTGGCGCCTACTTTATCTATAGGATCCATACTTCTTCAGCAGGCTGCAATTTCAGCTTCTTTCCACTACCAAAATGTCGAAATTGTTGAATCCAGGCCCAATGCTACCGTAAGTTTACCAATTAGAAGTTCAATCATTTGTGTTACTAACTATATACAAACGATGCACCATGTTAAAACACTAGGCTACCCAAAATGAAAAACTCGCTCCGCCCGTCCCGAACCGGCCCGACCCTAACAGTTCGGGTCAAATAGGGACACGGCCTAAAAATGCGGTCCGAGCCTATCTGGGTCAGTCCGAGTTCGGTTCAGTCCGGGCCACGACCCTAATTGGCCATTTTTGTTGTTGTTTTTTTTTTTTGGTTTTAAATTACTGAAAAAAAAAACTAAATTAAAAAATTATGGGCACCACGCCCAACCCATATCCCGTATGCCCCTCCCCAGCCCCCAAAACCCAAAAACAAAAGGCCACCACTCCCCAACCCCCCACCCCCATTCCCGTATTCCCCCAGCATCCATCCTCGGCCACCCAAGCAAAACAAAAAAATCTTACAAAGAGAAGAAAAAAAATCCCCCAGTACCACCACCCCCTCCCCCTTCCAACTCCTTTCAACTTTATTTTTTTTTAACTTTAATTTAAATTTTGTATTTTCTAAAATTATAAATAAAATAGTTTTAATTATTTATTTAAAAATATAAATTATTATTATATTTTGCATATATTGAAAGATAAATTTAAAATAACTACATGCATTATTAAAAAAATTAGAAATTTAGAATATTTTTATTAGATACTAGTCAAAACACATATTTTTTTAAAATTTTTTATTTAAGATCTTAAAACTTTTTATAAATAATTTTTTTCCAAACGCATTGAAAAATAATTTAAAGAAAAATATACGTAAAAGAATAATTTTTGAAGTACAAATTATACATATTTGAAAAGTTATTATTATATTTTTTTGTTTGCAAGTTATTATTATTTCAAATATTTTTACTAACTTAAACAAAATCTAGGCGGAAGAAGAAACGAAATAAAAAGAAAAAAATAATTTTAGAAAAAAATTGAAGAAAGAATAGGAGAAAAAAAAAAAATTCATATAGGTGCTGGATATATATATATAGTGAAAAAATTCCAGTTGATGAGTTTCCCTCCAAACTAGAGTTTGTAATTTGGATATATATAGGTGCTGGATTTGGAAAGAACTCATATTTGCTTGTGAATGTGAAATTTTCACCCTGAAACGCATACTAATTTTATATTCCTTCCTTCTGAAAAGTCCTGTTTCAAAAAATATTTTTGTTTCACTGAAAGAGTCCTATTTCGATTTTGTTTCACTTTGAATACCTTTACTAATATAATAATATGTGATCCATAATAAATTTACCTTAAAGAATAAAGACACGAGTGGAAAAAGTGGTGGCTTATTGGTTAGTTTAGCTGTTGTATGTACCTTCAAATTAAACCCACAAGAATAAGTACATTTTTAAAACAAGACTTTTCCATTTGGGATGAAGGAGTATTATTATTATTGTTCATGTATGACTTAATTTGAGGTCTCAAAATGTATATACAAATTAATGTTTTACTGTTGATGTACAGGATTTTCCAACACAAGATGCAAAACAAATTGCAAACAACCTCTCCAATCTTGGCCAGTTGTACAACAGAGAAGATTTATCTACTGATGCCAAGGTAACAATTAGTCATAAGGAAATTAAACTGTTTAGTGATCTAAGTACACATTTTGTTTTGAGGTAGATTGTTTTCAAATGTGAAAAGCAAAGATGATCATTCTATAATATCAGTTATACATTCTGTTTTGATGTTTGCTAGGCCAGAGGTCAGGTTCTTGGAGAAGATGGGGTCAGAGTGCACAGCATGGTCATTCCAGGACTACCATCTAGTACCACAATCTACTTTTCCAGGCCCGGCGAGGTTCGCAAAAATAAGCCCCTTTATGCCAATTGAGATCACGTGTACTCATTACTCTGTATCTATTGTGTGCTATAACGGGAAATGTACTTTGCTGGAAGAAGTATAATCCAAGTGGTAAATTAAGTACCCTGGGTACGTTGTTGTTGTGGTACATTGTAGGTACATACTAATAGGTACAAGTGATCTCAGATAGTACGTATGTGCTACAATATATAAACTCAACATCTTATCTTTGAACAACCCTGAATTAATCCAGGTATACACAGTGAAACATGATATCACAGATGTGCAATCTCTGATGCCAGGTCTACTTCTGGCCATCAGGAAAGTCGTGCGCCTTAAGGTGAACTCGCGATTTCTTTGCCGGTGCATATACACTGTTGGATCTTGAATGTGTTATAATCTTATAGATCTAGTTACTGTGCTTTTGTTTGGCAGAATCTTATGTACGGGTTGGAAAAGCTCTTATGAAACTTACCAGTTGTCAAGCTCATCTCCGAACCGGCGCAGCTGATCATCACTGTTTAACATCCTGAGATCCAGTGAAGACACACCTGATGTGAAGGTTGTCCAGAAACTAAAATTGCATGTAGCAGGAAATTGACTAGTTTTGGGGAAAGAGCGCTTTTGCTTCGACTGATAAGAGATTAGTTGATTGGCAACTCATTACTGAATTTATAGTTCTTCCCATAACCATAATATATCTCTTCAAATTTGTATTTATATGGAGAGTGTCAAAACAGGTAGATTTTCCTTGGCTATTGGAACTTATTTCTCTCTTTAACTGGTGATCGAGCAAAGGTCCATTCCAGCTCCTTATCTTTCAACCAATTCATCCCATTGGTATACTTGGCAGAGGCGTGAAAAGAAAATGTATATATACTCCCTCGTTCTGTCCCACTAAAATAGTTCTGTTTTCAATATTAGAAAACATGATTCTTTTAATAGGATGGCGGGAGTACAAGATTGCTCCCGCCTATAAATAACTATCACTAACTACTGAGTTGTTCTGCTAACTAAGATAGATAAGTGCAGCTTTAGCTAATTATAAGCTGAATCTGTGGGCTATGCAGAAGTACATTTAGTACTCCTTGCATTTCACAATATAACTCAATCTAACTTTCTATACACATAATAATAAAGCTTCAAAATTACTACTAAACCCTTCATTAATAGCATATCATGTGAGATATTAGTGATTTATGTAGGCAATTAAATACTTTACTGATAAGGGAAAATACGGAAAGAAAGTGTCAAAAATAACTAGAATGACTTATATTTTACACGGATGAGGTATATTTTACACATCTCATCTTTGTAAATTGCTACATGTGTGTACAGTTTTAAACATTTGATTACTGCTAATTTTACATATGGCTGGTGAAAACATGCGTAGCTAAGTGAAAAAAAAAGGAAAACCAGAAGTTTGCAGTTTTAGGATTATTACCAGCGATTTGATGATTTGCAAGGCTTTCATCTCCCACCAGCTATCGGCAACAATTGCTGCATTGTTGTATAGCCCACTGGATAAAGATCGCTAGAAGTTGGAATATCATCACTGGTTTGAGGGAAACCTTCATTACCATCGGCCAGATCAATTTCAAAAGCATGAGCTGCAAATTTCTCAGCTGTTATCGTCAATGCGCCGATTTTCCTTTCAACATCCTTCATGGATGGCCTATCTTCACCTTTGACACTTATGCAATTTTTCGCGATCACCGCGATTTCCCTTAGCTGCTCAATATTTTCATCGTGGCTTATGTTACTATCAAGAATAAGGGCCATATTTCCTTCTTTTAAACAAGAAAGAAAATGGTACGATAAAAATCTCTCCGTCACAGGTTTGTCGGGCGCCATTACTTTTTTCCCTGTTAAAAGCTCAATCAGGACAATGCCGAAGCTGTAGACATCACTTTTCTCAGTCAGCAGACCTGTTTGCATGTATTCGGGATCCAAATAGCCCTGTGTCCCTTGCACCACGGTGGAGACTTGATTTTCGTCTTCTGGGACCAATTTCGATATCCCAAAATCAGATAGTTTTGCGGTGTAATGGTGATCAAGAAGTATATTCGAAGATTTTATATCCCTGTGGATGATTGGAGGCGAGGCGGTAGAGTGCAAATATGAGAGCACTCCGGCAATTTCTGATGCTATTCTTAGACGAATATTCCAAGAAAGGTTTGATGCTTTGCTTTTGTTGTGTAAATGCTCAAAGAGTGTTCCATTGTCTATAAACTCGTAAACAAGTAATGGAGCTTCGGTCTCCAGACAACATCCTAGAAGCTTTACCAGCTTTACCACATTTCTGCTGTTGATTTGGGAAAGCACAATCACCTCATTAATGAATTGCTCAACTTGGTGTTGATCAACTCCTCTGGATTTCTTAATGGCCACCTTTGTTTTGTCTATCAACTCTCCTTTGAAAACGATCCCGAATCCTCCTCTGCCGATGATTTGGCTTTCGTTAAAATCATTTGTCGCCTTTTTTAGTTCTTCAACTGTGAAGATTCTAGTAGTATTAGTACTAGTGCTGCCTCCTCCTTGTGCTCCAGTGAGTTTCTGCTGTAAAATAAATCCACCATTTTTCTTGAAAAACTCCTCTCTCAACCTATACGCCTTTTTTCTTGCAAATCTGAAGTAGAAACAAAGGGAGCATGCCAGCACAAAAATTGTTCCTACACTTACACCCGCACCTGCAGCAAAAATTGATATAATAGGTCATGCAGAGTGACCAAACTTGTATTAGAGATAACAGTTAATCAAAGTGTCTCCCATGATGCTAGCCCTATAAACCTTCCTGTAGATAAATGTTAGTCAATGTTTTATCCCATAAACCTCTCCCTGTAATCTTCCTTATACTCAATGTATATCCCATAACCTCTACTTACATTCCTCCCCATAGTCATTGTTATATCCTATCACCCTCTCCCTACATTCCTCCCCGTAGTTAATGTGTTCATATCCTCACTATAAAGATTAGTTATAAATAGGATACTATACTCAACGGAAGCGTTGAAAAAGTATGTCATTATTCATCACAATTTTATAACTCACTCACTTCTAAATAAGAAAAAATAAAAAACAAACTCGATAGATTAATTTAAGCTATGTTTAAAATTAAACATTGGAGTAACTTTGAGTAAACCTTTTTTATTTGAGAAAAAAGTTGAGTTAACTTGCGGGTCAAACACGTCATGACCTGCTAACTCACAAAAGAACACAAGACCTCCCTATTTTCGACTTAGTTAAGAAAACAAAATGGGTTCTTGTTTAGAGAGAAAGAAAGAAAAGAAAAGAGCACAAACGGATCAACACTACCCTTTCCCGGCGGGCAATTGAACACCCCAATAGGCAACTCATACATTGGCAAGAATTAACTTACCAGCATACATAGGCCAGTAATGTTTCTTGCTTGGCTTTTCATCGGCAATACATCCTTCTCCATCTTTTCTTCCATCGCCATGATATCCTTGAAGACAATTGCACGTATAATTTCCCACCGTGTTGAGACAAACACTACGGTTTGCGCATTTGTTAAGACTGGGGTTAGCACACTCATCCGTATCTGAAAAAATTCAAATGATTAAAGAGAGAGGAATTAACTTGCGGGGCCCTATCTATTCCATCTCTCGAGCCCCGAAGAAACCCCCCTCCCTTCGGAACACTAGTTCCACTAAGTTCCTAACTACTGACCCACTCCTGCACGATTCCTACACGATGTACCATTAAATCGTACCGTATCATTCCTCCCCACTTGAAGAATCCTTGTCCGCAAGGATTGCAGGACTTGACACTCTTCACTTCAATCCAGTGAAGGAAAATCCCATAAACATTGTCAATTGGTTGGTTGGGGTTTTGTGGGGCTCGAGTGTAATTGGGTGAGGGTCCAAGTAATCCCAGGGAGGAGTTCGTTTGGATGGATGAGGTGGGTAATGTATGGAATTCTATAGGGGTTTTAATCTGGACATCCGAATTGATGTCATCGCGGAGGTCAACGGTGAAGGATCCAACCAAGGTGACTTCATGAATCTTCATTTTCGGGTGGTTGTCTACTTGGTCTACTGTTGGCAATGGATTGTGAGGAGACACGGTGGTAACATCACCACTCAAGGACAACGGGTTAATGTTAGGGATGTGATTGCCACGTAAGGCCTGCAACTCCATTAACACCATTTGTATGGGAGCATGGATCCGGTCGAAATCCAATTCATAATGGCCGAAGGCCTCATAGATAGTTTTGCAAAATGCAACATTAGATTGATCGGTTTCCATCGAAACCGGCTCTGATACCAAATGTTACGTGTAGAATTTGAAAGAGGATTAAAGAGAGAAGAATTAACAAGATAAAGACAGAACTTGAGGGAGATTTAGTAGAAGAAGAATTGCAGAAGAAGGAAGTCAATATATTATTCATCATATCTCGTACAAAAGATAACATGACTATTTATAGAGTCCCTAACAAATACCAACTATGAAGTAAATATGCAGTAATTCTACACCTAAACTAACTCCTAATTCCAAGGAACACTAGTTCCCCTAAGTTCCTAACTACTAACCCACTCCTACACGATGTACCATTAAATCGTACCGTATCAGAAATACAAAATTAAGTTATAACCTTAAAGATGGCTTCATAATCGACTGCTCAATTGTAATTAAACTACGTCGTACATGACCCAAAAATCATCTAATATTTTAACAGAACACGACCTATTAAAAAGGCAATCATCTGTCCTTGGGGACAAACTCGTATATAACATATGAAATCATCTGTTTAGCACACTTTTTCATCCACATCATTGTTTTTCATCTGTAGATCGATTGTGAAACATAGATAACGGTATACAAAGTAAAAAAGTTAAGAAAACATTTTTATGATAAAGTTAATTTCTCATTGTTAGCGTTAGTTTTCATATATTTTGGTTTTGTTTCTTTACAGATATTTTATATATTATAGTAATTTCTAATCACAATTTTACTATTCAACTAAATATACATTTATACATTTCCAATACACTTTACATTTACAAAATTCTTTTATAAAAACATCAGTAATGAACATCCCCTGAGAATCAATCACTTCCTCAAATTAGCTTGTCTAGTTATTTTGCCCTAATCAATGAAACGGTCAACATGATTTTAAGTGAAACTACATCGTCACGCTAATTTACTAATTTAAAAAGGACAAGGCATGACAATTGTAACAGGTCATCAATTCTAAAAAGAATATTTAGAACATGACGCACACATATATTTTAATGGAATGACGCGATGACATTAAGACACGTAATTTATTTAATTACCTTGGCAACCTTGTGGGAGATATGGATTGCCATCATAACCCTCCTTGCACATGCAGCGATAACCCAAACCTCCAACCTGGTCATAACACAGGTTGTTTTCTCCACAGGCATAAGTACTTGAATTTTTTTTAGCTTCTTCACATGTTTCATAGGCAACCGCCCAATCCACAACCACAGGAAGACTTACGACCTTGTCTAAATTGGTAAGATTATTAGCAGAAAACTCGAAAGCTTTGCTTTCTACCATAAAAGAGTAACTGCAAGGATTGAAATTCGAGACATAACTGTGATTGTAAAAGCTGAACATAGTTATATTAATTTCCCAAGCTCCATTGGGTATTGATGTCTGACAACATCCATTACCAGAGCAAGAACCATCCACGACGTCTTCCCTCATGTCACAACTAGAGGTACATGTGACACCCCACACTGACCCCCCTTTAGTTAGGAGCCATTCCTAAAGGTGATCGACTAGGCATCATCAGGGCTCTCGCCCACAGTAACAGTAGAACAAATTTTAGTCGTTGAACGACGTTCCATAAATAACTTGAATAGAGGTAAAATTGTGATTAACGCCCCACTGGGAATCCCTACATTACTGAGTTCACACGAAAGTAAATACTGGATAAGTTTTTGCGGAAATAAATAAAGTGTATTTCCTAATTATTCCAATTGCCACTGCGGGCCCTACTCGTGAATGACGACGTACGAGACTCCTCTTCCCGGGACTCTTACTGCTCAGGTGTGATGATCTGCTTCGCCCAAACCACCTAGAAAATAATATTTTTGTTTTGTGAGTTAGAAAGCCCAGTGAGAATTCTCAGAGTGTTGCAAATCAGTTACGCAAAGCTTTCGTTTAAAACATCAGTTTGTCAAAAATCCTTAATTTGCAAAGCAAAGCAACCAGTAACTCAACGCAACAGTTTAGTAAACAATTATAGTAAAAAGGATACAGGTGAGGCTGCCCGGGGTGTCCTTTATGGCCATAAGGACAGGGTCCCCGACAGACACTCTCAGTCGTCAAATCCACACCTCCAACAGTACATCAGTAAGCCGGCATAGTAGTGGTATATCTCGAGATAACCTGCAGTACCCACGGAGTCTAGCCAAGCGATCAGGCCCAACGCCGACCTCGCCGGTTTAAACCACCGGGGTTTGGGATCCCAATGTCACCGAAGCGATAAAGTATACCTCCGGCGACCAGTAATAGCATACAGCATGCACAATACATACAGTAACACAGTAATTTTAGTAAAAGTGACCGGGCGATAAAGTACGGCCCCGATGACACAAACAATCAACACCAAAACACAAACAGAGCAGTAGATAGTAAATATGCACAAGAAATTTTGCGAACACAGTAAACGAAAATATTTAAATTTCAAAACCTCAGTAAAAGGGAAAAAAAACATTTTAATTTTGAAATCTCAGTGACCGGATCAATCCCAATCTATATATATTTATATATATACTATGTGTACTTGAAAGCAGTGAAAATAGCGAGAAATTCTCACCTTTACGGATTTTAATTTGTTAGAGTCTCTCCAGTCAAGCCTGCAATGTATTATTCAATGTATCAGAATTTATCCTACATATTGCATGTAAGACATATTAAGATGTTTGATGAGTGTCTTTTAGTTGTTTTATTTTAGCGTCTCTTAGATGCTTTTCACGGGTATATTTATTGTTTTATGAAGCCAAGAGCAGGTATTTAGAGACTGAGTCAAGAAAGAAAGGAGTGAGCTAAAAGAAGGAAAAAAGGGGTCCGTTTGAGCAAAAGGAAGGTAGCAGCAGGAAATGGGCAGCCATGGAGAAATTTCAGTTGTTACCGTAGTGAATCAAGAGGCAAAATTCCAGCAGCAGTAAAATTAAAGAATTATCTTGGATGAAAGTAATTGCTGGAAATAAGGGAAGAGAGAAGTAAATATTCAGTTTCCTTACTTGAAGAAACTTGTGATAAGGAAGGAAAATCAAAGGGATAAGGAAGGAATTCAAAATGCTGATTTGTAGGGATATAATTGATGAAGATATTATGCTGATTGGAAGGAAATTAATTGCTGGAAATATTCTTGGGAGATTTGGAGGATTATACTACTTCCTATTTTAGAGCCATTGTTATCTAGTATAAATAGGGGAGCCTTTGAGGCATTTAGCATTCATCATTCAGCTTTTAGCTTTTAGTTTCATACATTAGTTTAGTTTTTCCTGCAAGAATTCTTTTTAGTTCTTAGTTCTCTTTTGTTCAACTTATCTCCTTTAAAGCTTTTGATACAATCTTTAGTTTTATTTAGTTCTTCTTTAAATTCTTCAAATAGTTTTATATCAGTTTTTCCTTCGTTTCTCGTTCTGGGATCAAGGAAAAATAGGTACAATAAAGTTTGGAATTGTTTCTTGTTGCTGAATTGTTCTCGCTCAGGCCTCTATTTGCCCAAACGGAGGGTTGGTTCAGACCTGCAATTATTAATAAGTATTCCTTTTCTTTTCCTTCTTCTTTGTTGCTTCATCCTATGGCTTTTACATTAAATATGTGTGTATTTGCCATGACTATGAGTAACTAAACTCTTTTATTCCGGCATTATGTGATGAAGTAGATCTATGCATGTATGAAACATAGGATTAATATTGGTTCAAGTTCTTGTATTCTTATTTATCTTGTGCACATAAGTCTAAATGCTAGATTTAATTAAAGTCTGGTCAACTTTTGTTTAATCCGGTAAAGTCAACTAGCGACAAACCTACCGTCGGGTAGTACAAGATAAATAGGTAACAACTTTTAAAGTTAACCCGATAGAAGTGTTAGTGTTGGGTCCTCTTAATAATTAATGCTGCTAATTATATTAATAGGTGTCGTAGGGAACCCACGGCCTGTTAGTTTGGTTAGTTAGAGAGGTAGTCGTGTCATAGGGAGCCCACGGCGATTACCGACACACTAAGGGGGGATTTGGTTATGTCGTAGGGAGCCCACGGTAACCTATAACCAGCCGATACATTGTTCTTGGATTTATTTGTGACGTTAATGATTGCATGCATAGATTGATCTGATTCATATAATGTTGGAATACTTTTTTAAGTGATAATTTATTTGTTCTTGCGAAGTTTTAGTTTTTTTTTATAAGTGGCAAATTTTAAAGGTCTCTCTGAGACACAAAGGTGATTGCAAATCAAACCATTTTTCAAATCGATAGGAATATGAGAATTTAAGTCAGCTGTTCCCTGCGGATCGACCCTGCTTTCTATACTATTTGTAGTAATTTCTTGCAGGTTTAAGCACTAATTTTTGTGCATTTTGGTAGCCTTACGACGGGCTCTATCAATGTTATGTGCTCTTATGAAAGGGCGTTTGCTTATACGTATACGAGTCTACCTCAAGCCTCACGCCTACTCATTGTTATTACCATTATTTTAGTTCTACCCGTAAGGTTTGTAATATGTTCCCCAAGTTGCTGACTTTGATCGTTAATTAATCCCAAGCTCGAAGACCAATCTGAACCGGTGAGGAACAAATCTATTTCCTTACGTGTATGTATTTAATATATATTCGTTTGGCTATTGGTATCTTCATATATAAATATCCATATATAGGTATTTATCTATTTATATACATATGCATATATCTATGTATACATGCATAGATACTCTATTAGGTACTGAATTCCATAAGAGATATAGGTATATGCATACTACCCGTACTTGTATATGCCCAGGCATCCCTATCCATATGTGATTACCCTAATGATTCCATCTCCTTATACGCATACAGTGCATATAAAATTAGGATATGTATATATATAAAAGTGGTTCCCATACTTATAGCGATGTAGAACTAACGGTTCAGCTACTAATCCTTCTTCCGGCATCTTACCTGTTTAGTGGCCCTTTACCAATTTATCAGTCTTACCATTTAAGTGCTAAGGTCTGGCCTGCTCAATTCGATTGGTTCTACAGACGCAACCAAGAGCCAACACCAAAACCATTAACACAAACTAGCCTTGCACTCATAGTTTATCTATTTTACACGAAATCCTAATCAGAAAACAGAGCATAATTAAGTAACCTAGACGCTCACAGTGCGTGTTTCTGTTTAACGCCAAATCATAGCACTAAACTAAAATTATGCATCCTTGATCCCATGACAAAAAAGAACATCAGAATTTTATTCTCTCTTGTACATGGTTACCGAGCATACGCAAGCATGCTGTTGTTAAGGGTGACAACATGTACCTGCGCCAACGGATAACGGTGTGAAGACGTCGACACTTCCTGTTTCCTTTGGATTTGGGTACGCACAGCCCATCCGAACGCAGACACTTCTCCTTATATTGACTTCGTCTGCAACGCAACTCAATCAATTGATAGACTAAACGAATTTCTGGAAGCTTACGAACCTCAAATGAACGATGAAACCAGGGACTTACCTTTTTTTCTTCTCCAAACTTGTCCCCCTTCCTCTTCCTCACGAGGTCTTTCTTCCTTTCGGTCTGCAGAGCAAGCAGCCAAGCGACGGCGGCTATAATGGGTGATCGATGTAGGTTAACGATGTGATCGAGATATTTGTGAGCGATGCGTTCGCGCGATTTATAACGTGGGATTCTGAAAATCACAACCCACGGAATATTCTTTGCATAATTATCCCTTCCGGATTCTCAGCTATCCTTATCCCTCCAGAAACAAATCACCTCCTACTAGCCTTAGGACTCCTGCAGCGCTGGAGTTAACGCTGATGCGCTCTCCTTCTTTGTTTTTATTTTACAAGTATATATATATATATATATATATATATACACATTGAATTATTGAACTACTTTCCTAAAATTAACATCCCTTAATTTGAATTTGACCTTAAAACCTTAGTAAATACTCCATTGAGCCCAAACATAAATTTAATTTAATAATAATCCTGAAGCATAATTTCCCATTATTTTTCGGGGCCTCACAGTACATCCAGTAGTGAATCGTTGCAAATTACTCCAACCTAGCTTGTCGGATACCAAAAAGAAGAGAAAGAATTAATCAACATCACTTCGTTAACAAAGTTCCTAAATAGTCCCAAACTCAAATTCAAACAACACCCGAGCTGTGAACTGTCAGCACATGCTGTTTCATGCCAAATTAAGGGCAAAAAAAGTGATTTAAGACTAACGTGTGTGAAACTCAGGTGCTAACCGGAAATAGCTCAGATGTTGTCGAAAATTGAATTTAGAACCTTTTAAGAACTACTTTTATACGCTTTAAGGACAAGAACGAGAATTTTTCACATGAAAGACCAAACGAGACAACAACCCAAATTAAAGCGCGTGTGAAGTGGTTTAACCTAGCTAGCTAACTCATATTGAGTCAATGAATTACATATGCATACCTTGAACAAATGAGTAAGTGTCACAACCAATCACAGTGAACTTATTGGCTGAGCTATTGAAAATCAAGGGCTTGGGTAGATTAACCCAAGGCCTGTTGGCCTTGAAACTTTGATTCCTTTCGTAGCAATCGTATCCTACGTAGTTCAAAATCCACAGCTGCCCTTCCAGCGAAATATCGGTGACGTTGATTGTACTTTTGCCCAGAACCTGTTGGGGAGGGTAGACATTATCGGAAGAGCTGAGGCATCGGTAGTACCAAACGGAAATGGAATGCTTACATTTCCACAATGGTCGTCGCAGCCGGGCTTTGTGATCGGAAACGCTGTCCCTGAATTGCAGCCGGAGCATATCATCAAGAAAACCACCAGCAAGATCAGAGGAGCCATGTAAGTGATAAAAAAAAAAAAAAAAAAAAAAAGTTTCTTTTGTATGAATAAGTTTGAGTGCTACTGATCATCAGCCAAATAATTAGTGTATAAATATGGATGTAAACTGAATTAAAAATATGTAATTAAAGAATGGTTAGGTGTAATTAATTGACGATTAAAGTCAAGGAATCGACTTGTATTAGTTGTCACAGATCATCAAGCTTTAAACATAATTAATTGGAACGTGCACCTCGCTCTTTGTTGGACAGGCCTTTTATTACGTTCAGAATAAACGTGAATTTAAAAAGAAAGAATACTTTTAATAAACTAGTGGATTAAAAAACAGTAATGAATAATTATTACTTCATCTCAATAATGTGTCATGTATTATATAATTTTATTATTTTTTAGAAAGGAAATGGTATGCGACTCTGTTTACGTTAAGCGGGTTCATCTATGTGACACTGTTCACATGCACAATACTGGGTATTGTTCTCAAAATCAGGAAGCATGTTGGTTTTTTTTTTTTCAAATTGATAATTGATCAAAATAAAACTGTTATTCAAGCATCACTTTAATGATACAAAAATACAAAAAAAATAAATGAATACTCAAATTTTGGCATATTTTATCATTTCATAAATATGAGAGCAATATCAGTCCTCCACAAACTTTGCGTTTGTGGAGGTTCTATACGCGCACAAAGACGTAAAATCTTGTCAACCCATAATGAAAAAATAAAACTGCTACTTCAAAAGAGTAGAAGCACTTAATAAAAAAAGGACCCACAAAAAAAATAAAATTGTATAACATGAGCAGTCTAATGTATAAAACCTTTGATTATTGATTTACATATATAGGTAACTGAGGAAACAAAGGTAACAAAACCAGATTGTTACAAATATACTTTGACAACTAAACTTAATCCCAACCAGAGTTTACCAAAAAAATAAACCAAGAAATTTGTATAGCTTTGCATCTACACCATTTATCTACCACCTGCTATTGGTAACATTTGCTCCATTGTTGTATAGTCCACTGGATAAAGGTCGCTTGAAGTTGGAATAACATCACTACTGCTCTGGTATTCCTTTGAGTACTGAACACCAAGCAATGCTTCCTCTTCAGTCAAATCAATCTCAAAAGCATGAGCTATAGATTTCTGAGCTATCATCGTCAATACGCCGATTTCCCTTTCAATATCCTTCATGGATGGTCTATCTTCACCTCTCACATTTATGCAATTTTTTGCGATCTTGGCGACTTCCATTAGCTGTTCAATATTTTCATTGCGCCATATGATACCATCAAGAATATGAACAATTTTTCTTTCTTTGAATGAAGAAAGAAAATAGTTGGACAAAAATCTCTCTCCCTCGGGTCTATCTGGCGCCATTACTCTTTTTCCGGTTAAGAGCTCGATTAGGACAATGCCAAAGCTGTAGACATCACTCTTCTCGGTCAGCATACCTGTTTGCATGTATTCGGGATCCAAATAGCCATGCGTTCCTTGAACCACTGTGGAGACTTGATTTTCGTCCATTGAGAGCAATCTCGATATCCCAAAATCAGACACTTTTGCGGTGTAGTTCTGATCAAGAAGTATGTTCGCAGACTTTATATCCCTGTGGATAATCGGAGGGGAGGCGACAGAGTGTAAATAAGAAAGCACTCTAGCAACTTCCGATGCTATTCGCAGACGAATACTCCAAGAAAGCTTTGATGCTTTTGTTCTGTTGTGCAAATTCTCAAACAGTGTTCCATTGTCTATAAACTCATAAACAAGTAATGGATTTTCTGTTTCGAGGCAGCATCCTAGAAGCTTTACCACATTTCGATTGTTGATTTGGGAAAGCACAATCACCTCATTGATGAATTGCTCAACTTGGTTTTGATCAACTCCCTTGGACTTCTTAATGGCCACTTCTGTTTTGTCTAGCAACTCTCCTTTGTAAACTGTCCCAAATCCTCCGCGACCAATGATTTCGCTTTCGTCAAAATTATTTGTCGCCTTTCGCAATTCTTCCACTGTAAAGACTCTTGTAGTATAAGAACTGCATCCTCCTTGTCCCGTGAGTTTTTGCTGTAAAATCAATCCGCCATTTTTCTTGAAAAACTCCTCTCTCAACCTATTTGCCTTCCTTCTCATCAATTCAAAGTACAAGCAAATGGAGCATGCTAACACAACCATGGTGCCAGTGCTTACTCCAACACCTGCAGCAAAAACCAAAAATCAAATATTTTTTTATAGTATTTTTGAATACCATAAATTAATCATAATACATATATATACATAGGCAAGATTAAACTAACCAACATAAATTGGCCAATATTTTTTCTTGCTGGACTTTTCATCAGCAATGCATCCTTCTCCTCCTTTTATCCCATCACCATGGTACCCTTGAAGGCATTTGCATGTAAACTTTCCCATTGTGTTGACACACATACTGTTTTTCGCACAGTAGTTAAGACGGGAGTTTGCACATTCATCTATATCTGGGGAAATTGAAATGATCAGAATGGAAAGTACAAAAAATATAGCCTTAATCAGATCCATGAAGTGAGGATTGTACTATTCTATTCTTCCATTAACTTGGCTGTTGACTCGTTTCAGTCTACCAATTTGAAAAAGTATCATTTTCATCTCTCGAGTTCAAAAATAGTTAATAAATGGACTAAAACTCGCTTGATTTGAGTTCGGAACAATTTAAAAACTATTTTTAGACTTGATGGATGAAAACGAGACATTTTCAAATTGAAAGACTAAAGCAACTGAATTAAAAAAACCAACAACCTAATCACCTACTACGTAATTTGTTTACCTTGGCAGCCAGTAGGGAGATATGGGTTGCCTTCATATCCGTCAGTGCACATACAGCGATAGCCCAGCGCACCTTCTTGTTTATAGCACATGCTATTTTCCCCACAAGCATAAGTGCTTGAGTTTTTCCGAGCCTCTTCACACGTCTTATACTCAATTACCCAGTCCACGACCACCGGAAGACTTTCAACCCCGTCTAAGTTTGTGAGATTGTCAGCAGCAAACTTGAAAGCATCTTCGGCAACAACAAAAGCATAACTGCAAGGATTGAAACTGGAGACAGAACTATGGTTGCTAAAACTTCCCAAACTCATATTAATCTGCCAAGCTCCACTCGGTCTCGATGTCTGGCAACATCCAATCCCAGAACAGAAACCATCCACTACGTCTTCCTTTTCATCACATATTGACATACATCCAGTGGTGTAACGCCGCAAATTACTTGTACCTGTTTGGATTACATAAAAGAAGAAAGAATTGAATTAAAGATCGCTGCAATATTAACAATATTAGCAGTGAAGATCCATGGCATCCAAGAATCGTGAGAATGAAGATTACAATGTTATATGCTAAACAATCTTTAGATGGTGAGGTCGAAAACTATAGAGACTTATTTGCAATTGACCAAACTTTGGGACGACAAAATTCCCCTTTGTAGTTCAAAAGAAAAAAAATTAAAAAAAAAAAGATAAAAAAAAACAAAAAGATAGCAAAAGTTAATCAAGAGGGAGGGATTACCTTGAACAAATGCGTAAGTGTCGCAACCAATTACAGTGAACTTATTGGCTGTGCTGTTGAAAATAAAGGGCTGATATATAGCCGTCCAGGGGCTATTCCCTTTGGAGTTTTCATTCTGTTCATAGCAATCATATCCTACGTAATTCCATATGCGAAACTGTCCTTCCACCGTCAAGTCGGTAACAAAAAAGGGAGTGTTCTGAAGACTTGGTCGTTGGAGAGGGTTAACATCGGTGGAAGAGTTGCAGTCCAATGCGAAATTCACAGTTTGATAATCAAGGTAACAACCTTCTCCGATACCAAACGGATATGGGATGCTTACATCACCACAGCGTCCGGGCAGCCGGGCTTTGCGATCGGAAACGCTGTCCCTAAAGAGGAGCATATCGTCAGGAAAAACACCACCAAGATCGGAGGTACCATCTGGAATTGAATCTTCTGCTACTATTTTTTGAAAAGTAGTATTTTTGTTTCTGGTAGTATTTTCAGTTCTGTATGAATTTAAGCACTGCTATGAGACAAATAAATAGTAGGTGTAAAATTAATTAAAATATGTAATGAAAACACAGGTCTAATTGACTACAGGACTTTTAAAATCATGGGATTGAGTAGACTTGTAAGGGTCGTCTTTCAAACTTTAACATTAATTGCATCTTGCGCCTCTTGTTGCAAAGTCTTTGATTATTGATATTGAAAGTGTGGATTTAAAATTGGAAGAAGAAAACAAAACTCCACAATCGTGCAACTTGTATATTGGTCTTTTTTGAGCACTATGCATGCTTCGTACCAATAACAAAAAATCTAGAAAGAAGTGGATTCACACCTTATATTACGGTAAAAAAATTAGGAACACTTATTGTCCCAGTTAACACTATTAGCTAGGGATCGGAAAGTGACATAGTGGAAGCTATTGATAAGAAAAATTTCGCGGAAATTAGAAAACTTTCCGAAAGACTTTTGAATTGACCCACAATTGCCAATCAATCAAGTATCCAACATTCATTGAATCCACATTACGATTGTCAAAAATTAGGGAAAATATAAGGCTGGAATTTCATTCAATAAAACACTGAGAGTTCTAGAAAATTGGCACGCCATTTTTATAGGAAAAAGCAGCCCAGAATCGAAATAAAGCAAAAGGCAGAAATTTTCCAAAAAAGAAAAATTCTTTGAAACCAATATGGAATCGAGCTGCTAAAGGAAACAAAAATAATGGAAAAAATTAATAACAACTAAATAGAACATTGCAGTCAAAAGATATAACCAAATATATATTACCAAAAACGGGTTTTTGAGGCCCTAAATGATGGAATTTGGCCGGAAAGTGTCAGGGCAAAGCGACGAGTTTTGTTCTTTGGCCCATATCCCATCAACCTAGGCCCACGAAAACCCAGATATCGACAATCTTTTACTTTAGCAGGTCAACCTAGTCAAACCTCTCCATATACTCCAACAGTGGCGGAACTTCGATTTAATATATAGCAATAAATATGTTTTGTAGGCGAATAATTATATTATTTTTTTAGTACTAAAATATAAATACCTAATAATAATAATAATATCTTACTTTAGGCACAAGTAAGTTTTTTCCCCTCTTGTTAGGAGCTTGGCCTACTTCAGGCACAAGGAAGTTCTGCCAGGTACGCCAACGCCGGCATAATTCTAGCTTAATTTCTAATAAGGCGGGCAAGTTATTTGAAAGTAAAAAATTATAAATCTATGTGAAAAGACATGAACACCCTTAATGCAACCCTTTTTTTTTTTTTTAAATTTTAAAGCTTAAAATTGAGGTTTCTGAAACGTTGTGACTTTATATTTGTTAGAAAAACCACCCCTTTAGAATATTTAAAACCAGGAGAAATAACCAAACAAGAAAACTACAGTAGAATTTAAAAAAATTAATAATAATATATAACACAACATATTTATCATGGTTCAATCTCAACAGATTTACTCCACACAATATATCTTCTACTTCATTAAATATAAGACTCAGAAAAAAAAAAAAAAAAAGTTTACAATATATATTTGTGCTCACACTGTATACATAAAGTGTATCTCGCCCCTCAATTCTATTCTATCATCCTCTTCTCTCAACAACGTCGTTGAAGTATAAGTGGAACAATAGAAATACACATCTCTTATGAGTTCACACTACACCAAAACAGCACATGGGAGGCGGGTCTAGAGGGGATTTGGAGGCGGGTGCACACGCCTCCAGTGCGGGCGCACAGTGTGTGCACCCGCCTCCAGTGCGGGCGCACACTGTGTGCACCCGCCTCCACTGTGCGCCCGCCTCCAGTGCGGGCGCCTCCAAAAGGAGGGGCCCGCAGCTGCCTCCCTTGTGAGGGGTTATTGGAGGCGGGTGCATGTTGCACCCGCCTCCAATAATTGTTATTGGAGGCGGGTGCAGCATACACCCGCCTCCAATAAATTGTTATTGGAGGCGGGTGTCCGTTACACCCGCCTCCAATATACCCCTGCTACAAAATTTAATTTCCCTTTCTTCAATTTATGGTTTCAGTAGGAATCGAACTCACACCGGCAGACTGACTTGACTCTTGCATATTAAATTTACCACTAGGCTACATATACTCATGTATATAAAGTTAAAATTGAAAATATATATTTGTATATTTTCTTCTAAAACTTGTGATTTTTATGACCTAAAAATTTATCTCCTTTTTTTAAAATTATTTTCAACTCTCAAAATTATCCTAGTAAATTATTTTCAAATTTATTTTCAACTTTCAACAGTCCAAAACAAAGAAAATTTTCGAAACAATATTGATTAAAATTTGGAAAAATGCACCCGCCTCCAATAAACACGATATTAGAGGCGGCTGCAAAACCTTTTCTTGCCTCAAAAAAGATTACATGCACCCGCCTCCAAATCTCTTTGGAGGCGGGTGCAATATCCACTTGCCTCCAGTAATTAGTTATTGGAGGCGGGTGGATGTTGCACCCGCCTCCAAAGACTTTTTCGGCCCCTTTGGAGGCGGGTTTTTGTACACCCGCCTCCAAAGGGGCGCCTTCTTTGATCATTTCTGTACTAGTGTCACAACAACACACCAATTAACAACGGTATTGGAGACATAAGCAGGAAAACAACAACGTTGGAAGCAATCCAAACCTCCCTCTCCATGTGTTCTTTTCCATCAAGGGCTTCTCTTTGATGGCATAACCATCTTTCCTGATCATTTCAGGAAGTAAATAGAAATTCTTAGGTACAAATCAACTTCATGATCATCCATATTGAATTAAACAATTGAACCATAATGGAATGCAATCATGTATTGTATGAAACTAAGTACTGCTACTGAGACAAATAATTAGTAGTTGTACTAGATTAAAATATGTAATGAAAGAACATGTCTAATTGTTTTGTGTATCGGGGTAAGACTTATTACTTTCTTCTCAGACATTTTACCAATTATTTAATAAAGAATGCCATACCGCTAACAAATTAGTCGGCTGATGCTAAAAAAAAACAAAAAAAACAAATAACAAATAACAGCTCTAATTGATTAGTGGAAATTTAAAATCACGGAATAGACTAGACGTGTAGGAGTCGTCATTCAAACTTAATCTTTAATTTCAACTAGAAATGTGGATTTAAATTATTTGTTTCCATCGTTTTTTTAAAAATTTTTACCGTAAACTTAATATATTATAATATTTATTTATCATTTTTAATACAAATTTTTATTATTCAATTATACATTTTTACATGTTTAATACACTTTCTACAATAGATATAATTTTTTTCAAAAAATGTTTTCAAAACAGTCAAAACGACGTACTTTCAAAACAGTCTAAACCTTATATCGATACTTACTTCTTCACTACTTTTTTCACTATACGGAAAAAGAATTTTCTTTCTAGAAACAAGTAGGACATCAACAACTAAATTCGATACATCAGAAATTATATGCGATACACAATACATCAGATGCTATAGCCAATACTTTTTTCAATTTTAAAAAAACTAACGCACATTACATTAATAGTTTACACATGATACTTCTTAATTTAAACTTGATATTTTGTCTTCCAAAATAATAAGTAAAAGCTTGCGCCGAACTGTACGACCCTTGGGACGCAAAATGTTTGCTATCAATAAAATGGTCCCACACATGTATGACAAATATTATTCACGTGCTATGGACGTAATTATTGATGAGGTCAAAATTGGAATGGCTCTCCTTCTCTTCAGAATTGGAGCCTCGTTTTGTTTGTTTTCCATTGAGAAAAGGATTGGAAATTTGGAGTGGGATATGGGTCATATATATTGAAACCAGCAAGCGGTCTAGCTTTTTCCAAGAGTAGTTGTTTCATAATATTCCAACACATACATTCTTCTTTGAAAGTACGTCGTTTTGACTGTTTTTTTTACAATTACAAATAAGAAAGATATTTATTAATATCCATTTCTTAACCCATTCGGAAACAACCATGGCTGGAGAAACTGCATAATTTACTAAATGGCAAATTACGTTTCGCTCTCTGATTTTTCCGTAATTATAATTCAGTCAGCTTTGAAAATTTATAAAATTATATTTTAATGCCTATAAGTCATAGAGACCGAAATGCTTTCTTTAAATTAGAAATATATAGGTCCCTAAACTTTACACCAAATTTGCATTTTGATACCTAATTACAATTTACCTTAAAGTGGTACATGTAGAGTGACCCAAATGTAAATAACCAAACTGTAGGTAGCAAGTTTTAATTAATAGCAAACCTAATGAACCAAGATATAATTTGCGCTTGACTAAATAAAACAGGTGCAAAGACTTGATCAATTCCGTAACCAAAAAAAAATCTAATATCCATGACTTGAGCAATTGCGTCAGAAGAATCTTCCCCATTTTGGCTCCGTTCTCTTGGAGACCAAAATGAGAAATTTTTGTTTTAGGGAAGGAATATATTTTTAAAGGGAATTTCTTTTGGAAATTTGTGTAGGAAAGATAATAAAAAATGTAATGATTAAGTTATTTTTTGAATTTATGTGAGTGAATATTTAGAGAGAATTTTAAAATTTAGTAGGAAATGATGTTGTATCTTTATGTAAAATTTTGGAGAAAAATATGATTATTTTTTTTGAAATAGAATAGAAAATTACATAGCCTTAGTCATACAAATCACTTTTTCGGTGGTCTCCTACTTTGGCTAGTTATTGTTTCTCTTTGGTTTTCAACTTTAAAAAAATAGTACCTTATGTTTAGTTTAACTGGTACACCTCCATTGCTTAACAGCAAGGGGAATAGGAGCTCATTAGATCATCAAATCACAGGATTGCAACTGAAATGCTCCAAGATGGAGCAATGCAGCAGAGTTGAAGAGTGTATTACGAATACTCTCTTCAAATATCTTGAATAGAGTAGTAGAAATTTTTTTTCCCTACCAATATTAAATACTTGAAGTGAGTATTATGGATCCTCTCTTCAAGTAACTACTACATTTGAAAAGAGTAAATCTTCTATTGAAGTAGTAGATATATACTTGAAGAGAGTATTATGGATACCCTCTTCAAATACTTCAAGTATCTATATTATTCTCTTTAAGTATATACACCTGAATAGAGTATCCATATTTTACTTTTCAAATATCTACTAGTCTCTTGATAAAATTTAAAAAAAAGAAAAAGAAAATACTTATTTACTCAAAAAGAGAAAAAGAAAAAAAAACAGAGTATAATATTTGTTAGTATATCAAATATTTAGCAAATATTATATTGGACCACTAACTAATTAATAACTCCGTATTATGCATGGAGGGGTTTGCTGTTTCAATTAATTAACATTTAGTGTGCATCTCAAATATATAATATATCTACCCTATATAATAGAAACTATATAGGAAGTAAGATAGACTTGATTTTAGAGTGCCATGTAGCTGCCACATATATTAAATATTTAATAATGTTAAAGCTGCCACATAATCCCATAAGGTCAGTTGCATGTTACATATAAGGTTGAATGTCACGTGGCTGCCACATAAGTTTAGAATTTAATAAGTTAAACTAGCCTAAAACTTATCTCTATATGACCCTTGGTCTGAATTTTATTTTCTGTCATTTAATTAAATTACATTTCTTCGTCCCTTTGTCTTTTTACCTTCTTTAATTAGTTTTTAAAATTTTTATAGCATATTAAGTTTCATAATTTAAGAGCATTAAACTCTTCTTCCTTCACTTTTATATATAGTGTTTACTATATGAATTTTATTTTTACACATTAATTAATTAAATAACATTTTTATCACCTGTATCATTTTTAACTTCTTCATTTATTCTTCCAAACTTAAATTTAAATTAAACTTTATATTTTAAAAGCATTGAACTCTTCCTATTTCACTTTTATTTATATATAGAAACATATATATACATACATATATATAATATTTATATAAAGTACGCGCACATCATGCATGTGTCTATATATATAAATATAAATAACCATATATATACCTATTTATATATATACAATAAACATAATAATATAAAGTTGTAATTTAAGTTCACATGTCTAAAGTGCATTTGTAAAATATTAAATATTTATTCTAAACAAATAAATTTATCTTTTACTAATACATGTATTATTATTAATAAAAATTTTAATATGACGCATGCATATATTTATATATATCTATATATATATATATATATATAACAATGAGTGAAATGAATGTGTATTAGTTTAATTCATTTCTTTACATATATTTTTTATTATTTTCATTCACTAATTAATTTTTTTTAATCTTGTGAATTTTCCTCTACTATAACTTTCAAATATTAATAAGATTATTGATTATAATATGGGTATTTAAATTATTCACATCAATTTTACTTCATTTAGTATACCATTAGTAAATGATTATTTATTTGAACATTCTTTGGAATTTACACTAAGAAAATGAATAGACACTTTGTTGATCACTTTCCAACCTATATATAACTACCATTTATAAACAAAAAATAAGCTCTATTCATGTCTGTTGTGCAACTTTACACACAATGCACATAAAAGTAATTCTAAATGGATGTATAGAGATTATTGAGAGAAAATTTTTAAAATGCATATCTTTCCTAATTTCCCTCGATTTCTCTTCAAATTTGCAAGGGCCCACATGTTCAATGGAAAACGAGGTATACATTTCTTTTGATATTGTTTTTCTTATTCCAACATCAGTGATGGATCCGCTAATTATATGTTTATGTTTAGACTGAATCGTATTAGTTTAGCAAAACTTTGTGTTTATATGCTCTTATGATTTATTTTCTGTTCAAATGATTATGGATGCAAATCATAAATAAATGATGCCTATAATTATATATAATTCAATTTATTCAAAATTTTGTACCTAAATTACCCAATTGCTATTGATTTTAATATGTTTATTCATGGGAAGTTCTTTCAAACAATTTCTTATTAATAAGTTAGCTACCAGTAAGTTGATAGTTTGGAAAAATAATGCTTGCAGGGAAATGTGGTTTGAGCTATATACTTAATAAACTTTTAGAATGAGTTTGAGGATTATAAGAATGTTTAACTCTAATGAGGCGCAAAATGGTACGGATAAATCAATATAACTTGTATATATAAATATTATTAGTTTTAACACTGACATTAATAAGACGCGAAAATAATATAATTTTGAAGTGGTTTTTTTTTAAAATTTTTATTATATTAGATATCGTCTCATAACAAATATTTATGTTCTTTTATTTAACACATTATTGAGGCATAATTATACACATATATTCAATTGGTTGAAATATTATGAATACACAAACTCCATATTTTTGGGCATTTACGTGCATATTGGGCATTCACCGTGCAAATGCACGGTTCTCGCATCTAGTATATATATATATATATATATATATATATATCCCCAAATTATTGTTAGCATGGCAAATTGATACTTTATTTTAGTACAAACTTTTGAAGTTAAAAAAACACAGTAGATAGGAAGAAGCCAGGCTCTGCATATGTTCGAAGTTTCAAATAACTTTTCCTCTGCATATGTTCGAAGTTTCAAATAACTTTTCCTTCACACAATATTGTATTTATTGTGAAAGGCACATTCATTACTAGCTGGCGGCCACATGCATTTCAGTTTCCTGCTGCAAATTTACCAAAGCGAGACCAAAAATCCAAGTAAAAAATTCATTAATTTCTTGACTGTATATATATATATATATATATATATATATTTACAGAGGTCAGGAAATTAAATATTAAAAGACTAGCCGACCAAAGGGAAATATTAATTGGTGATTATCCAAAACTATAAGGTTCATTTTTCTTTCTTTATTAAAAAAAATTTATAACTCGTATTTGATAGTGGACAAAAAGTGGACATAATTAAAGCCTACAAAGATTAATCATTTCACTAACACATGCGTGCTTGTAGGATCCAAAAATAAAACAAACACCCACAAGAAATTCGATAGCCGAATGAAGCAACACAGAAGCTAGAACCTTTAGTGACCGAAGCAATTAAATTGATCAAAGCAATCTAATTGCACATAAACCGAGTTGTCAAAAACTCACACACACAAATTAGGCCAAATTGATTTTGATGCTGTAGCAAAACAACTTCAATGTCAGAAACCAAAACAGCTGCAAGGCTTTTATTTAATCTTTGTAATTTTTTCTGTGATTACAATGACAACCCAACGCATATATTTATAGGTTAAACTATCCTTGAATCCTACACTGATTCAGATTGTAACTATTTCCTAAAATAATTAAGTTTCCTAAAACAAATACAAAACCAAACAGGAAACAAACGAATAGGAAACATTAACCGAATAGGAAATAGAAACTAATAGGAAATTTAGTTTAATTATTCTACATAGCCTCCCTTAAACTAAGTTCGCGCCGTTAGCCATACCGAGCATCTTCTTCAACTTTGCAAAGATCTCGAATTTCAATGCCTTGGTGAAAATGTCCGCCACTTGATCTTCAGTCTTGCAGTAATCAACAGCGATCTCATTCTGACTAACCAAATCACGAATAAAGTGATACTTGATGTCAATATGCTTACTGCGACTATGAAAGACTGGATGCTTCGTCAGCTCAATTGCCGACTTGCTATCACACAACACCGTAGTCGGACCATCCTCTTTATGCTGAAGAAAACCCAGCATCCTTCTCAATCAAATTGTTTGAGTAGCACAATTAGAAGTTGCAATATACTCAGCCTCAACAGTAGACAATGCTATCACTGGTTGTTTCTTTGAACTCCAAGAAAATACACCAGAACCAATGAAGAAAGCATACCCAGAAGTGCTTTTCCTTTCAACTGTATCACTTGCCCAATCACTGTCAGTATACCCCAGAAGCTTTACTGGTTCACCTCTTGGATACCCAGAATACCATCTCCTTGAGTACCCTTAATGTACCTCAAGATTCTATTTGCAGCCTGCAAATGCGACTGACAGGGATTTTCCATGAATCTGCTTATCAATCCAACACTGAAATTTATATCTGACCTTGTAGAAGTCAAGTATCTTAAACTACCAACCATACTCTTAAAGTATGTTGGATCCACAGAATTCCCAGTGCCTTCCTTCGTCAACCTCAACATTTCTTCAGCTTGGAGTCATGATCGAATTAGCACCATCCATCTTGAACTTCTTCAAAATATCACCAGCATATTTTCTTTGAGAAACAAAGATTCCACGATCAGTTTGAAAAAATTCAATCCCAAGAAAATATGACATAAGCCCCAAATCAGTCATCTCAAACTGTCTGATCATTGCCTCCCAGAAATCTGACATCAAGTTTTCATTGTTTCCAATGAATATCAGATCATCCACATACAAGCAAACAATGACAATATCCCCACTTGATGAAGACTTCACGTATAAAGTATGCTCATATGGGCACTGTTGAAAATCACTTTTGATAAAGAAGGTGTCAATACAAGTATACCAAGCTCTCGGAGCTTTCTTCAATCTATACAGGGCTCTCTTCAATCGATAGACCTTTTTCTCTTGACCTCTTTTCACAAAGCCAGGAGGTTGACTAACATATACCTCCTCTTCAAGAACTCCATTCAGAAAAGCAGACTTTACATCCATCTGAAAAATCTTCCAATCATTCTGTGCAGTTAGAGAAATTATCATTCTCACAGTATCAAGTCTAGCAACAGGAGCAAACACTTCAAAGTAATCAATTCCAAGCTTCTGCTTGTAACATTTTACAACAAGTCTTGCCTTGTATCTATCAACTTCTCCACTAGGCTTGTACTTTGTCTTGTAGACCCACTTTACACCAATGGGCTTCTTTCGACTCGGAAGGTTTGTAAGCTCCCAAGTATTATTCTTATCAATGAAATTAATTTCTTCCACTACACCAGAATCTCCCTTAGGAGGCGGGTCCTAAGGGAGATTGGAGGCGGATGCTGCATCCAGTGCGGGCGCCTCCCTTTGGAGGTGCCTGCACCCGCCTCCCCTTTTGGGGGTTATTGGAGGCGGGTGCAAAATGCACCCGCCTCCAATAACAATTATTGGAGGCGGGTGCATGTAATAACCATTATGTTTAATGGTTATTGGAGATGCACCCGCCTCCATTAATTGTTATTTGAGGCAGGTGCAGTTTTGCACCCGCCTCCAATAATCCCTCGTAAAAAAATTTTAATTTCTTTTTTTTTCACTTTATGGCTTTAGTAGGAATCGAACTCGCGCCTGAAGTTTCATATTAAATTTACCACTACGCTACATATACTTATGTATTTAATATTAAAATCGAAAGTATATATTTCTTCTAAAACTTGTGATTTTTATTATCTACTAATTTTTCGCTTCGCTAGAATCTCGATAAATTTTCAAAATTATTTTCAACAGTCCCAAACAAAGATAATTTTTGATCAAGTATTAAAAATTAAAAAAAAAATCATTTTCGTGTTTTGAAATTGGAGGCGGGTTTTGGGTTCACCTGCCTCCAATTAGGGAGACAATTGGAGGCGGGTGAAGGTATCACCCGCCTCCAATTAGGGAGGGAAATTGGAGGCGGGTGAAGGCATCACCCGCCTCCAATTGCGTCCCTAATTGGAGGCGGGTGATGGCTTCACCCGCCTCCAAATTCTATTTAGCCACCTTTGGAGTCGGGTATTTGTACACCTGCCTCCAAAGGGGTGCCTCTTTTGAGCATTTCTGTAGTAGTGTTCATCCATTGCCTTCACCCAACGATCATCTCCAATAGCATCTGTAAAATTAACAGGATCACAGTCTGCAAACAGAGCAAAATTCATAACATCCTCATCAGTCAAATTATCAACTTCATCCCCAACTACATAATCATTCAAACGAGCTGGCAATTTTGACTCTCTACGCGGACGTCCACTTGAGGTGGAAGCTGTAGAAGTGAAAGAATCACAAATTGGTTGTTGAACTTGTTGACTTGGTTCTTCAGTTGCATTATCTCCATCAATATACACTGCTGATGATCGTTTTATAATTTCTGGTGCCTTCTTTTTCCAATTCCAAACTCCCTGTTCATCAAAAGTAACATCTCTGCTGATAATTACTTTTCCAGTATCAGGATTGAACAGTTTATACCCTTTAGTCTCACTGCTATACCCAATAAAGACACATTTTTCTGCCTTATCATCCAACTTCTTCCGTATTGCATCTGGAACATGGGCATATGCAACACACCCAAATACTTTAAGATGTGAGATATTTGGTTTCTTTCCTGACCAAATCTCATATGGAGTCTTCTTACCAATACTTCTTGTTGGACACCTATTTGACAAATAAACTGCACAAGCTACAGTTTCAACCAAAAAATCCTTAGGCATACTTTTGCCCATCATCATCGACCTCACCATATCCATCACTGTTCTGTTCTTTCTCTCTGCAACACCATTCTGCTGAGGAGTGTACCTGGCCATTATCTGATGCTTAATCCCATGATTTTTCCAGAAATCATCACACACTGTATACTCAGTGCCTCTATCAGTTCGCAGAGTTTTAATGGAACGCCCACTCTGCTTCTCAACATAAGCCTTGAAACTGTTAAAAATATCACATGCATCAGATTTAAATTTCAACAAATAAACCCAGGTCTTCCTACTAAAATCATCAATAAAAGTGATAAAATACTTGTTACCACCTCGAGAAGGAACATCAACAGAACACAAGTCAGAATGAATCAACTCCAATGGCTGCTTTGCCCTCCAAACTTCACCTTTTGGAAAAGGCTCCCTGTGCTTCTTGCCCAAAACACATGACTCACATTGTCGAGATTTAAAATTAAGTTATGGCAATCCAGAAACAACATTATTCTTCACAATAAAATTTAAACCGCTAAAATGAAAGTGGCCAAATCTCATATGCCACAACCAACTCTCATCACAACCAGTGGTACTAAAGTAAGCCGAATTATAATAAGTAAGAGTGATTGGAAACAACATGTTATTGTTCATGTCTACCTTTGCAATCATCCCCATCCGTTCATCACGAATTGTGCAAATATCATGCCTAAAATTAATATCATAATTCTTCTCCTGCAACTGACCAAGACTCAACAAATTCTGACTAAGATTAGACACATAATAGACATCACCTATTGCACTGGTCTTCCCATTTTTTAAAGTAATGGGAATACTACCTTTCCCAACAACAGACATAGCATGATTATTTTCAAATCTCACTGTATTTCTATAGGTCTCATCAAAATTAGAAAAAATTTCCTTTCTCCTACACATATGATTATTACAGCCAGAATCAATGTACCACTTAGAACTTTTATCTTCTTCACCAGCACCAACAATAAATACAACAATTTCTTGATTATCACCACTACTTTCAGTTATTTGAGCATGTCTAATATTGTTATTCTTAAGACCCCAACAATTCTTTTTTATGTGACCCATCTTTCCACAATTATAACATTTAATTTTAGACCTATCACGTTTTTGCACATTATTTTGAGCATCCGAATTAATCTTTGGTTGGTAAGAAAAATTACCTCTACCATGGCCTCTGCCTCTGAAGCTTTGACTACCATGTTCTCTCCCTTAAGAATTCTGGCCCTGCTGATTGGTTTCACCACCATCGGATTCTTTAGGCTTATATATCAAAGCCTTCAATGCTTCTGACGCCGCATCAACAGATGGTCTGTCACATGATATCTCATATGTCACCAATTCTCCTTCCAAATCAGCACACAAAAAAGTAGAAAGATCTTTAATGGCCTCAATAATCTCCTTCTTTGTGTGAAATTTTGAAGTCAACGTCCGAAGAACTTTAGACACCATCTGCTCTTCCGTTACTTTATCACCGTTGATCTTCATCTGACCAGCTATGGATTTTACCCTAGCCATGTATTCTTGCACCTTTTCATTAGGCTTCATCTCTGCCAACTCGAATTATCTCCGTAGCTCCTGTAGTTTCTGTTTTTGAACGTTTTCGTTTCCTCGATTGGTAACTTTTAACTTGTCCCAAAACTCCTTAGCTGTCTCAACCTCCATTAAACTTCTGCATGCGTCTAATCCAACCGTCATTCTTAAATAATAGAGTGCATGATTATTGTGAGAACGATTTTAATTTCTCCAATTCTTTACTTCCCTCAGCTGTTGATTTTTCACCTTCCTTGTCTTTTTCAGGTTCTTCAAAACCTGGCTCAATTACATGCTAGATACCAACCATCTTGAAAAAATTCTCCATCAATTGACACCAGATTTCAAAATCATTTTTTCCATCAAATACAAATACATGACACTCAGGAGGATTGAATGAAGAAGACATCTTGAACTCCCAAAAAAAAAACACAGGCTCTGATACCAGATGTAGGATCCAAAAATAAAACAAACACCCACAAGAAATTCGATAGCCGAATGAAGCAACACAGAAGCTAGAACCTTTAGTGACCGAAGCAATTAAATTGATCAAAGCAATCTAATTTCACATAAACCGAGATGTCAAAAACTCGCATACACAAATTAGGCCAAATTGATTTTGATGCTGAAGCAAAACAACTTCAATGTCGGAAACCAAAACAGCCGCAAGGCTTTTATTTAATATTTGTAATTTTCTATTTGATTACAATAGCAACCCAAGGCATATATTTATAGATTAAACTATCCCTGAATCCTATACTGATTCAAATTGCAACTATTTCCTAAAACAATTAGGTTTCCTAAAACAAATACGAAACCAAACAGGAAACAAACGAATAGAATACATTAACCGAATAGAAAATAGAAACTAATAGAAAACTTAGTTTAATTATTTTACAGTGATGCATGTGATATTTGTTTAATTTCAAGATTCTTATCCATGTGGTCCACAAATTCAATTAATTACTTAGTTAATACTGACTTCACACTAGATCTGGTGAAATACAGAGAGCCAAGAGAAGTATAAGAAGGCAGTGCATGCAGAATAGAAAAGTAGCTATGGATTTGCATTCTTACACTATCTCAAACTCAAATATTTTACTGCTAATGTTCTTTTTCTGTGTTGCAACAACGTTAACATTTCCCATAGCGAAGCCCGGCTGCGAAGATCAAGACCATTGTGGCGATGTGAGCATCCCATTTCCATTTGGTACGAGAGAAGGTTGTTACCTTAACGAAAAATTCTTCATCAAATGCGTTAACTCTAGCAAGGCGTTTTTGGGAGCCGGCAGCGATGTCGACCTAAGAGATATATCCCTCGAAGGTCAGTTTCGTATCTTATACGATGTTGCATATCATTGCTCTCTGAATGACAACATCGAAACGTCGATGTCTTTGGGGGATCCGGACATAGTGGCTTTTAACAGTACAGCAAATAAGTTGGCAGCAATAGGGTGTGCTACGGGTTCCTAGGCTGTAGGTGAAATCGTTAAAGGAAGATACGGTACAGGTTGCGCGTCTATCTGTATTAACAAGGAAGGTGTTCAGAATGGTTCTTGTTCTGGTATTGGGTGTTGCCAGCTATCTATACCTCGCGGAACTTTAAAACTCAATATTTCGTTGAAAAGCGTTAGCCAATCCCATCGTGTCTTAGATTTCAATCGTTGCAGCTATTCTTTTCTGATTGAAGAAGCAGCTTTTAAGTTTTTTGCTGATAATCTTACAAATATAGACAAGAATTCAAGTGTTCTATTTTGGTGGATTGGGTCGTTGAATATAATGTGTCATGTCAAGAGGCGAAAAAGAACTTAAGCGCTCGTACGTTTGTAAGTCCGAAAATAGTGTTTGTTATGATCAAGAAGGGGCTATAGGTTACAGGTGCAGGTGCAAGGATGGTTTTGTAGGCAATCCATATCTCCCCATCAATGGTTGCCAAGGTAATAACTTTATTATTATTATTATTTTTTGATCATTTTGTTTTATTATGTTAATAGTTAGGCATATATCCATCTTTCTTATTTTATTATATAATAAATTTTCATTATTTTAAAAATATTTTTTCACTATTCAATTACACATTTTTATATATAAATATGTACATCAAAGAATTTAATTGTTCTTATAATAAATGGCATGCAGATATTAATGAATGTGAAAATTCTGCTCTTAACAACTGTGCAAATCACAGTAATTGTGTTAGAACTTTGGGAAGCTACACATGCAAATGTAAGAAAGGGTACCGTGGCGATGGCAGAAAAGATAGAGGAGGATGTCAGGCAACCCGAAATTATTGGCCAGGTTAGTTTGTGTTTTTGTATGCGTTAAAATACCCCACAATGTGTCTTTTAATTTTTTTTTTCGTTTTTAACTTTTCAAATTTACTTTCTTGTTACTTAACATTTTTGTCACCCTACTTTTTAAAATAAAATTTTTTGGCCCCTTAATCAGACACCAAGGGGACCAAACCAAAATAATCATAATATACTATGGACTATAAACTTGGTATTAGAAAACTTTAAAAACAATAGGTAAGAATCAAAATTGAAATTTGATACATAAAAAGTATACAAAAAGCTATAAATATAAACTGCCCTATATTTCTTCTACCTGCACTTTTACTTTTTAACTGAATACTGTCAAGAGTAGTTGGTGGCCTCTAATTGTTGGATCAAGGAAAACAACTTCTCTGTGCAATATCAATATTCATATTTTAAATTGTATCTTATGATTCATAGATAATTGTATTATTAGACTTCTTTAGTGAGAGGAGGTAATATATTCATTTGATTTAATAGTTGAAATTTTACCAATCATTTAATATAATCACAATTGGAACTTTTAATAGTTGGGTATAAATATGTGAGTGATTGATCAGCATAAAAATTGTTCAAAGGAAATGTACTATTTCCAGCATCTTTAATAAACATGCTTTCTTTGTTTAAAAACATATATAAATAAACAAATGGAAAATGTATAGGTAAATTAGGTTAATGCATATGTAGTTTATTCAGTATGTTGTATTTTAAAGAGTAAATCACTAAATTATCCCAAAACGTTACACCACGCTTGATCTTGTCCATTATTATGCACATTAGGAATATCAGGTAGTGGTTCAGTGGTTAATCACAAATAAACTCATAATAGAGGTTAACACTTAAAACCCTATCCAAGACAAAGAGTGGGGAATTTAGAGGTGAGGCCCAACTAAAGACCCCATAATAAAAAAAAGGAATTGTTATTTGCAGTAACCATTTTACTATTTATAGTAATATTTTTCTGTGAAAAGTCTAAAATGCTCCTGACACAAAAAAAAAAGAAAAAGAAAAAGAAAAAGAAAAAGGCAAAAGTGTGAAATAGGCCTCCAAAAGTTTATACATAGACTGCAAAGGAAAAGGAAGCAGAAGCAAAGGTGATCTGCACCTTTTAGGTGTATTATTTTAGCACTTGTTATGGCAGATCTCACGGGCTTTTGCCCAAGGTTTTAATGTTTATTTGCAGTTTTAGAGATCGGGCCAAAAAAGAAAAGAATGTGCAAAAAAGTGAAAGAATTAGAGCAGATGAGTCACGCCTGAAAAGCCCACACGATTTGTGGGATAAATCAAGAAGGAAGCCCGCAAGAGAGGTTCGGCCGATTTGCGATAAAGCAAGAAAAATCGAAGTCCAAAGCAAAATAAGGAAGTGGATGCGTAGAAGATAAAATTGATCCAATTGGAATCTTAATTAATTTAGTGAGCTGTCATCCAATCCAATTGGATTCAAATTGTGCTGCACCCGAAATCAAATTGGATTCCAATGCAAGTGGGCCGAATCCAATTGGAATTTAATCCAATCCAATTGGAATTTAATCCAATCAGTTGAATGAAATCCGTGGGCAGCCATGCACAGGGTTGATGCGGAAAAGCTTAAAGGAAAAGCAATGAAGTTTTGGGCAATTACCAATCCAAGAAGGAATTAAAGGGAGAAGTTGGGAGTTACCAAATTTGAAGAGACTCCATGTGCTTAATTAATTCTCTTTCCATGTAGAAGAAGGTTTCCTTATTCCATTAGGAGATTGGTTAATTGCTGATTTGTATCCCTATATATATGGGATTATTCCTGCACTTTTGGGGGAGAAGTTTATATACAAGCTTTTAGCTACAAGCTTTTAGATAGAAGTTTTCTAGATAAGTTTTATAGAGAATAGTTTCTTAGTTTACAAATAATTCTCGCGCAAGATACAGTTTCGCATTAGTATAGTTTTCACTTGTTTTTCTCTGTTCTGTTCTGTTTTGCTCTATTTCGATCGCAACTTGGATTGTCCCGATGAACAGTCTACCGTTTGGCCAAACCGGCGGTTGTCAGATCGCGAATTCTTAAATTCCAGTACAGTATTCTCTTTTCTCTTTTAATGTCTTCTTTTATAATTATGTGTTTTTCGTGTTTTATCATGAGTAGCTAATTTATTAGTTCTGGTATTATGTAAGAAGCCATAATCCATGCATGTATGAAACTCAGGAATTAATCTAAGGTCTAATTAATTATGTTTCTAAATTGCCTGTGTTTATATGTCGAATTACTGAGATTATTGTAAGTCTGATCAACTTAGTTTAATCTGGTAGAGTCAGTGAGTGGCACAACTACCGGCCGAGTAGTACATGATTAATTTGGTAATAATTTCTAATGCATCGTCAGTAGAAATTATTAGTTTCGGGTTCTTTTAGTTCTTAATGCTTTTATTTGTTAATTAATAAGGTTTGCGGGGACTCGCGGTCTGTTAGTTAACGTAGTTAGAGAATAATTCCTTTGCGGGGACTCACGGGGGTTATCAAAAATCTATGGGAGAATTGGGATTATTTGTGGGGACTCGCGGTAATACTATAACTAAAACGGCATAAGTAATTAGACGAGTTAAGAGGTTTATGATTGCATGTATGAGATTAAGGTGGATTTACATAATACCGGAATTTCCTCTCATTAATTGATTTCTGTTTACGTCTTTTATTTAATTATTAGATTAATTATTATTTTGCTAAATTTAAGTGACAACTCTAAGGTCTCTTAAGAGACACAAAGGTGACTACTAGTCATAGTTTGGTTTTATTTGCATGTTAAATTGGAATTAGAATTAAATTTCCGTCTCTGTGGATCGACCCTGTCTACTACTGTGCTATATTTTATTAGCATCTTAATTGCAGGTTTTAAGCAATACTTTTACTGTATTTGGTGGACCCACGACAAGTCCTATCAAATTGGCTCCGTTGCCGGGGACGGTTACAATTTTTATTCTTTTTCCTGTTTAATGTGCATTGATGTTTCCTTGTGTTGTGTATGACCAGATCTTCAGGTGCTGAATTACTTAGTGATCCAGAGATCGAGAAGACCTGCAAACGCTTAGCCAAGGAGACACGATTAAGAAAACTCGCAGAAACAAAATCTGTCAGTTGACCGTTTGCCCAAACGGCCGATAGCTCCGAAACAGAATTTTCACATTCTCACTCTGAATCAGAACCAATGGGTGACATAGAGCGCGTAGAGGGCCTAGAAGAAGAGCCCACACTAAAGGATTTGTGCAGCCATGATGCAGATGATAGAGCTTCAGCAGTAGTCACTCCAACATTGCCCAACGGATTTCCATTGAAGAACGGTTGGCTGAATGGCATCCCAAAATTTCATGGGGGTGCTAGGGATGATCCACACAACTTTTTCTCTGAGTATGTGAAGAATTGCAAGGTGGAGCGCCTACCCACAGGGGCCACCCTCGATCAGCTGAAATTGGTGGCCTTCCTATATGTCTTGACAGGCCCAGCAAACAGGTGGTTTTCATCATTGCCACCAAATTCTATCACCACCTGGCAGCAGATGAAAGAGCTATTCTTGAAGAAGTACTTTCCTCCGACAAAAACCAACTTGGTTATGAAGGAGATCAGCAGCATTCAACAAGAAGTTGATGAGTCCCTTAGCAATTACTGGATGAGGTTTAATGAGTTGGTGGAGAGCTGCCCAAATCATAAGTATTCAGAGGCTCAATTATTGCAATATTTCTACCATGGGATGTGTACCAATGATCGAAATCACATGGATTCATCTAGCAATGGGGCGTTCCAGAATAATACAGTAGCCAAGGCCAGGAAGATGATTGAAGACACTATCGAGTCAAGAAGCCAGTTTGAGGAACCCTCCCATTTGGCCAAACGCCAGGCTGAAGTTCGGTTTATTGATGATTCAGGGGAGGAAAAATTAAATCAGCTGACTGCCAATGTGGAGAAATTGACTGCACTGGTGGCGAAACTTGCAACCTCGAACAGTAGTAACAAAGAGGAAGTGGTGTGTGCATGCTGTGGCAATCCGGGGCACTTTGCGCAGAACTGCAATGTTGCACATGAAGAAACAATTGCTCAAGCTAATGCTGCAGGGAATTGGCACAATAATTCTAATGGGAATTGGCAGCGGAATGCACCCAGGAGGGATCCATACTCAAATACATACAATCCAGGATGGAAGGACAATCCAGCATTTGGTTGGAAAAATCCAGAATAAGGAGTTCAAGTTCCCTTCCCCTCAGAAGCAAATCAGTAAGTTCCTGGTCAGATTTTGGGGAATCCCAACCAACAAGCTTCACATCCAAATATTGGGAGCAATAACTGGAGTAATGGACCAATGTACAGGCCCCCGAATCAGAGGAATTTTTTCAACCCAAATCAGAATAATCCAAGAGGAGGCAGACCAATGGAAGAAGCCGTAGTGGAGCTATTTGCACAGCATAAGGAGCAGCGAACAGCCATCGATGGGATTGCCGGAGTGTTATCTCAGTTATCTGCTTCAATACAAGAATTAAGAGGGAACCAAGGCCAGCTGCCCTCCCAGGTACAGGTTCCTCCTAAGGAGAATGTGAACGAAATTCAGCTACGAAGTGGAAAAATTTTGGAGCCTGCAGTAAAAAAATCGCAGTCAGCAGGGGGCTGTTTGCCCAAACCAACGGATGATCCAGAAGCTGAAAGTTCAGAACAACCAGAACCTGAGGAGCCCCTTGTCATCAGATCTGAATCTAAAATTAAGAAGAGCCACGCCCCAATTCCAGTAAGCAAAGAGGTGTACAAGCCAGCGCCACCCTTCCCTTATAGCTTGCGCCCAAGGCAAAAAAGATAAAAGAGGACCCAATTGAGTACTTGGAAGTTTTCAAAAAAATGAATGTCAACATTCCATTCCTAAAGGCGATAAAAATTCCCCCAATTGGGAAATTTCTGAAGGACTTCATGGCTGGGAAACCAAGAGAAGCTAACAAGGTGGTCCTAGGCGAGACAGTTTCCGCCGTTATTCAAAAGAAGCTACCACCCAAATGCAAGGACCCAGGTATGTTTTCTCTACCATGTGTGATTGGAGAAAAAGTTATTGAGCATGCAATGTGTGATCTTTGTGCATCTATTAATGTCATGCCCTTATCTGTTTACTTGACTCTATCTGGGGTAGAATTAGCATAAACAAAGGTTGTGATTCAACTAGCTGATAGTTCATGTGTTCATCCTGAGGGGGTATTGGAAAACGTACTTGTGCAAGTTAATTCTTTTGTATATCCTGCTGATTTCTATGTCATAAAAATGAATATTGATCCTGCTAAAGAATCTGCTAGGGTGTTGTTGGGTAAACCTTTTCTTAAGACATCCAAGGCTATTATAGATGTGTATAATGGATCAATTTGTTTGGATTACTGTGGGGAGAAGTGGCAATTTAACATTGAGAATGCTATGAAACATCCTAATGATGTTGAAAATGTATATAGAATAGATGTCATTGACCCCCTTGTCCAAGAATATCTTGAGACGAATTTCTTGCAGGATAAACTAGAAAGGACACTTGTCCAGAGCCTCACAGAAGTTGATATACAGAATTTAAGTGATGAGGGAGTCTGTGAGGCAATTCAGAACCTTGCAGCAGCTGAAGAGTATACAGGATCAGGCGACGGTTTCCCCAAACTGCTGGGTGCCGAACGACCCATTCCATTATTAGTAAAGGCCCTGAAGTTGGATCTGAAGCCTCTCCCAGATAATCTGAAATATGCCTTCTTAGGCGAAGGAGATACACTACCAGTGATTATTTCCAAGGGATTGACCCTAGCTCAAGAAGATCGTTTGCTGAGAACCATAAGGAAGCACATCAAGGCGATTGGGTGGACCTTAGCCGATGTTCCTGGAATAAGTCCAGATATTTGCCAACATTTTATCTTCCTAGAGCCCGACGCAAAGCCATCAAGGGACCCTCAAAGAAAGTTGAATCCGAACATGAGGGAGGTAGTTCTAAAGGAGATTCTGAAGTTATTGGCAATGGGGATAATCTATCCTAATTCTGACAGCAAGTGGCTTAGCCCAGTCCATGTGGTACCAAAAAAAGGAGGTTTTGAAGTGGTTACAAATGAGAAAAATGAGCTGGTGCCGATGAGATTACTCACAGGATGGAGAATGTGCATTGACTTCCACAAATTAAATGCAGCTACTAGGAAAGATCATTTTCCCCTTCCCTTTATTGATGAGATGCTAGAACGTCTGGCTGGTGAAATGTTCATTTGTTTTCTAGATGGGTACAGTGGATATTTTCAAATATGGGTGAACAAGGAGGATCAGGAGAAGACTACTTTCACATGCCCTTTTGGAACTTATGCCTACAGGAGAATGCCATTTGGTTTATGCAATGCCCCTGGGACTTTTCAGAGATGCATGATGAGCATATTTTCAGACATGATCGAGCAGTGCATTGAGATTTTTATGGATGATTTCACAGTCTATGGGGATTCTTTTGATCAATGTTTAGAACACCTGGATTCGGTTTTGGAACGATGCGTGGCAAAGAACTTGGTGCTGAATTATGAGAAGTGTCACTTCATGGTTCGAGAAGGAATTGTTCTTGGTCACAAAGTCAGTGAAGAAGGGATCGAAGTGGACAAGGCCAAAGTAGAATTAATTGCCAAGCTACCCTATCCCACTAACGTGAAGGAAATTCGTGGTTTTCTGGGCCATGCAGGTTTTTACAGCCGTTTCATCAAGGATTTTGCCAGAATCGCACAGCCACTCACAAATTTGCTCAAAGGCGATGTCTCGTTTGCCCTAACAGACGACTGCCATGATGCATAACACTCTAAAAGAGAAGTTGATATCAGCTCCAATCATTCAACCTCCAAATTGGGCAAAACCATTCGAGCTGATGTGTGATGCTAGTGATTATGCTGTTGGTCCCGTAATTGGTCAGAAAATTGGGAAGGAAACACATGCTGTGTATTATGCCTCCAAGACTCTTAATCCTGCCCAATGTAATTACACCACAACAGAGAAGGAGTTATTGGCAGTAGTGTTTGGATTCGATAAGTTCAAACAGTACCTCCTGGGCTCCAAGGTTATAGTTTATACCGATCATGCTGCTTAAAAACACCTGCTACACAAAAAGGAGTCAAAGCCAAGGTTGATTAGGTGGATTTTGCTTCTCCAAGAATTCGATTGGGAGCTTAAAGATAAAAAAGGAGCTGAGAACACAGTAGCTGATCATTTGAGTCGACTGACTCTCAGGAGGAACAAATCGGTGAAGAATTTTCGGGAGAACACCTTTTTGCTCTAAGTGCTGTAATTTAGGGAGAACAAACTTATCTTGCAGCAGTAACAGTAGCCCATCCTGACCCATGGTATGCACCCATAGTGAATTATTTAGTTGCTAATGCTCTGCCACTTGAATTTTCTCAAGGGAAGAAGGAGAAGTTGATCAGTGATAGTAGGCAGTATATCTGGGACGATCCAATTATGTGGAAGTGTGGTCCTGATCAGATCATCCGACGATGTGTACCAGAATGGGAGCAAAAGAGCATTCTACAGCACTGCCACTCTTCGCCTTCAGGAGGGTATTTTGGGCACAAACGCACAGCTAGAAAAATAATGGACTGTGGTTTTTATTGGCCAAGTCTGAACAAAGATAGCTACAGATTTTGTCAAGCTTGTGAAAGATGCCAGCAATTTGGAAACATTGGTACCCGAGATGAAATGCCACAAGTCCCAATCAAGGTCTGCGAAATATTTGATGTTTGGGGCATGGATTTTATGGGCCCTTTCTCACCTTCCAATGGGTATGTTTACATTCTGCTCGTCGTAGATTATGTGTCCAAGTGGGTTGAGGCCAGACCCACACGGTCAAATACAGCTAAAGAAGTGAAGGCATTTTTAAAATGTCAATTGTTCCCTCGATTTGGTATTCCCAAGGCAATTATTAGTGATCAAGGGACCCATTTTTGTAATTAGACTATAGCCGGAGTATTGAGGACACATGGAATTCAGCATCGTCTTGCTACACCGTACCATCCACAGTCCAACAGCCAAGCTGAAGTGTCAAACTGAGAGATCAAAAGGATTCTTGAGAGGACAGTTAATACCTCAAGAAAAGATTGGAGTCAGAAGCTACCTGATGCTTTATGGGCATATCGGACTGCATTTAAAACTCCTATTGGGATGTCTCCGTATCGACTTGTTTTCGGCAAGATGTGTCATCTTCCTGTGGAATTAGAGCATAAAGCATACTGGGCAATCCAAAAGATGAACCTGGATTCAACAGCAGCAGGTGAGGAAAGGCAGTACCAACTCCAGGAAGTTGAAGAAATTAGGCTGGAAGCCTATGATTTGGCCAACTGGTACAAGGATCGAACTAAGGCCAGGCATGATCGACTCATCCGACAGAAGGAATTCCGAGTTGGCCAGCAGGTGTTATTATTTAAGTCCAGGGTTCGTTTATTTGGCACCGGAAAATTATCTAGCAAGTGGCATGGGCCTTTGGAGGTAGTAGCCGTTTGGCCCAGTGGTGCAGTAGAGGTTCGAGACCCTCAGTCAGGACAGCAGTATAAAGTCAATGGGCACCGACTCAAGCAATTTTATACCTCAAGTCAAATCCAGCAAGTAGACTGCCTCTGGTTGACTAAGTGCCCACATCACATAGATTAATCAGTTTGCACCCCGTCTGGCCAAGACGTTAAAGAAAAGCGCTACTAGGAGGCAACCTAGTTTATTGTAATAGATTAGTTAAAAAAAAAAAAAACGTTATTTGTTTGTTTTTTTTATTTTTTATTATTTATTTATTTCTTTTCGTCTCTTCACAATTTAATTGTTTTTTTTACAGGGAATGGAGGAGCAATTTTGAGGCCAGGAGGGCTCAGTACAAATTTTGGGGGCCACAATCGCACATTTAGGAAGTCCAAGGGCCGATGGTGCAATTTTCCGCACCTCCAGCAGTGATTCGGAAATTTCGGGGGTCTAAATATAAAGCTTTACAAAGTTCAGGGACTGGAGTTGTAACTCTTAGGAGCAAGGGCCACAAGTGACAAATTAAGGGGCTCAATTGCAAACTCATGAAACTTCAGGGACCTAATTGCAAGATGGTGGCCACTTCACCAATTCACCAATTCCCAGTTCCCATTCACCGATTTCAATTAACCAATTACCCGACCCACTACCCAATTACCCGACCCAACACCCAATTAACCTAATTTACCCAACAATTTCTCCTCGAACCAATCCTTCATCTTCTTTCTTTGGTTTTAGCCGCCGCCTCCAAACCTCTTTCCACCCCACCTTCCAGCCGCCGCCGCTCACCCCAATCACCCTCCCAGCCTCCGACGGCCACCAGCCCTCCTCTCCGCCGATGGGACCCAAGCGCCGGCCCGACCGCATCCGCCCAAGGGACGCAGCCGAGCCCGCAGCGCCGCCCGTTTGAGTTCCATTCGAGGAGGCAACCCTCCACCGCGACGCCCTCCACCAGCCCTCGCCGCCGCAAGTATGCGGCCGTGAAGTGACCGACACTAGCCACCATCTCTCGGCCGGCCAAGAAAACAAAGAGTGCCAAGTGCAGCCCCGAACCGGAGGCCGCCGACCCACCACCCTCACCCTCCACCTCATCCCATTCATCTTCTTCTAGTCCTCTCCGCAAGAAGTTTGCTACCAATAAACCAAGGGACATGATTCCCATTGTTCCTTGGGTACGTAAGGCATTGGTGAAACTTCCAACTCAGGCATCCGAAATTGGGATGCCAAAGAAACCAAGTCAATCGGCAAAGGAAGCTGCACCACCACGGAAAACAGTTCCAGCGAAATCCGCAGTTCGACGGTCCAGTCACAAGTCGGCCGCCACTTCTACCACCTCGCCACCACCGCGAGCCGCCGTTCCTCAACCTTCTCCTCCGTCGGTGACTTCCTTGGATATTCTTTCCACTTCTCAGGCAAAGGATACGAGTACTTCTACTGCATCCCATCCAAATATGCCACCCCCGTGTACTTCTACGCGTGTTTTAAGAAACTGCACAGTCCGGGCGAGTACTTCTACTGCCCATACAGAGCCCTAATCAAACGAAGAGGCCGCCACTCCACCCCCTCGTGTTCGGATCACAAGTCCTGCTCAGATTGACTTGAACTTGACGTTCCTTTCCTCCCGTCAAAAGATCAGGTATACGCAGGTTTGTTCCCGCGCTGTTTCTCCTTTTTACAGTATTGATTTTCAGCTCTTAGTCAGTTTGAATATTGCAGAGGATGTGTATAATTTTTTTGACAATGTGGGGTGGTCATGGTTTCTGAATTTTGATTTGGCTCCTTGTTATGAAGAGATGCTTAAAGAATTTTACACCACAGCCACTAAAACCAAGACTAAGGGTCTCACCCCTAGTCGGGCTTTTCTGAATTTTCGATTGTTTAATACAGTGCATTCTCTATCTGTAAATCAATTGAATACAGTGTTAGGCATATGTTCTAAGGCTAAGATAATATCTGCTGATTATTTGGCTAGACCTGTGAAATTCCCTGCGTTTAATCATCAGTCTGTGTGGAATCGCCTTACTTCATCTGAGGTTGCCTATTCTTCCCATAAATCTGGGGCATATCTGCTTACTGACCCTGCACTTCAATTTTGTCATTATTTGCTTGTGAAGAATCTCAGTGGCAGGACCTCTGCCCAACATGTAGTTACAATTCCTGAACTCTATATCCTTAAATGCATGTTGGAGGGGGTTAAACTCAATCTTGGGTTTTGGATTGGGTATAGTTTGGGGGATATTGGTTCTCACCCTAAGAGGCACTTAAGCTTAGGGCATTTTGTGGGTCTCATTGCTAGAAATATGAATTTGTTTGATCCCAATCCCACTTGCATGACACCTTGCCCTCCCCTAAGGCCTTGGATGATGAATACTTAATTAGTACGGAGTTGCTTTTTAGGGCCCAAGATGGGTCCCTTTGCTTTCACAGTGCGGACTTTCCGCCACCTGCTCATGCAGCCTCTGCAGGTTTGGAAAAGGTACAAAAGGACCTTGAAGCACTCACAGAGGACCAAGCTGCACTAAAGGTGCAAGTAGAGGCGGGCTTTGCTGCTGTTCATCAGCGATTTGACCATCTGGATAATTGTTTAGCTGCCATTCAGCAGCATTTGAAGCCTAATGATTAGGCCCTCAGGTAAGTTTTTTCTGTTTTTGTTTGTATTGTAGGCTGTTTTGTGTTTTAATTTTTTCTATGTTTGTTTTTCTTTGTCTGTGTTTAGCCCTGCGTTTTTTTTTTCTTTGCGCTTGAGGACAAGCTTTCTTTAAGTGTGGGGATGTTTGCAGGGCTGATTAATGTTTTTATGAATTGTTGTGTTATTAAGTATCCCCTGTGTTTCATTGTGTTTGCTTGGGGACAAGCAATTGTCTAAGTGTGGGGATGTAGGGACATTTGTTCTGAAATTTTTGTTTTGTCCTGTTTGTGAGTCAAGTGTCGCTGCCTTTAATCTGATTTGGATTTGAAATATGCATCATAGATGAAGTGTGACATGAAGTATGCATGCTGTAGTTTTAAAAAATTAATCTGAGAAGTCCTGAATTAGTTAAATCTGGAAATATGCATGTTTTCCCTTTTCTTAAGCCATTGTACTGAGCCTAAATGCTGAATTGTTCGGGGAGAATCATTTGCTTGCCTGTCAGACTGTCAAAATGGTATGAATAGTATATGGCGGGATGATGGGGAACCTTCTTAGGATTAACCACTTTTGGCTTGCTTTCTAAACCTACCTTGTTATATCCCTAGAAGCCAAGTTGAAGCCTTATATATAAATGTTTTTTTTAGTCAGTAAATAAGCCAAGGCTAATTTTTGTGATAAATCCTTTCTACCCTCCCCCCCCCCCCCCTCCCAGTGTGTGTTAAGTTGTTGAATTATGAATGAAGTCAAGTGGTGCAATGTTTAAACAATATGTGTGGATTATTTGGCAATGTATATGTGTGCCCAATGTTAAAAATGTCATGGAAAGCAGAGAAAAAGAAAGAATGAAAATAAAAGTTGATGTTTTGAAATTCTGCAAAGTGCTGAAATTGTGATATATGATGAGCTGGGTAGAAATTTAATGTGATGAATTTGTGAGCCATAATCCGCACAAAGTGCAAAAATGCTGAATGAAACAGGCGCAAGTTTGCCCAAACAAAAGGGGGCTGTGAAGAATTTTGAAGAAAGGTACAGCAACTGAAGTTTAATTTTTGAGAACACACTGGGTTTGAATTTTTTTACAGGTGGCCTAGAACCCTTAGGATCTGTCCAAAGGTTCGAACCCAAGCCTTACGTTGCGTCCCTTGATTAGAAGGTTGTTTCTTAACTGCTGTGTATCTATTCCTTCTATACTGTGGCGATGGTCGACTATCAAGCATGTATGATTCTGGCTAGATTAGGATTTACTTTTATCCTGATTTTTTCTGGAAAATGTGAGATGGTGTGCATTACTGACCATAGAGTGCTGTTTTGGGAATTATTGCATGTTTTTGGATTTAGCTAATGGAAGGACTGTTTTTGTGAAGTAAATATAACACATACATATGAATTGAAGTGCTAATTTTGTGGTGTGAGTAAGTTCCAGAAAAGAGAAAATGCAGATTTGTGAGTCTTGTTTTGAGTCTTATTTTCGAGTCAGTCCAAGGAGTCTTGTGTGTCATGTTTTGTTTGTGTTTTGTTCTGTCTGGATCAGTTGCGAAAGGAAGTATGAGTAAATTTCTAAATTTATGGTATGCTCTAGTTCTTCACTTCACGCTTGAGGGCAAGCGTCATTCAAGTGTGGCGATATTTGATCTGCACCTTTTAGGTGTATTATTTTAGCACTTGTTATGGCAGTTCTCACGGGCTTTTGCCCAAGGTTTTAATGTTTATTTGCAGTTTTAGAGATCGGGCCTAAGAAGAAAAGAATGTGCAAAAAAGTGAAAGAATTAGAGCAGATGAGTCATGCCTGAAAAGCCCACACGATTTGTGGGATAAATCAAGAAGGAAGCCCGCAAGAGAGGTTTGGCCAATTTGCGATAAAGCAAGAGAAATCGAAGTCCAAAGCAAAATAAGGAAGTGGATGCGTGGAAGATAAAATTGATCCAATTGGAATCTTAATTAATTTAGTGAGCTGTCATCCAATCCAATTGGATTCAAATTGTGCTACACCCGAAATCAAATTGGATTCCAATGCAAGTGGGCCGAATCCAATTGGAATTTAATCCAATCCAATTGGAATTTAATCCAATCAGTTGAATGAAATCCGTGGGCAGCCATGCACAGGGTTGATGCAGAAAAACTTAAAGGAAAAGCAATGAAGTTTTGGGCAATTACCAATCCAAGAAGGAATTAAAGAGAGAAGTTGGGAGTTACCAAATTTGAAGAGACTCCATGTGCTTAATTAATTCTCTTTCCAAGTAGAAGAAGGTTTCCTTATTCCATTAGGAGATTGGTTAATTGCTGATTTGTATCCCTATATATATGGGAATATTCCTGCACTTTTGGGGGAGAAGTTTATATACAAGCTTTTAGATACAAGCTTTTAGATAGAAGTTTTCTAGATAAGTTTTATAGAGAATAGTTTCTTAGTTTACAAATAATTCTCGTGCAAAATACAGTTTCGCGTTAGTATAGTTTTCCCTTGTTTTGCTCTGTTCTGTTCTGTTTTGCTCTGTTTCGATCGCAACTTTGGATTTTCCCGATGAACAGTCTACCGTTTGGCCAAACCGGCGATTGTCAGATCGCGAATTCTTAAATTCCAGTACAGTATTCTCTTTTCTCTTTTAATGTCTTCTTTTATAATTATGTGTTTTTCGTGTTTTATCATGAGTAGCTAATTTACTAGTTCTGGTATTATGTAAGAAGCCATAATCCATGCATGTATGAAACTCAGGAATTAATCTAAGATCTAATTAATTATGTTCCTAAATTGCCTGTGTTTATATGTCTAATTATTGAGATTATTGTAAGTCTGATCAACTTAGTTTAATCTGGTAGAGTCAGTGAGTGGCACAACTACCGGCCGAGTGGTACAGGATTAATTTGGTAATAATTTCTAATGCATCGTCAGGAGGAATTATTAGTTTTGGGTTCTTCTAGTTCTTAATGCTTTTATTTGTTAATTAATAAGGTTTGCGGGGACTCGCGATCTGTTAGTTAACGTAGTTAGAGAATAATTTCTTTGCGGGGACTCACGGTGGATTATCAAAAATCTATGGGAGAATTGGGATTATTTGCGGGGACTCACGGTAATACTATAACTAAAACGGCATAAGTAATTAGACGAGTTAAGAGGTTTATGATTGCATGCATGAGATTAAGGTGGATTTACATAATACCGGAATTTCCTCCCATTAATTGATTTCTGTTTACGTCTTTTATTTAATTATTAGATTAATTATTATTTTGCTAAATTTAAGTGACAACTCTAAGGTCTCTTAAGAGACACAAAGGTGACTACTAGTCATAGTTTGGTTTTATTTGCATGTTAAATTGGAATTAGAATTAAATTGCCGTCTCTGTGGATCGACCCTGTCTACTACTGTGCTATATTTTATTAGCATCTTAATTGCAGGTTTTAAGCAGTACTTTTACTGTATTTGGTGGACCCACGACAAGTCCTATCAAAAGGTGAGGAAGCGGAGCTGTGTGGAGAAGAAGGAATCACAAAATTGGCTAAATCGGATAAAAGTCGAGACGAATCGGATCGGCAAAAGGTAAGTGCCTAAAACTAATATTTGTTTCGTTATTGTTTTATTTGTTGTTTTGATTAATTTGGTTGGAATATGTCCAGATTTGTTATTATTTTCCCGAGATTGTTAATTTTTTTCCTGGATCTGCGCAGATCTGGCCGGTTGTCGCCAGATCTATAAAATTTAGGCCTAAGAGAAGGTTTCCTCGGCCCGGATCTTCATGAAATACCGCCGGTCGCCGATGGTATTTCATGAAAGAATACCGCCAGTCACAGGTGGTATTCCTGAGGGAAATACCGCCCTGTGGTATTTCCCTTCCGGGCACCGGCGGTGTTTTACACCAAAATACCGCCCGAAAAGGGGCGGTATTCTGGGAAAATACAGCGCCGGCGGTAATACAGCCGGCGCACCGCGTTATTTTCTGGAGAAATACCGCGGTCGCCCGCGGAATTTCTGGACAAAATACCGCTGGCGACTGGCTGTATTTCCCCCAGGAATACAGCCGGCGAATGGCGATATTCCTGGGAAAAAACCGCCGGCCACCAGGGGATATTTTCCAGCGGTCAGCAGAATTGTTGGCAGTTTTCTGCCTGAAACGGGTGAGTTTTGAGCCAATATTTTAAATTTTCTTTAACTTTAATGGTGTTCTTGTTCCTTATATGTTATCAATTAATTTCGTATTGATAAATGCGTGTTTATATTATTGCAGATGGCAGAAGCATTTAGGAAATTGAAATTGAAATTAACCAAAAGCAAAAAGGATGACAATTTGCAATTGGTTGAGAGATGCACTGAGGCAACATAGTCCTCCTCTGAGGAAGTAGGTGGCCGAATACCTCCCACTGCATCCGAGCGGCAGAGAAGGGTGGTAGGCAGAGCGCATGGCTCTTCTCGCTTATTGATAGGACTTGTCGTGGGTCTACCACATACAGTAAAAATACTGCTTAAAACCTACAATTAAGATGCTAATAAAATATAGCACAGAAGTAGACATGGTCGATCCACAGAGACGGCAATTTAATTCAAATTCCAATTAACGTGCAAATAAAACCAAACTATGACTAGTAGTCACCTTTGTGTCTCTTAAGAGACCTTAGAGTTGTCACTTAAATGTAGCAAAATAATAATTAAACTAATAATTAAATAAAAGACTTAAAAAGATATCAATTAATGAGAGAAAATTCCGGTATTATGTAAATTCACCCTAATCTCATGCATGCAATCATAAACCTCTTAACTTGTCTAATTATTTATGCCGTTTCAGTTATAGTATTACCGCAAGTCCCCGCAAATAATTCCATTTCTCCCATAGATTCTCGATAATCCCCCGCGAGTCCCCGCAAAAGAATTATTCTCTAACTACGTTAACTAACAGACCGCGAATCCCCGCAAACCTTATTAATTAACAAATAGAAGGATTAAGAACTAGAAGAACCCGAAACTAATAATTCCTACTGACGATGCATTAGAAATTATCACCCAATTAATCCTGTACTACTTGGCCGGTAGTTGTGCCACTCACTGACTCTACCAGATTAAACTAAGTTGATCAGGCTTAATAGAATCTTAGTAATTAGACATATAAACACAGGTAATTTAGAAACATAATTAATTAGACCTTAGATTAATTCCTGGGTTTCATACATGCATAGATTATGGCTTCTTACATAATACCAGAACTAATAAATTAGCTACTAATGATAAACCACGAAAAATACATAAATATAAAAAAAAAAAAAAAGACATTAAAAGAGAATAGAGAATACTGTATTGGAATTTAAAGATTCACGATTTGACAACAGCCGGTTTGGCCAAATGGTAGACTGTCCATCGGGAAAATCCCAAGTTTCGATTGAAACAGAGCAAAACAGAACAGAACAGAGTAAAACAGAGGAAAACAGAGCAGTACAAAACAATACGGAATTCTGAATATTAGCTAATAATTGAAACTTCCAACTTGCGTGCAAACTAATAAAATATTAAAAGGAAAAGTGTCTTGAGTGGAGACTAATATTAAACTAAATAAACTATTCTCTCCAGTAACTGGTGTGTAATTTTGTATGAAATCATCCAATATATATAGGGAAACAAAACAGCAATTAATCAATCTCCTAATGGAATAAGGAAACCTTCTTCTAATTGGAAAGAGAATTAATTAAGCACATGGAGTTTCTTCAAATTTGGTAACTCCTAACTTCTCTCTTTAATTGCTTCTTGGATTGGTAATTGCCCTTAACTTCTTTGCTTCTCCTTTAAGCTTTGCCGCATATTCCATCAAACCTGCGCATGGCTGCCCACTTGGATTTAATTAAATTGCAATCCAATTGGATAATTGGAATCCAATTTAATTCGGCCCACTTGGATTGGAATCCAAATTGAGTTCGGATGCAGCACTATTAGAATCCAATTGAAACCCAATTGGATCGGATTATTTTATTCCAATTGGATTTAATTTTTTCCACGAATCCACTTCCTTCTCTGCTTTGGATTATTTTTGCTTCTTCTTCAAACCGTACGCAGCTTTGCTTGTGGGTTTCCTCCTCTTTTAGCCCACAAATAGTGTGGGTTTTTCAGGCTTGACTCGTGCACTCCAATTCTTTCATTTTTTGCACATTATTTTCTTCTTTGGCCCGATCTCTAAAACTGCAAATAAACATTAAAACATTGGGCAAAAGCCCGTGAGAACTGCCATAACAAGTGCTAAAATAATACACCAAAAGGTGCAGATCAAATATCCCCACACGTGAATGACGCTTGCCCTCAAGCATGAAGTGAAGAACTAAAGCATACCCATTAATTCAGAAATTCACTCATACTTCTTTTCTCAACTGATCCAGACAGACCAAACACAAACAGAACATCACACACAAGACTCCTTGGACTGACTCGAAAATAACAACAACTACTATTACTTTGACTCAAAATAAGACCAAAACAAGACTCACAAATCTGCCTTTTCTCTTTTCTAGAACTTACTCACACCACAAAATCAGCACTTCAATACATATGCATGTGTTCTATTTACTTCACAAAAATAGTCCTTCCAATGGCTAAATCCAAAAACATGCAATAATTCCCAAAACAACACTCTATGGTCAGTAATGCACACAATCTCACATTTTTCAGAAAAAATCAGGATAAAAGTAAATCCTAATCTAGCCAGAATCATATATGCTTGATAATCGACCATCGCCACAGTATAGAAGGAATAGATACACAGCAGTTAAGAAACAACCTTCTAATGAAGGGACGCAACGTAAGGCTTGGGTTCGAACCTTTGGACAGATCCTAAGGGTTGTAGGCCACCTGCAAAAAAATTCAAACCCAGTGTGTTCTCAAAAATTAAACTTCAGTTGCTGTACCTTTCTTCAGAATTCTTCACAGCCCCCTTTTGTTTGGGCAAACTGGCGCCTGTTTCATTCAGCATTCTTGCACTTTGCGCGGATTATGGTTCACAAATTCAATACTTTAAATTTCTACCCAACTCATCATATATCACAATTTCAGCACATTGCAGAATTCAAAAATCAACATTTATTTTCATTCTTTCTTTTTCTCTGCTTTCCATGAGCTTTTTAACATTGGGCACACATATACATTACCAAATAATCCACATATATTGTTTAAACATTGCACCACTTGACTTCATTCATAATTCAGTAACTTAACACACACTTGGGGGGGGGGGGGGGTAGAAAGGATTTATCACAAAAATTGGCCTTGGCTTATTTATTGACTAAAAAAAACACTTTTGTATACAAGGCTTCAACTTGGCTTCTAGAGATAAAACAAGGTAGGTTAAGAAAGCAAGCCAAAAGTGGTTAATCCTAAGAAGATTCACCATCATCCCACCATATACTATTCATACCATCTTGACAGTGTGACAAGCAAACAAATGATTCTCCCCGAACAATTCAGCATTTAGGCTCAGTACAATGGCGTAAGAAAAGGGAAAACATGCATATTTTTAGATTTAACTAATTCAAGACTTCTCAGATTAAATTTTCAAAACTACAGCATGGATACTTCATGTCACACTTCATCTATGATGCATTTTTCAGATGCAAATCAGATTCAAGGCAGCGACACTTGACTCACAAACAGGACAAAATAAAAAAATTTAGGACAAATGTCTCTACATCCCCACACTTAGACAATTGCTTATCCCCAAGCAAACACAATGAAACACATGGTATACTCAACGACACAACAATTTAGAAAAACATTAATCAGCCCTGCAAACATCCCCACACTTAAAGAAAGCTTGTCCTCAAGCGCAAAGAAAAGAACAAAAATGCAGGGCTAAACACAGACAAAGAAAAACAAACATAGAAAAAACTAAAAACTCAAAACAGCCTACAAGACAAGAAAAAACAGAAAACTTACCTGAGAGCCTAATCATTAGGCTTCAAATACTCTAGAATGGCAGCTAAACAAATAGCCAATTGGTCAAATCGCTGATGAATGGCAGCAAATCCCTCCTTTACTTGCACCTTTAGTGCAGCTTGTTCCTCCTTGAGTGCTTAGAGGTCCTTTTGTACTTTCTCCAAACCTGCAGAGGCTGCATGAGCAAGTGGCGGAAAGTTCACACTGTGAAAGCAAAGGGTCCCATCTTGGGCCCTAAAAAGCAACTTTGTACTAATTAAGTACTCATTATCCAAGGCCTTAGGGGGAGGGCAAGGTGTCATGCAAGTGGGAGTGGGATCAAACAAATTCATATTTCTAGCAATGAGACCCACAAAGTGCCCTAAGCTCAAGTGCCTCTTAGGGTGATAACTAATATCCCCCAAACTATACCCAATCCAAAACCCAAGATTGAGTTTAACCCCCTCCAACATGCATTTAAGGATATAGAGTTCAGGAATTGTAACTACATGTTTGGCAGAAGTCTTGCCACTGAGATTCCTCACAAGCAAATAATGACAAAATTGAAGTGCAGGGTCAGTAAGCAAATATGCCCCTGATTTATGGGAAGAATAGGCAACCTCAGAAGAAGTAAGGCGATTCCACACAGACTGATGATTAAAAGCAGGGAATTTCACAGGTCTAGCCAAATAATCAGCAGATATTATCTCAGCCTCAGTACAGATGCCTAACACTGTATTCAATTGATTAACAGATAGAGAATGCACTGTATTAAACAATAGAAAATTCAAAAAAGCCCGACTAGGGGTGAGACCCTTAGTCTTGGTTTTAGTGGCGGTGGTGTAAAACTCTTTAAGCATCTCTTCATAACAAGGAGCCAGATCAAAATTCAGAAACCATGACCACCCCACATTGTCAAAAAAAATATGCACATCTTCTGCAATATTCAAACTAACTAAGAGTTGAAAATCAATATTGTAAAAAGGAGAAACAGCGCGGGAACAAACCTTCGTATACCTGGTCTTTTAGCGGGAGGAAAGGAACGTCAAGTTCTGGGCAATCTGAGCAGCACTTGTGATCTGAACAAGAGGGGGTGGAGTGGCGGCCTCACTACTACAAAATGGACTTTCTACGGCGGTGCTTTAACGGCGGAAAGACCAAAACCGCCATTAAAAATAAAGTACGGACTTTCTACGGCGGTTCTATATAAAACCGCCGTAGAAAGGAACCGCCGTAGAAAGGGGACTTTCTACGGCGGTTTTTGGTTTTATTTCTAACCGCCGTAGAAAGGGCCTTTCTACGGCGGTTTTATTTCTAACCGCCGTAGAAAGTCCCCTTTCTATGGCGGTTTTAGAAAACCACCGTAGAAAGTCCCTTTTCGGACGGTTATATTTCTAACTGCCATATAATTAATAAATATTATGAATTTTACTATAAAAATTGATAAATAGTAAAGTACATATTTATTATTAAATTTAAAAAAATTTGGGGGTTAATTTACAAAAAAAGAAAAACTAGAAATTAATAGGAATAATAGAGGAATGGGCGGGAATTCACAATTACGGGCTTTCTACGGCGGATTTATTAAAACCACCGTAGAGTTGGACTTTCTAAGGCGGTTGTAATTAAAACCGCCATGGAAAGTTAGCCTGCCGTTTGGCCAAACGAGAGGGTTCCCCAAACTGGCTTCTTGACTCGAAGGTATCTTCAATCATCTTCCTGGCCTTGGCTACTGTATTATTCTGGAACGCCCCTCTGAATACTTATAATTTGGGCAGCTCTCCACCACCTCATTAAATCTAATCTAGTAATTGCTAAGGGACCCATCAACTTCTTGTTGAATGCTGCTGATCTCCTTCATAACCAAGTTGGTTTTTGTTGGAGTAAAGTATTTCTTCAGGAACAGCTCTTTCATCTGCTGCCAGGTGGTGATAGAATTTGGTGGCAATGATGAAAATCACCTGTTTGCTGGACCTGTAAGGACGTATGGGAAGGCCACCAATTTTAGCGGATCGAGGGTGGCACCTATGGGTAGGCGCCCCACCTTGCAAATCTTTACATACTCAGAGAGAAAGTTGTGTGGATCATCCCTAGCACCCCCATGAAATTTTGGGATGCCATCCAGCCAACCGTTCTTCAATGGAAATCCGTTGGGCAATGTTGGAGTGACTATTGCTGAAGCTCTATCATCTACATCATGGCTGAACAAATCCTTCAGTGTGGGCTCTTCTTCTAGGCACTCTACTCGCTCTCTGTCACCCATTGGATCTGATTCAGAGTTAGAATGTAAAACTCTATTTCTGCGAGTTTACGCAACCGTGTCTCCTTGGTTAAGCATTTGTAGGTCTTCTCGATCTCTGGATCACTAAGTAATTCAGCACCTGAAGATCTGGTCATACACAACACAAGAAAACACCAGTGCACATTAAACAGGAAAAAGAATAAAAATTATAACCGTCCCCGGCAACGGCGTCAATTTGATAGGACTTGTCGTGGGTCTACCAAATACATTAAAAATACTGCTTAAAATCTGCAATTAAGATGCTAATAAAATATAGCACAGTAGTAGACATGGTCAATCCACAGAGACGACAATTTAATTCAAATTCCAATTAACGTGCAAATAAAACCAAACTATGACTAGCAGTCACCTTTGTGTCTCTTAAGAGACCTTAGAGTTGTCACTTAAATGTAGCAAAATAATAATTAAACTAATAATTAAATAAAAGACTTAAACAGATATCAATTAATGAGAGGAAATTCTGGTATTATGTAAATTCACCCTAATCTCATGCATGCAATCATAAACCTCTTAACTTGTCTAATTACTTATGCCGTTTCAGTTATAGTATTACCGCGAGTCCCCGCAAATAATTCCAATTCTCCCATAAATTCTCGATAATCTCCCGCGATTTCCCGCAAAGGAATTATTCTCTAACTACGTTAATTAACAGACCGTGAGTCCCCGCAAACCTTATTAATTAACAAATAGAAGCATTAAGAACTAGAAGAACCCGAAACTAATAATTCCTACTGACGATGCATTAGAAATTATCAACCAATTAATCCTGTACTACTCGGTCGGTAGTCGTGCCACTAACTGACTCTACCATATTAAACTAAGTTGATCAGGCTTAATAGAATCTTAGTAATTATACATATAAACACAGGTAATTTAGAAACATAATTAATTAGACCTTAGATTAATTCCTGGGTTTCATAGATGCATGGATTATGGCTTCTTACATAATACCAGAACTAATAAATTAGCTACTCATGATAAAACATGAAAAACACATAAATATAAAAGAAGATGTTAAAAGAGAAAAGAGAATACTGTACTGGAATTTAAAGATTCGCGATCTGACAACCGCCGGTTTGGCCAAATGGTAGACTACCCGTCGGGAAAATCCCAAGTTGCGATTGAAACAAAGCAAAACAGAACAGAACAGAGCAGCACAAAACAATACGGAATTCTGAATATTAGCTAATAATTGAAACTTCCAACTTGCGTGCAAACTAATAAAATATTAAAGGGAAAAGTATCTTGAGTGGAGACTAATATTAAACTAAATAAACTATTCTCTCTAGTAAGTGGTGTGTGTAATTTTGTATGAAATCATCCCATATATATAGGGAAACAAAACAGCAATTAATCAATCTTCTAATGGAATAAGGAAACCTTCTTCTAATTGGAAAGAAAATTAATTAAGCACATGGAGTTTCTTCAAATTTGGTAACTCCCAACTTCTCTCTTTAATTCCTTCTTGGATTGGAAACTGCCCTTAACTTCTTTGCTTCTCCTTTAAGCTTTGCTGCATATTCCATCAAACCTACGCATGGTTGCCCACTTGGATTTAATTAAATTGCAATCCAATTGGATAATTGGAATCCAATTTAATTCGGCCCACTTGGATTGGAATCCAAATTGAGTTCGGATGCAGCACTATTAGAATCCAATTGAAACCCAATTGGATCGGATTATTTTATTCCAATTGGATTTAATTTTTTCCACGAATCCACTTCCTTCTATGCTTTGGATTATTTTTGCTTCTTCTTCAAACAGTGCACAGCTTTGCTTATGGGTTTCCTCCTCTTTTAGCCCACAAATAGTGTGGGCTTTTCAGGCTTGACTCGTGCACTCCAATTCTTTCATTTTTTGCACATCCTTTTCTTCTTTGGCCCGATCTCTAAAACTGTAAATAAACATTAAAATCTTGGGCAAAAGCCCGTGAGAACTGCCATAACAAGTACTAAAATAATACACCTAAAAGGTGCAGATCACTTATCAAATGCGACGAGGGAAAGTAACATTGATTACGGCAAAATAGAATTTGCACCGCCATACATTGGAAATGCGTAGGAGGAGGAAGCTAGGGAAAATGCGGAAAGATTTGAGATGGACATGTCTCAGTGGGGTACATGGGAGGGTATTCGGGGCGGTCGGAGGATGAAAACGAAGGGGAAAATGCACCCAACCGACGAAGGAGTGAAAAAGGCAAAGAATTAATGGGATCCTCGTGTAGGTCAGTGTCAGGGTCTGGGTCTGGCTCCGATTCTGGGAGAGATGCCGGGTGGAAGGCTTACCGGCCTCTAGATGGTCCAATTGACGGTGGACCTTCAGATCCAGAGTTGTTACGGAGTTTTAAAGGTCATGTTGACTACTACGTATGGCATCGACATGTATCATTTTATGCTTTATTACATATTTCTTGATATAATTTTTATTTATTTCTGATTTATGATTAATACATTGGCTTTTAAACTATGTTATTTTATTTATTAAATTACGTAGGAACGTGGTGTATTGTTGTGCCATAATGGCCACGAGCGGCTGCAAAGGTGGGAGTTAGCCGATGGGGAAATAAAAGTATAGTGGACCAACCGGGTTGGCATATTTGGTATGGTGCATGCATCCAGAGTTAGACTCTGCACTCCTAAGTGCCTTTGTTGAGAGATGGCATCCGGAAAGTAATTCATTCCACATGCCATTCGGAGAGATGAGTATCACTCTCTACGACGTTGCCTACATATTGAGGATTCCGATTGGCGGATCGCCAATTGGTTGGAAAATTAAGCCGGCATAAATGAAGGAACTGCTTTTAGAATTGTTGGGGATTGAGGAAGACTAGCTCGTGGATCGAGATTTTGCAAGTGTGAAAATGTCCCTCCTTCGAGAGCATTGTGTTAGTGGACAGGTAGAGGCCGCCAATTCTGTCGCTGGGTATTTGTTGTGGTTAGCTGGAAACACCCTGTTTGTGGATAAGAAAAAAACCCACGTTCTTGGACATTTCCTGCCTTACCTCTGCGATGTAGTAAGCGTAAGCAGACTTGCGTGGGGTGCAGCTTGTTTGACGAACCTTTATCGCAATCTTGGTAGGGTCTATAGGGTGGACGGTGCTCAGTTAAGCGGGTGTCTGACCTTATTGCAGGTTTGTAATAATCGTTTATAAATTATTTCAATACTTTATACCAGTACATTAAAATGACTAATTTGTTTTTTATTTTATTAAATAGAGTTGGATATACGAGTACTTTCCCGCGTTTAGTCCGCCAATGCTGAGATCCTGGGATGTCGAGTGGCCTGCTGCAACCAAGTGGCACATCGGAACCGGCAGGAAGCACCAGCCTAACTAGAATTTGGTGTCATACAGACACGCACTGGACGGAATGAAATCCGAAGAGGTAATATTTCTATGTCATTTAAATTTTTTAATGTTTATTAGTGTAATAGCCGACTTAGTTGATTATCCACTTACTATGTTTCATATGAACTAAGTCAATTGGCTTCCTTTTGGGCCAAATCCTACAGGAGTGCACCCAATAACCTTGTACAGGGGTCTTATTTATTGCCCTGCGGTCGTAGAGCCATATATGCCTGATCGGCTCTTGCGACAATTTGGATTCATGCAGTCGATCCCTCACACAGTTTTAGAGCCAAAGAGCTGTTACAGAGGCCCTGAAATAAAAAGGTACTCCTGCGTGTACGATGCGAATCTTAAGGCCCCGCAAATGTACAAGAGTAAGGTGATAAGGGGGATGTAGAGAGCTCATTGGCCCGATCAGGCGTGCCTTGAGTACCTCGACTACTTCCATTCGTGAATGCACATTCGTGTTAGTCCCGACGACATGGAAGTGGATGAGACACTGGACCCCAAAAAGCTATCCGCGGTTGCGGTAAGCACTACAAATTTTTGCTTATTTCTGTCAATTAATTATATATTTTCGTCAATATTTTTTTACTATATTTTGATTTTTCTTCCAAATGCAGCGCTTGCAATATATAGCAAGTAAAATGTATTATGCTCATCCCCGAAACCGGCATACCATCCCCAGTGACGTGAGGGAGAGTGCCATAGAGGAGGTGGCTCGGCATTTGGAGGATTTGATGCCGGCACTAGAGTAAATTGCGGCAAGGTCCCATGTGCTATCTTATTGACTGTTTGTTGAATACTAGTGAGATAAATTACTGAATACGCAGTTATAAATTAATGGTTTTTTTTTATTTGCTTTTTTATGCATTGTATAAAGTAACATATCATTCGGGATGATATCTATATATATTTTTTATTTGCCTTTAGTAATGGTAAAATTAATTACATACGAAAGTTAAAAGATGAGAATCTCATCTTGTGAACGTAAAATCAAAAGTAAATTGTAGTTAATGTGAAACAGTTGATATGAAAAACATCTAATACTAACACTCAGCAGTTGATTTATTCCTGAAAGCAACAAATTTTTCTTCCAAATGGGATTTCCAAAGCTGCATTTGTTCTGAGGCCCTGTTTCTCCACGTCGGATAGATTGGGGTAGCAAGACCTCCCCTGTCGCTAACAAAGCAATGAAATGATTTTGTCTTATTAAACCCATATTAATGAAAGTGCTCGGATCAGTAGAGAGGCCGGCCCCGTGCCACAGAAGCGGAAGGAAAGTATTACTCTGTTGGGCATATAATGTAACAACCCTCTGGTACTTCGTTGCAACAAGTATTCCCAAAAGATGAGAATCAAACCAGAATTTTTCATCTGCCGGAACTACATAACAATCTACCACCCTGATTGCTAACCCGTAATCGACTGGCGAGGAACGAAGCGCCAAAAAGTAGCTTCATCCCGAAGTTCTTGGTGGAAGTCTCTGCGCACTTGGTACCACTGCGCCTCATCTGCATCGTGTGCGAAATAGGAAATTACTCTAAAACCACAATGTCCATCGGGCACTACAGTAACGTGCCCGGTAATGTATTCGAACACGAATTGCTTCACAAATATGGGAAGGTCGTAAGGCCATTCAGAAGCGTGGGGCCTCACAACCCTTCGTCTTCTCTGTTCGCCTGTGGATCGCCGACCTGCGAGTGTAAATCATATTAAATTTAGTATGTGTATATGTATTTAACCACAATGACATGTACATGAAATACATAAAGTCATACCTCGTTGTAGTGTATTCCTTTCGGCATGCTCATACCCTGATAGATCTCGTTAGGTTGGATTGTGGCTCGGCCGTCCCGCCTACTAACCGGCTTAGCCAGATCAACAGTTTTCGGATAAAGCGTCGAATGCACCACACCCATGACCCTGTATATCTCAGCGCTTGGACGCGTCATTACATCAACAAACATGTCATGCAGTCGCCCTTCAGCGGTTTCCCTCTCCTCCTGAGTTTTTGGAATATCATTATCTCCCAAATACAGCGTCTTCCAGAACGCGTCAATGTCGATACGATCAATTGGACGGTACGCGCGCACCAACTGTTGCATCTCACATACACATGGCAGACCGCAACTTGTTCGGAGTTCGCAACCACACAGCGCACCATCGTCCCCGATAAGGCCAACTCTTTTTGTATATTCTTCCTTCACCATTGTAATACCAGCGAAAGACATTCTACCGTTAAGCCTACTATACAGTAAATAGTCGCTCTTCCGGTATGTTTTGCTGTGCGAAAATTCCATTGCAGTCCGAATTTCATCGAAGTGCAACCCTATCATAATATTAATGTCGTAAAAAATACCTGAAAATGCCTTTCTATCTGTACCAATAGCCTTCTTCAACTGTGAATGTACACTCTCAACCCTAAAAGACAATTCACATTAAAGCATTATATAAAAGATCGTGTAATTATACAATATACAAATCATAAATGAAAGCAATAAATAACTTACATGTTCGTTGTGTGCCCTCCGTAATGCTTTATACTTTTCGTCCAATAAGACACAAACTTGTCATTGTGGGGATCCAACCATGTATTTTTCAAGTATGGAATAACATTTCTGAATCTAGATTTATTTCCATATTTAGTATCAATATAATCCAGAGCTTCCGTGAACTGTTCATATGTCAAGGCTTTAACCACTCGCCCCAAACGATATAGAAACACATCCGTTGTAGTTTTGTCATTGCCAGCCGATACTACATGTTTCTTGACATCCATTTCAATGTGTCTCCTACACAGTAGTTGGGTGGCATGTGGGAATACTAGTTCAACAACATTCATTAAGGCAATCTCTCGATCAGTGATGACCACGTGTGGGTATTTGTTTCGCTCGAATAAATTGCTCAATTGTGCCAATCCCTAGTAATAGCTCGGGATAGTCTCATCCCTCATGAAAACGAAAGCGATATGAACATACTGAGCTGTGGGTACATGAGCCACTATTTGCAGCAGAGGCATGTCATACCTCTTTGTCTTATACGTCGTATCCATAAATAACACGTACGGAAACAAAACAAGTAGACTAGGCGCCTTCTTGTGTGCAAAGAAGATGTGCCTGACTGCATTACTGTCGTTATCACCTGCGTGCGCATAGAAGTATTCGTCATCATGTAGAAATTTGAATAAATGCTGCATGTTAGTCATACATCCCCTCGCATCCCATTTACTTTTTGCTGCTTCCTTGTACACCTGTTTTATGTGGCTGACATTTTTCGGATCATCCGCTAGCAATTGGGCCAATATATGCTTCGGCCTGATGTTAATACTTGACATGTCTGCAATCTTCTTCTTCTCCACTTCTGTTAACCGTGACTGTGCTGAATGCCAATTTTGAACTTCTTCTAATTCATGATTGTGCTTACCGTTTATGGCCTCCAACTTCCAATTTTCCCTAACAATTTCTCGTCCCTTCAGGTGAAATGGACAGTTTGTCATCTTGCTGCTTGTATTGCTCCACCTGTTTTTCCCTTCCGGTAGGGGTGACTTATCTCTAACTTGTCCTGATCTATCGCACCCTATCTCAACTCTACCTTTTCTCTCTCTTGTAAGGAACAGCCCCAACATTTTCGAAGAGGAAGTAATTTTTGCCGTCATATTGTTTTTAACTGCTCGTGCTTTGACCAATGCAATCATATCTTCCTTACTTCTGAACTCTTCATTCGTCTGAAATACATCGGTGTGGTCAGCATAAATGTCATCCCTCTCAATACGAAAATCCTGTTAATACAACAAAGCTGGTTCAGCATACTTAAACCATCAAATTTAGCTGCAACCAATAAATTTCACAATAATCTTGTCGCCGAGAGGCGAAATTGTGACAGAATTACGATCAGCATAGGTCGGAGGGATATTACGAATATTACGGCCATTTCGGGCGGGAAAATCGAGGGAAAATCGGCTTTCTGGGGGAAAAAAACCGACAGCAGCCGCCGGTTTTTTTTTTCAGGCGAAATACCACTGGCATTTTCCTAAGGAAATACCGCCGGCGTCTGGCGGTATTTCCCCAGAGAAATACCGCCCAGCGGTGTTTCTACCTCAAATACCGCCGGCGGTATTTCCTTGGAAAATACCTACCGGTGTCCGGCGGTATTTCCGGGAAATTCCAGTTGGGGAGACAGTTTCCACGGCCGAAATGTTACAGATACGGCAAAAAAGGACCGGATAATCACAGATCCGGAAAAAATCCCGCCCACGAGGGGTTTTTTTCCCGAAAATGAAGGGGTATACAGAGATTTTTTTTAGGCAGCTACTTTCAAGTAAAAAAAATTGATACAGTGTTTACTTACAGTGTAATACGGATTGTCCTAGGGTATACCGGCCATATTTGAATAAACGTGTCAGTGATTAAATGGAAAACAAGTCCCTTGTGCAGTTTAGTGTAAATGGAAAACAAGTCACCCTAAACCTTTGCTTGCCCCTTCCTTAGTTTTATAGGTGAAAAAAAAAAATAAAAAAAATTTTAGCCAAAAAAGGCAAATCAGATTTTTCATAAAAAATATTACTGTGAATAGTAAAACGGTTACTGCGAATAGTATGCCCCTAAAAAAAATGCAAATTAAATAATTACTCAATCAGTCCCTAAATTTTATATTACACTTTAAATTGATCAAACATGCATAAATCAAATATTGAATTTATAAACTAAATGGAGTAAGAAGCTGAGTGAAATGAAATCTAGGGTTCAAGTAAGAAACTGAGTGAAACTCTTCATTTTAGATATTTAATAAATTGCACTCTTCTAACGGAATGGAGGGTGTAGAAAATATTGAAATTATTTTTCAAAATAACACCATTATTAAATGATCCTACCCCATTCTAATACAAAATTGGATAAGATGATCCCAACTCGCATGAATTTCACTACTACAAAATCCCCCTTAGGAGGCGGGTCCTAAGGGGGATTGCATGCAGCACCCGCCTCAGCTGCGGGCGCCTCCATTTGGAGGTGCCCGCACCCGCCTCTGTTATGAGGAGCATTGGAGGCGGGTGCATGTTGCACCCGCCTCCATTAAGTGTTATTCGAGGCGGGTGCAATTTTGCACCCGCCTCCAATAACCCCTCGTAAAAAAAATTTAATTTCTTTTTGTTGCACTTTATGGCTTTAGTAGGAATCGAACTCGCGCCTAGAGTTTCACTTAACTCTTGCACATTAAATTTACCACTACGCTACATATACTTATGTATTTAATATTAAATCGAAATTATATATTTCTTCTAAAACTTGTGATTTTTATTATCTACTAATTTTTCGCTTCGCTAGAATCTCGATAAATTTTCAAAATTATTTTCAACAGTCCAAAATAAAGACAAATTTTGATCTAGTATTGAAAATTAAAAAAAAAAATCGTTTTCGTATTTTGAAATTGGAGGCGGGTGACCCCTTCACCCGCCTCCAAATTTTAGTTAGCCACCTTTGGAGGCGGGTATTTGTACACCCGCCTCCAAAGGGGCGCCTCCTTTGAGCATTTCTGTAGTAGTGTTTGCACAAATGGTAACCTGAATGACATGCAACTTCGGAAATTGGTTACTCCATTAATAAGTGTTATAACTATCGTAGTTTTGTAAACACACAAATTGAGACACTGGGCACCTCGTTGCTACAAACACAACACTGAGTACAAGTGAACACTACGTCGGAGATCTTCAAACCACTTTGGAGTATGGTTGATATCCCGGGGATTCACAGTGCATAAAAATTACCAAGGAAAGTAATCTTGATGATCACAAATTTGCACACTCAAAAATCAAATTTCCCTTTGATAAACTTGAGGAATATTTCGCCCAAACAAGATCAGCCAAGCATGGATTGATTTGAAGTAAACGTCAATTCAGTGGAGCAAAAACTTAACTGAGATAAGTTTAAACTAAAGTAAATAATTCAATAAGTAAATTAACTCTAAATTCAGTTTAAACTAAAGTAAACAATTCAATAAGTAAATTAACTCTAAATTCAGTTTAAACTAAAGTAAACAATTCAATAAGTAAATTAACTCTAAATTCAGTGAAGAATTATAAAAGTAAATCAATGAATCTTACACAATATTTATGTTCTAAATTCTTAATTTTATTAAACACCACGTTGAAAACGCTTCTTCATCACAAGACATTTTTTTTTCCATGTGTTCTCCATCACTTCTTCCTTTCAAAAAATGCTTCCTATCACTAAAAATGAGTAAAATACAAATAAGTGCAAGTACAATTTAAAAAATTTCAAACACGAAATGAACCCAAAATATACCAAAACTATATGCACTCATCAATCACTACTATTTTAGTGGATTTGGTCATAAATTTTCATCTTCCCACCAGCTATTGGGAACAACATTTGATCTGTCATGGTATGACTAGCATCTTCAACCATTGCAACAACTTCTTTGTCAATATCAAAAGCTTGAACTATAACTTGCTCAGTTTTTACTCCCAATGCCTCAAGTTCCCTTGCTACGTCCTTCATGTATGGCCTATCTTCTCCTTTCACGCTAACGGATTTTTTGGCGATCATAGAGGCTTCCTTTAGCTGCTCAATATTTTCATTGAATAATATGTTATGATCAAGAACTTCAACCAAATGGCCATTCTGTAAAGAAGAAAGGAAATAGCTTGATAAAAATCTCGGCTTCTGGTCTATCCGGCGCCAACACTCTCCTTCCAGTAAGAAGCTCTATCAACACCATCCCAAAACTGTAGACATTGCTCTTTTCGGTCAGCATTCCTGTTTGTAAGTACTCGGAATCCAAATATCCATGTGTCCCTTGAACCATTGTAGAAACCTGATGATCGCCCACGGGAAGCAATCTTGATATCCCGAAATCAGACACCTTTGTGGTGTAATTCTGGTCCAAAAGGATGTTTGCCGATTTGATGTCCCTGTGGATAATCGGAGGAAAGGTGACAGAGTGCAAATATGATAGCACACTTGCAACTTCTGTCGCTATTCGTAGTCGAAGATTCCATGAGAGCTTTAATTCTTCCATTCGGTTATGTAAATGATCAGAGAGTGCACCATTGTCTACAAATTCATAAACGAGTAATGGCACATCTGTCTCCAGACAGCATCCTAGTAGTTTTACCACATTCCGATTGTTGATTTGGGAGAGAATAATCACCTCATTAATGAATTGCTAAACTTGGTGTTCATCAACTCCTCTAGACTTCTTTATTGCCACCTTTTTGTTGTCTGCTACCTCTCCCTTGAAAACTATCCCAATTCCACCGCTACCAATTATATGACTTTCGTCAAAAATATTTGTCGCATTTTGCAATTCCTTAACGGTGAAAATTCTAGTTGAATGATTGTCGCCTCCTTTCCCAGTGAGTTTTTGCTGTAAAAGTAAGGGCATGTTCTTCATCCTAAACTAAGAACTAGGTCTACGCTGTTTTTTGGGTCTGAGTTCAAAAACAAGTTCAATTTGGGTCAGACCCATGTTTCGCTGAATTTGTCTCAAACCCAAGTCTTACTTTTAGGTTTGAGACCAGAAAAAAAACCCCTCCCTCTTCCAAGCGCGTTCATCATTCCGATTTTTTTCTTCCCCCAAACATCCTCACCCACGCCAGCAATATTTTTGTTCCGTTTTCCCTCCAATCCAACCCAATATTTTGGACTGAAATTTTTGGTTGCTGACTTCCCTATTCGGAAATTTTCTGGGCGATCTTAATTTGCTTATTTGTTCAGTTTTAATTACTTAGAAATGTTTAGACTTCCTCTTTCCATTTTGCTGTTTTAATAGCTGTTTCGATTTCCTCTCGGTTTTGCTACAATATGCTGTTTCGATGCTTTTCCTCAAATGCTCTGTTTCTGTTTTACTTTAATGTTCTGTTTTGCTGTTATTATTTGCTGTTTGGATTTTCCTTTGCTGTTTTTGATTTCTCTAGTTTGCTGTTTGTGCTTCCATGTTCTGCTTGCTAATTTTGGTTGCTGCCTTTGCTTCTCTGAAATTTGCTGGACTTATGTTGAGCTTTTTGGACTGGATTTGCTAATCGAGCTTTTTCTAAAAATCTGGACTGCATTATTTTGGGATTGTAATTCTTCAATCCAAGTGCTGAAAATCTAAATTTACTAATTTGGTTGCTGTCTTGCTTTCTGAAATTTCTGAACTTAAGTTGAGCCTTTTGTACTGAATTATCTAAATCTGCTAATTTGGTTGTTGTCTTGCTTTTTTTGGGCTGGATTTGCTAATTTAGCTTTTTCTGAAAATCTGGACTGCACTTTTTTGTGACTGTATTTCTTCAATGCAAGTGCTGAATTTCTGAATTTGCTGATTTGGTTGCTGTCCTTGCTTTCTGAAATTTCTGGACTTACGTTGAGCCTTTTATACTGAAATTTTAAATCTAAAAATCTGGACTGCACTTGGTTTTTGGGTTGCAATTTTGCAGCCCGAATTGCTGCAATTCTGAAATTTGGAAATGGTGAAATTCTGAAATTCTGGACTGCTGGATTAGCATTTTTTAGTTGTATTTTGCTTTATTCGAAATTGCCTTAAGTGAGAGTGTGGAATCCAATCCTTGGCTGTTCCGGGATTTGGTGGAAATTGAATAGAAGGTTAAAAAATAGGAAAAAGAATTTTCGAACTAAATTTGAACTGAGACCTGTGTTCTTTAGCTTGGACTGAGAACTGTGTTACAACCCAGTTATCAGAACCTTGTTTCTTAGAAATTGGCTGAAACCCATTTGGACTGAGAACATCGTAAAGAACAGGCCCTAAACCTCCATTTTTCTTAAAGAACTCCTCTCTCAGCTTCATTGCCTTTCTTTTCATCAATTTGGAGTACAAAAATAAGGAGAAACCAAGCAGAAAGGCACTGCCTATGCTTACACTGATGACTGCACCCAAAAATGTTAAGAAACAAATGTTAGAGTCTTGAGACGGTTTTTAACGTTTTATTATTCTTGGTTTAGGTCATGTTTGTTTTCAACCGTTTTATTGTGTTTTGATCTTGTTTTTTGTTTCGACAACAAATTTAGTAAATTAATTATAATATTAATTGTTTTCAATATAATTTTTTACTATTCAACTATACATTTCTACATTTCAATATGAGTTTTTCATTACAAAATTATTTTCTTAAAATATATTTTGAAAACCATATAAAGTGGAACATACTTTTAGCTTGTTATATACTTTTAAAAAAGGTCGGAGAATGGGAACAAGTGGAATAAGTGTAAATGCAAAAATTATTTTAAAAAAAAGAACCAATTACCAACCTGGCTAATAATTTCGTTTATTTTTGGCGTGGCATCCTTCTCCATCTTTTCTGCCGTCGCCATGGTACCCTTTCTTACATTTGCATGTGTAGCTTCCCCACGTGTTATGACAAGTACTATGCATGGTTCGCACACTTATTCACAGCATAATTTTCACATTCATTCATATCTGCAAATTAATTAAGTTAATTATGAAATTATTATTCGAACAACAATTTACGAAACCTTAATTAGCATAATAGGATCGATCACATAATTGATTAAACTGCAAGCCAAGCAAATATTATTGATGACAAATAGTTGAAATCGTGATATATGAGGGCTTGTACATATGCATGTTAGCTCATTTTAAAGAATATTTTGCTAACATATTTTTTGTAAGAAAATCTTTAAATGTAAAAATTTATAGTTAGATGGTAAAAAAGTGTATTGAAATAAAAACAAATTACAATAATATATAGAATGCATTGTATAAAACAAAAACAAAATAAAAGTATATCAAATTAGAAACTAAGATTACCAACCGGGTTAACTAAGACTTACTTTATTTCATTAGAAAAGTTTATATTATAATAACGGAGAGAGTAATAGAATACAACAATATGATAAAAAATACAAAAAAGCTAATATGTACGTACCTTGGCAACCATTATTGGGGAGGCACGGATTGCCCTCAAAACCATCCTTGCACCTACACCGATAACCTATAGCTCCTTCTTGATCACTACATACACTATTTTCTGACTTACAAGCGTAAGAGCTTTAGTTCTTTGCAGCCTCTTTACCCGACACATTATATTCAGCGACCCAATCCACCACAACAGGAACACTTGTATGATCCTTGTCTGTAATAGTCGGATTATGAAAAGCCGCTTCTTCAACGACAATACCATAGCTGCAAGGATTGAAATCTAAGACACAAGAGTGGTTGAAATAGCTATCCAACCTAACATTGATCTCCCGAGCTCCATGAGGTATAGATGTCTGGCAACATCCAATACCAGAAGAAGAACCATTTTGAACTTCTTCCTTGTAACTACAAATCGACATGCACCCAGTAGTATAATTTCTCTACCACTTCTACCTTCAACTATGGCATAAGTATCACATCCAATTGCTGTGAACTTATTTGCTGTACTGTTAAAAGCCAATATATCTTGACCCCCCAAAGTCATCGAGGGGCCGGTGTAGTTCTCCGGGGCATAGCAAACGTATCCTAAATCGTAAAACACACGAAACTGACCTTCGAGTGAAACATCTTTAACACCGATATTAGTTGTAACATCGATATTACTTTTCCCCAGAATTGGCCTTGTAGAGTTGAGGCATTCGATCAAGAATCTTTCTTTGAGAGAACAACCCTCTCTCGTACCAAATGGAAATGGGATGCTTACATCTCCACAATGGTTCTGATCTTCGCAGCCGGCTTTCGCTATGGGAAATGTTAACGTTGTTGAAATAAGGGAAAACAGAACTGAAAAGAAAACTACCAGTAAAATATTTGACACTGAAAGCTAGTTTTCTGTTCTGCAATTCTGCATCAATCTTTCAAGGTGTCGTTGCCTTCTTATACTTCTCTTGGCTCTCTGCATTTGACCAAATCTAGTGTATAGCAATATTGTGCTGAATTTAATCAAATAAATCCCAACTTTCCCAATAAATTAATTGCATATATGGGACCGCAATATGAATTAATTATTATTAGCACATGGATAAGAATATATAAGACGTTATAATCCTATTAAAAAATATCACATGCAGCACGCGAGTGTTAGTGAAATGATTGATCGTTGTAAGCTATCAATTATGTCCATTATCAAATTAATACGAGTAAGAAATTTAGAATAAGAAAAAGGGTAACTAAAAAGCATATTGTGAAGTTGTCCGGCTTCTTGGAAGGTGGATTATTAAAAATTCCTTATCTTCTTTTTCAAGGAAAAAGAAAAAGTGATCACAATTTTGGTAACCCTTTATTATAATTTCGGTAAATGAGAGATCACAGAGGGTATAATCACCTTATTCCAGATTACAAGACTTTATACTTGGAAATGAATAAATGAGACAAAATACAGACTCAAGACACTGAAACTCAATGACAATTTTGAATAGATACTGAGAGAGTACTTGCAGTACAGGTGCGCAAAATGTGAGTTCCAGTAGCTTCCTGCGCTAGTGCATGCATCCGCCGTCAAATTGGCTTTCTAGTATACATGAACAATATTAAAAAATTTCCCGTCCACAATCTTACACATCTGTGTGTGTTGTGGTATCTCCTCAAAATTCTAATATAATTAGTATTGGGCTAGACTTTCTAATTATGAATAGATTAGGAAACTAAACCCAATAGGGTTTTCCTAGTTTTATTATAAATATACGTTGTTTATAATGATGCAAAGGGTAAAAGACTGATCTCATTTTAGACAGAGAGGTATGCTGATTAGCCACTCCTTCTACTTTTTCTTTTGTTATATTATCTTATTATCTTTATTATATTATATGTTTATTTATATATTAATTTCATATATCAATTCTTTATACTATATATATTATAATAAATTTTTCTAAAAACAATATACATTATAATACTATATAAACTAGTGGTAAAATTTACATTTTGTGTTATTTTTTTTTTTACTGTTTGCACATTTATATTACTATTTTAAAAAAAATACAGTGATAAAAAAAATAGAGTATAATTTTACTTATTTAATTTTCAATTGCTAAGCATAGTATTTAAATTTGAAATAATATACAAATTTATGGAATAAAATATTATTTATTTTTTTGTATAAAATTAATTTTTTTAGATTGTGAAATACATGTGTGATGCAATTTAAATCATTAATATAATTAAAAAGATATTAAATAATTTATAGTTTAATGTTGTATAATATATTAATAAGAAGAAAAAATAACAAAACAAAGAGTTGCTGGAGTGGTTAATCAACTTTTCTTAAGTTTGGTTTACCAACCTTAAGTTGTGTGTTCGAATCCTTTACTTATGCAAATGAGCATTATAATTTTATATGTTTTAAATTTAAAACCCAAATTGGATGAAGAACCGAACCGAACCCGCTGGTTCGACCCAAAACTGACCCAAAAAAAACCCGACCCGCGATTAGACCAGCAATTATGAAAAAAAATGTGAGAAGGAACAGACCCGACCCGTGGGTTTGACCCGGAACCGAACCGGAAAAAACCCAACCCGTGGGTCGGGTTTTCTAGGTCGGTTCCAGGGTGACCCGCGGGTTTTTTTACCACCCCTATTATTGAGTAATTAACTACATGATCCCTGAACTTAGCACACAATTTTGATTTAATCCGTAGATTTAAAAAGTATTTGATTTAATTCTGTTATATTGTCGATCATTGAATAATAGTCTATGTAATTGTATTATACTATTGATTTTTAAGAGATTATATTATATTATAGTTGTGGTTGAAATAATTATATATTAAATTTATTTTAAAAATATTAAAAGTTGAATAAAAATGTAAAAATAACAAAAAAAAATTCTATTGAATAGTTTATATATATATATATTCTAATGAATTGCACGTTTTTACGATATTTAGAGATTTTGGCTTCTCTTTTCTTTTTTAAGGAGAGGCTAATTTATTGTGACTAGATTAGATTAGTGAACTTTATAAGTATGAGTTGTAGCTTGCCAGATTAGAACACGTTAGACTACTGCACTAGGCCAAATAAAAATTTGGCCTATTAGTTTTGTTTTGGCTTTGATTTCAATAGTAAATTTCATATATTATAATCACTTTACATCATTTTCAATACAATTTTTTACTATTCAACTATATATTTTTTACATTATAAAATTATTTTTTTCAAAATTATATTTTCAAAACGGTTTTTATTTATGATACATATAAAATTAGTGAATAACAACTTAGACATATTTGGGATTCTAACTTGAGACATATAACAAAGTATCATATTCAATATTATCACTATTCCAGTGGATAGTTGTTCATTTTATACAGGTTTTTACAATACTCAAAATCAAACACTGTCATCGTATTGGAAAACAGTGACGATGATTACCTTCCGTCACCGTGACGATGATTACCTTCCGTCACCGTGACGATGATTGCTAGTTTGGGTAAATGTTATTTTAACTCCTAATGTATTTTATTCTAGGGCCAAATAAGCTCTTATGTTAGGTCCAAAGGATTACCGAAACAAATGACTAAAATGTGTTCCCCAAAGTGTGCGCCAATTTTTCTTTAAGGCCCTATGCCGGATTGTATTATGAATTGATAAGATTTGGATGTTGGTTAGACTGGAAAGCTATTAGCACATAAATATAGGTAATTGAGATAATTATAATATGATAGTAACATTAAGTGAGATTAATATGATCATATTGTTAGAACACGGGTGTACCACTGGTCAAACATCGGTCTACCGCCACAGTTGGTCATAAAAAACTATCGGTGTAGCACAATATCGGTCAATCGCAATAGTAGATGTCGGTCCATCAACTACCATACGAAATCATCGCATGTGGCGGCCAACTACTACAGAGTCAACTTTTAGGCGCTCTATTTTTCGTATCCAAACTCAAGTGGTCGTACCACGTTGAGTTTGAAGGGGGCTATTAGAATAATTACCTCTTATTTAGTGTTGACTTAGTTAGGATATATATTTCGTATTTTAAATATGTTACCTATTATATGTCTATAGCCTATAAGGTACCAAGGCAACCAAATGTAAACCTCGGGTTGGTTTTATTTTTATTGTATTTTTTCATTTCAGTTTAACGCAAGGAACAAAACTCATAACCAATCCCACATTCAAAAAGAAAAAAAGAAAAAAAAAAAAAAGCTATCTATTTCATAATATTAAACACAATTCATAATAATATTTCTATCACATATTAACTTAATTACGGTGTATAGACCGAAGATGACGGGCATATTCTTTAAATTTTGATTTTGGTCTCAATAGTAAATTTAATATATTATAATCAGTTTTCACCATTTTCAATACAGCTTTTTATTATTCAGTTATATATTTTTACATTTTCAATACACTTTTTACATTATAAAACTATTTTTTTAAAACAAAACTCAACCCAACCAAAAAGAACAGGCCATGTGGTATGATTGGGAAACCTAACCCCTACCCTGGCCTTTGTTTTGATTGACTTTCCTAATTTCGATTTTTTAGTGTTTCTTGTTCCGTTTTCAATTAAAACATCCCTCAGTTTTCTAGCAGGGCATGACATCTTCATTTCCTGTGTGTTCCACCACTCCTTCCTTCAAAAAGTGCTTTCTTGATACGAGCATGATGACGTGGCTTTGACGTTTTTGGAAAAAATTGATTGGCAAAAGTATAGGACAGTTGGCAGGGCCTAACATAAGATTTTTGGAGTTTTGTGGGCTTAATCTAATGGGTACCAATCGGTACGATCTACGATGATTTTCGGGTACCAGTCGGTACGATCTTCAATGATTTTCGGACAAACTCATTCATTTAGGGTTTTAAATGAGCAATTTGCCCTTTTGGTTATTTATATTTTAAGTATATCTCTTTATTGGTGTTTCCTTTCTAGGCGCCGTTTGTGGCACCATTCTTGTTTCTAACCATGATGTTCTTGAGATATTTCAATTTTTGGCACATTTCTGAATTTTTTCAGAGTTTTGAGCACATTTTTCTATATAAAGGGGGAGCCTTCTATTGCCATGGACAGTTTTGAGTTAAATAAAACTTCAATCTTATATTTTTGTCCAAATTTTTTGGAATCCTTTGCTTGAGGCCTAATCGACTAGCAATCACTTTAGATTCAACAATCTTTTATAGTTCATTTCTAATTTTTCGTGAATGGTTTTCATAGTGAGCTTTTGCTACGCCATTTCTATAGCTAGAAATTAGCGAAGTACGAACAAATAAGTGCCAAATGTGTCTAAAAAATAACCAATTTCAGCACGAAATAACCCTACAATATATCAAAATATGCACTCATCAATCACTAATATTTAGTTGCATTAGGTGCTTCACTTTCATCTCCCGCCGGATATTTGTAACAACATTAGCTCTGTTATGGTATGACATACCGAATATAAATCCTTAGAAGCAGCATCTTCACCCATTGCAGTAAATCCATTCAACTGCGAGGCAAGCAAGGCTTCACTATCGATATCAAAACCTTGAACCATAACTTGTTGAGTTCTTATTCCGAGTGCCTCAAGTTCCCTTGCAACATCCTTCTTGTATGGCATATCCTCTCCTTTCACACTAATGCATTTTTTGGCTATCATAGCGGCTTCCTTTAGCAGATCGATATTTTCATCGCAGGATATGTTACTATCAAAAACTTCAACCAAATGGCCATTCTACAAGGAAGAAAGGAAATAGCTTGATAAATATCTCTCAGCTTCCAGTCTATCTGACGCGAAGACCTTCTTTCCGGCTAGAATCTCTATCCGAACAATCCCAAAACTGTAGACATCGCTCTTTTCAGTCAACGTTTCTGTTTGCAAGTACTCAGGATCCAAATATCCTCGTGTCCCTTGAACCACTGTAGAAAGATGATTATCGCCCACTGGAAGCAATCTTGATATCCCGAAATCAGACACTTTTGCGGTGTAATTCGTGTCCAAAAGGATGTTTGCCGACTTGATGTCCCTGTGGATAATTGGTGGAAAGGCGACAGAGTGCAAATATGATAGCACACTTGCAACTTCTGTTGCTATCCATAACTGAATGTTCCATGAAAGTTTTGATGCTCCCCTTCGGTTATGTAAATGATCAGAGAGTGCTCCATTTTCTATAAATTCATAAACGAGTAATCGCACTTCTGTCTCGAGGCAACATCCTAGGAGTTTACCACATTCTGATTGTTGATTTGGGCGAACAATCACCTCGTTAATGAATTGCTCAACTCGGGGTTCATCTACTCCTCTAGACTTCTTGATTGCCACCTTTTTATTGTCTGCAAACTCTCCCGGAAAACTATCCCAAATCCTCCGCGACCAATAATATGACTTTTGCAAAATTATTTGTCGCATTTTGTAATTCCTTAACGGTGAAAATTTTAGTCGCATAATTGCTACCTCCTTTTCCATTAAGCTTTTGCTATAAAATTAATCCGCCATTTTTTTTTTCGAAGAACTCTTCTCTGAGCTGAAGTTCCTGTCTTCTCATCAATTTGGAGTACAAACAGAATGAGAAAGCTAGCAGAAATGCACTGCCTATGCTTACACCAATGACTGCACCCAAAATGTCAAAAAACCAATACTAGACGTTTTAATTTTTTTTATAGGACAAATAATTACATATACAAATTAAATTTCACTACTGGAAAATATTAACAGTCTACGCTGGCCACGGTTCCGATTCGAACCGGAACCGACCCGGTTTGGAACCGGAACCGGAACCGTGGCCCCCGGTTCTAGAATCGGAACCAGACCCGCCTCTAGCGGTTAAGGTTCCGATTCCTCTTGTTTGAGAACCGGGAACCGGCTGGTCGGAACCGCCGGTTCCCACCCTCCGGTTCCAAAGGATCCAACCCTCCGGTTCTAATGTGAGAACCATAAAAATAATAATTTTTACATTCCTCTTGCACAGATTCAAACATACGACCCTTTGTTAGAATTCAAAGGCTTTAAGCAAAGTTGATTAACCACTTCAACTATTTGCTTTTTTTGACCTTCTTTCTTGTAATTATAATTATATTATATGTTTAACATATAATATATATAAACTATTTATAAATATATATTATAATAATATATAAAATAATAGTATACTTTTTATATATATTATTAATATAATATAAATAAGAATTAAAATTAAATTAAAATTAATTAATTATTAAATTAAATTAGATCCAACCGCAACTTCGGCAAATGATGAAGATGATGAAGATGAATTATATTAAATATTCAAGATGTATTTATTTTGTAAAAGTTTCAATGCTTCAAAGTTCAAACTATGATTTTTCAAGATTTATAACAAGGCATCACTCTCTTGATTTTTTTAAAATAATATATTGAGGTATTACTCATCTGTATATATAATTTTTCACAATTTATTTTTGTATCTTATTATATAATTCATTTAATTGTTTAAATGTATGTACCGTCGCTACATATTTTATTTTATTTTTGTAATTTTCATTATTTATAAATAATTGAGTTATTAATTGAGTCAAAATAAAATAACATTGATAAGTTAAAATTTTTAAATAAACAAAAAAATTATTAAATAAATGGAAAAGATTGGAATCTGAACGGGAACCGTGACAGAACCGGAACCGTGACAGAACCGGAATTGGAACCGGAACCGGCGGTTCTGGAACCGGTACGGAACCATCCCCCCAAGGTTCCGGTTCCGGTTCCACTGATATCTGAACCGTAACCGGCGATTTTGGAACCGTAACCGGCGGTTCCGGAACTGTGGCCATCCCTAAGTCTAGTACATCTAATTATTTGATATGATAATTAAACTTTTATGTATTGACCTTCTCTTTTTAGACATTTACATTTTACTTTTACTAAAATATATGGGTAAAAAACTTTAATAGCAAATCAACAATTTATGATCTTGTACTTTTGTCTATTAAACCATTTTTTGATTGAATCATCCGTACCCAACTATTGAATCAAATGAATGGCAAGTCCTTAGTTGAATCCCACAACTTCTTTTGCTCTAAGAATAGGAGCCACCAATACCATTCAGTTAGAAGTAATTAATTAAAAGTATAGGTAGAAGAAATATGTATATATATACACACATATATATACATATATAACTCGTATATTTTTAAAATATATGTTCTTTTTCTGGTGGCCGGGGAAAGGGAACAGGTGTAGCACTTTAATCTTGAATACACAAAATACACTTACCTGGCCAATAGTTCGCTTATTTTTGGCGAGGCATCCTTGTCCAAATTTTCTACCGTCACCATGGTACCCTTGATTACAGCTGCATGTGTAGCTTCCCGGCGTGTTATGACAAGTACTATGGTTTGCACAGTTATTAAGAGTAGAATTTGCACAATCATCAGTATCTGCAAATTATTTTCAGTTTGAAATCATTATATATTAGAACAAAACATTAATTCTTCAACATACATATGTTATAAGTAATCAACAACATATATATTAATGAAAATGAATTAATTCAGTACCTTTGCAAGCATCAAAGGGGAGATATGGGTTTCCTTTATAGCCATTTTTGCATTTACAGCGGTAACCTGTAGCCCCTTCCTGGTCATAACATTCACTGTTTTGCGACTTACAAGCGTAAGAAGTTAAACTCCTCTTGGCATCTTTACAAGATACATTATATTCCGCAACCCAATCCACCACAACAGGGACGCGTGACTTCGTGTGTATATTGGAAATATTAGCAGCAAAAAAATGGAAAGCTTGTTCTTCAACCACAAAAGAATAGCTGCAAGGATTGCAATCCGAGACATAACGGTGGTTGTTATAGCTGTCCAAAGCAATAGTGATTTCCCAAGCTCCATTAGGGATAGAAGTCTGGCAGCAACCCATACCCGAACACGAACCATTCTGAACATTTTCCCTTTGATCACAAACAGACATGCATCCAGTAGTGTAATTACGTTGATTGCTTCGACCTATAACCAAGGCATACGTATCACCCCCGATCGCCGTGAACTTATTGGCTGTACTATTAAAAGTCAATATGTCAGATAAACACATCAACGGGCTAAAGTGATCGCTATGGGAATGATTATGATGATTTCTGGGATAATAGCAATCATATCCCACATCATAAAAGATGCGAAACTGACCTTGGAGGGATATATCTTTCACGTCGATACCATTACTCATTTCCCCCAACAATGCCTTGGTAGATTTTAGGCAATCGATGAAGAATCCTCTGTTGAGGTAACAACCTTCTTTCGTACCGAATGGGAATGGAATGCTTACGTTACCACAATGGTCCTCACAGACAGGAAGAGCTATGGGAAATGATGAAATACATGAAAACATAAAAAAAAAAAAAAACTACCACCAAAACTGACGTTGCTATATATAAAAGCTATTTTTCTGTGCTTCAATTCTGCATCAATTTTTGAGGTCTCTGCTGCTTCTTATTGTACTTGTGTTGGCTTTGTCTTTGGTCAAATCTGGTGAAGTCAATAGAGAGCAGAAGCCACAATATGTAAAAATTAAATTAACACGTGGGAAAAGATATTAAGACATGGAAGACTTTAATCTTATTTTAATTCTATAAACAAATTAATCTACTATAGACCTATAATGCCGCTTGGGTTGCTCCCCTTTGTTCCGCCAACGAGGGGTAAAATCGGCATGGAATTTCGGTGGGTCAGAGGTCACGTGGGGGTGCAGAAGAGCTGGTCTTCTCGCTCACGATTTCTTCGCGAGGAGACCGGCTGAGCAGGTCTATCTAGTATCTGATTAACACGGGACGCATTTGTTAGTGAAATGATTAATCTTTGTTCACATTATGTCCACTTTTTTGTCCACTATCATATAAGGTTTAGAATAAGAAAAAGGCATGTTGCTAAAAGGCATATTGTGCGTGTTGCTCTTGCTTCTTGGAAGGTGGTCAGGGTTATTCCTTTCATCCAGTTACAGAGACTTCTGAATATGAAACAGAGAAAATTTTATCATCTTTTTAGTGGAAAAGAAAAGGTAAATTATGTATTGATGCGGACCATGACGCCGTAGCTTTGGCGTTTATGGAAGGTTGGATTGGCAAAAATCAATGGACAGCCAACTAGCCTTACCACGGATATTTAGGATTTCATGCTATCCGATGGAAAACAAGCCAATGACCAATACTCATGGTTATGGAATTCATCAAACTAGCTTTTTGGCCAAACTCGTGTGTTTAGGGAGATCAGAAAGGCAATTTTGTTGTTTTTGATCATTTTTAAATTAGGATTATCATTTTGATGTGTTGTTATTTCAATTATTCTTATTTCCTTTAATAATTTGATTCCATGATGTTTTCGGATTTTTTCCATTTTTGGCAAATTTTCCATTTTTTTTCTCTATTTTCGGGTTTTATTTTCTATTTTCAAGTTCTGGCGCTTTTTATTTGTAAAGGGCGTGCCTTCTATTTTAACAGATAGTTTTTAATTGTATACTAATTCGAGTTTTATTATTCTATCCTTAAGTTTCAGAAATTCTAATGTGGATTCAACGAATATTCGTTACCACAATAGGGGTTTCTAACACCTGTTGGCTTAAGAAACGGTTTTAACGGAAAAAAAATGTGGAACATGTGCCGATTTTACATACCCGATGTCCATGATAAAAATCACAGCGGTTTTGTGTATAATCGGTATGAATGATACTCTTTAACACAGAGTTATCTCTTAACCGGTTTTTGAGAATAATGATTTACATTAAAGAATGCGAACCATTGTACTTTAGCCTATAATATAGCAACTTCTCGTCACATCCATTTACAAAGCTCTAACCTTCAACAAAGAAACATTCGGCTCGCTCACCCAATTCCCTATATCATTGCCATCGCCGTTTGAATCCTATCCCTGCTTGAAGCAACTTTCATGCATCAGTCACGGATAATCGGTGGGAAGTTAAAAACACTACTTATTCGGTTACTGTTTAGAGGTTTAGGGTCCTTTTTTTTGGAAGTTTTTAACGTTTTTGTTTCTTTTTTTCGTAGGCTTTCATGGAATACACGCAACTTTTGTAGTTCTTACAGAGAAAGCGAGCAAGATCTATGTTTAAAGGTTTAATATTTTTATGAATTTGTTTCGGTAATGTTTAGAGGTTTACCTTACTATGTTTAGATCAAATTGGCACCTCTGCAATGCAATTCCATCTAAAATTTGTGTTTTCTTTATTTATTATTATTATTTTTGGCTGCGTTGTTTAGGGTACTGCATGCACCCCTACAATGATTCTTGTCGATTTGATCTGGAACTTGTTTTTTTTTAACTCCATATTTTTAGCTACTGCTCTTAATGTGTTTAGATCGAATCAGCACCCTTATAGTGCCATTCGACCTAAAATCGGTATATATTTTAGTTTTGTTTTTATTTTCATTGTTTTTCTGGTACTGTTTTCTGAAGGACAAGCTTTTCAGGAAAATATTTGACCCAGTTTACGCTTCAATGCCATATTTTGTTACGCCATGATTGGATATGTTTTTCTAAAAGTTAGAAACAATTTATTTTGTAATGCCATATTTTTTTAAAGCTACGTTTGAACGTGTCGTTCTTAATTAGTGCGAATCGAATTTCCTGCAGTACGAGTTGGTTTGGAATCTTATATGTTGAATATGTATGTTTGTACTTCTGTATTAATTTTATATCTTAGAGGGCCGAATCTCATTTTGTTCCCTTATCTATTTTGCGTGTATTTAGACTGATTGGTGGTTGGTGTTGATTGAAACTTGGGGAAAAGAAAGTTTATAATAGTCATTTGTTTTAAGATCTTGGCTTCTTACTATTTATTTGGTCGATTAATTGTTGAGTGGGTGGTTGCAGTGGATGGAAAAATTACGGGCTTGCCCTAAGGTTGTTCAGACATGGTTTTGTTGTCATTCTTCCCTCAGCCTACTAGAACGAAACACACATCTAGTTTAGGAAAATAGGGAAGCGTGACAGAAAGACCAAGGCTAAACCAGTATATAGGGCATTGAGAGCCAGCTAAGGCCAATGAGAGGAAGAGTTGAATCCAAAAAGTCAGTAAGAAAACCTGAAAAGCCGACAATAAAAGCCTTAGAAAAACAGTCTATCCAAATCAATAATGACAATAGCTCTAGATTATTTATTTATCGAAATCAATAACCACAATAACTTTAAATTATTTATTTTATTTAAAACCACCTCGCGACAGTGGGCTTTGGCTGGACCCTTACACCTTTAGGGACTGTTCTTTAAGTTTTGGTTTTGGTTTCAGTTTTGGTTTCAACAGTAAATTTAATATATTATAATCAGTTTTTACTATTTTCAATACAACTTTTTACTATTCAGCTATACCTTTTTATATTTTCAATACATTTTTTACATTATAAAACTATTTTTCTAAAACCAAAATTCAAACGTTCCTAAAAGAATAGGCCCTTATAGTATGATAATGCACTAATTTCACATATCACAATAGAGGCGGGTTTTTCTTGCACCCACCTCCAAAAAGGACTCATATTGGAGGCGAGTTCTAGCGAAATCCGCCTCCAATACATTAGTTCTGAATGGAGGCTGGTTTTTCGGGAACCCACCTCCAATATGAGTCCTTTTTGGAGGCGGGTGCAAGAAAAACCCGCCTCGAGTATCCACTAACGTATTGAAGGCGGGTCTCGCCGGAACCCGCTTCCAATACGGGACCATTTTGGAGGTGGCTGCAAAAAACCCGCCACCATTATCCAATGGTGTGAAATTTTTAACCATCATTTGCCAAATCTCACATTGCCAACCAACAAAGTTGGGGGCATGAAACTCCAATATAAAACCAGCAACAAGAGCAGCAAACTAAGCACATCTTCTAGCGGGCCAATGGTACAAATTCTATGGCCAATACACAATTAATAAAAAAATTTGGACTCGTAAACTCGAATGAGTCTAACGATTTCGTCTGTTTCTGCCGACGGAGGTTTGAGACGGGTGCCACAAGAACCCGCCTCCAAAATTGCTACTTTTTTAGGGTTATTGGAGGCAGGTGCATCTCCAATAACCTTACTGATTGGGTTATTGGAGGTGGGTGCATGGTGCACCGGTCCAAAACCCTATCAGTAAGGGTTATTGGTGCACCCGCCTCCAATAACCTTACTAAATGGGTTAGTGGACATGCACCCGCCTCCAATAACCCTTTTGGAGGAGGGTCTCCACTTGGAGGCGCCCGCATTGGAGGAGGGTGCCGGGTCGCAAAATCCGTCTCCAATGTAAGTGAAAATCCGCTTCCATTATGTGTTTTTGGGTAGTGATATAACATAATTACCGATACCTGGGAGCAATAATTATATTGAGAAGCCTTCGGGACGTAATATTTTATTTTATATATGCTGTGCTGGTGGGTAAAAAATTTTAACCTTTTACTTTTTGGTACAATTAAATAATTGATTGGAAAGTGAAAGCAGCGCCGGCCTCATACAGTTTACTGCTGAAATTCGAATTACAAACGTCAAGGATGACCTCACACCTTCTTAATTAGCCACTGTTCATTTCTTAACTAAAATATAAATCCCCACCTTAATCCGCACTTGTATATTTTACTTCGAGAAAGCTAGGTTTCTAAAGGAAGTACATTAATAAAAGAAGAATACATACTATTCCACTTTTTCTTTTGGAGTAGCAAAAGTATCATCATTTCACTTCTTTTGACTACATTAGTTGTATAATATTGTTCCATGACAAATAAAAATAAAGAAGTCAGGTCACCCAAGATGCTACATATTATTTTGCTATAAGAAAAAAATACTACTACATATTAATATAAAATTGCACCCCAAAATATTTTGGCCTTTGGGCAGTCACCCAAGTTGCTCGGGCCTTTAGGCCCGCCCTTTTCTTAGGCACTATATGTTAGTTAATGTTTTCTTTTTGTTTTGGGTTTTGGTTTTCTTTTCTATTGCATGCACATTTTATATTTTATAATAATTTCTCATCATTTTCAATATCTTTTGACAAAAAATTTGTATCCAACTATCTGCAGTGCGCATATTAGTTTAAATCTAAAAAATATCGCTTGTATATTATAAAAGACGACTACTTTAAGACTTAAACAATAGTCATGTAATTTAGTGAATATAAGGGATACAGAGAACGTACTATGACTCTTTGCTCCAAAGAATATTATTCATCACTAAAATTAATTTGATGCATTTGGTGCTTAATTTTCATCTCCAACACGATCTATTGTTATATATGACGCATCTTCGGACATACCAATATCAAAAGCCTGCTGAGTTTATATTCCGAGTGCCTCAAGTTCTCTTGCCACATCCTTCATGTATGGCCTATCCTCGCCTTTCACACCAATGCATTTTTTGGCTATCAAAGCAGCTTCCTTTAGAATCTCAACATTTTCATTGCAATATATGTTACTATCAAAAACTTGAACCAAATGACCATTCTGTAAAGAAGAAAGGAAATAGCTTGATAAAAATCTCTCGGCTTCGGGTCTATCCGGCGCCAACACTTTTCTTCCTGTAAGAAGCTCTACCAAGACGATTCCAAAACTGTAGACATCGCTCTTTTCAGTCAGCATTCCTGTTTGCAAGTACTCGGGATCCAAATATCCATGCGTCCCTTGAACCATTGTGGAAACCTGATGATCGCCCGCGGGAAGCAATCTTGATATCCCAAAATCAGACACTTTTGCAGTGTAATTCTTGTCCAAAAGGATATTTGCCGACTTGATATCCCTGTGGATTATCGATGGAAAGGCGACAGAGTGCAAATATGATAGCACACTTGCAACTTCTGTCGCTATTCGTATTCGAATATTCCAGGAAAGTTTTGATGCTTCCATTTGGCCATGTAAATGATCAGATAGTGCTCCATTGTCTATAAATTCATAAACGAGTAATGGCACTTCTGTCTCGAGGCAACATCCTAATAGTTTTACCACATTCCGATTGTTGATTTGGGAAAGAACAATTACCTCGTTAATGAATTGCTCAACTTGGTGTTCATCAACTCCTCTAGACTTCTTGATTGCCACCTTTTTATTGTCTGCCAACTCTCCCTTGAAAACTATCCCAAATCCTCCACGACCAACAATATGACTTTCGTCAAAATTATTTGTCGCATTTTGTAATTCCTTAACAGTGAAAATTTTAGTTGTATGATTGCTGCCTCCTTTCCCAGTGAGCTTTTGCTGTAAAACTAATCCGCCATTTTTTTTTGAAGAACTCCTCTCTGAGCCGAAGTTCCTTTCTTCTCATCAATTTGGAGTACAAACAGAATGAGAAAGCTAGCAGAAATGCACTGCCTATGCTTACACCAATGACTGCACCCGAAAATGTGAAGAAACCAATGTTAGACTTTTTCTTTTTGGGACAAGCAATTTCATGTGCAAATTTCATTAACGGAAGAAACAGTTTTCTACAATTCATTACAAGATTCGATCTGATAATTTTAAACAGCTATGCATTAACCTTTTGTTTACATTTTCCTTTTAATAATGGGTAGAAAAATTTAATAATATTCACATTTTAATAGTTCCTCACATTAAAAGTGGTTAGTTGTAATTATCTGTTGAATTTCAATTAAAGCAGTCACACAAGAATTGGGATTCAACGAAGAATAAAGCAGTCAGTACAATTCGACTTGTACTTACACTAGAAATTAAATATGGTGTTATGAATGAGACGACAACGAAGGGAATTTGGGACAAGTTGGAAAAAGTTTATGCATCAAAGTCACTAACTAATAGGTTATGTCTGAAGATGGACCTCTACACTCTAAAGATGAATGAATGAGAGAATTTTCATGACCATGTCAATACATTTAATTAGCATATATGTCGACTTCATAGTATAGGGGAGAAAATCGAAGATGAAGAGCAGGCTTTATTGTTGTTGTCTTCCTTACCGCAATCTCACAAACCAATGGTACAAACAATGTTAGTAGGTGAGATTAAATCGACACTTGATGATGTGATCACACAACTAAGAGATAATGAAAGGATAATGAGAAAGAAGAGTATTTCTAGTACTGGAGATGAAGCACTAGTTGCAATTGAAAATTATAACCAACAGAAGATTTGTGAACAATAGAATGGGAGAAGGGATGACTCACAATGGAATGGGGGGAAGGATGACTCACAATGGAATGGGAGAAGGTGCGATCCGCATGAAAGATTTATGCCAAGAGATTTTAGTAATGTGGAATGTTATTATTGTGAGAAAGGTCATATTCAAGTAAGATGCTCTAAAATGATAAGAGGATTTGAAGAATTTAAGAGAGAAGAAGGAAAAGGGAAATGAAAAGACTGACCAGAGAACTGAGTGCAACAAGCTAGCATATGAAGATAACCATGTAGAAGGAGTTCTAATAATGAAAGGTACTGTGGAGAAAAACTCAAGGTGGGTGATATGCATATGTGTAGAGATAAATCTTCTTTTGATACATTGCAAGTTGGCAAAAAATTTGGAGATGTCACAGTGGGTAATGGTCAAAAGATGAGAAGGTGTTGGTACTGCACGTTTCAAAACTCACAATGGCATTGTGAGAACATTGTCTAATGTGAGATATGTGCCTACGTGTAGTGATAATATAATTTTGTTGGGAAAATTAGGCTCTAATGGGCACAGATTTACTAGCTAAGAAAAGTCTCGCAAAGTGTTTAAAGAAGGTGATTTGATTTTTCAAGGAGTTACAAGAGATCATCATATCTTTTATGTTAGTGGTTCGAAGAATTGAAGAGTTGAAGAGGTGCTTGACATGGTGGATGGAGAAGACTTAGTTTAAGAGAGGGTATGTTGGGCAATTAACTAAATTTCTTAATTAGTTGTTTCCTATTTAGTTTTGTATTTGTTTTGGGTAATGGAGTAGTATTTTGGTAATAAAGGGAATTGGAAACATATTAGGATTTGGGGGGTTTTGTATCCATAAATATAGGCATTGGTAGTGAGTGTAAACGAGTCGAGCCTAGCTCGAACAGAGGTCAGCTCGAGCTCGGCTCGAAGAAAATGAAGAGAGCTCGAGCTCAGCTCGACTTCGATCGAGCTCAAAATTTTGAGCTCAAACTCGGCTCGTCTGACAAACTCGAGCTCGACTCGTTGAGCGCGAAAATTATCGAGCTCGAGTTTGAGCCAATTTTGATTTTTTTGTTATAATACTTTTTTTATTTTAAATAAAAAGTTTAATAGCACTAAAACTAAATAGAATGCATTTAAAATTAGTTATTTAAATGAGCTACAATATGAAAATTAAAAACTTTAAGCTTAACTATAACAACAAAATAACTGTCCACTAAAAATGTTCCAAGAAATAGACATCTTTATTCATATTAAAGATGATACAGTCCCTGATTTACCCAATCTCAAGACAATTGCACAATGGTTACACATTGCAGCTTTTGATTTATCCATCTCGTTCAATTCAAAATCATTCCAAACATTTAAAATTCTTATTCTTTTATATGTTTGGAACCCATCTTCCTCTTTTGCTTTTGCATTGACATCATTACTTTCAACTCCAACAAGTGGTATAGATGGCTCTTCTTTATACATAACTAATAAAAGTAGAGGTCAGAAAAATAATCAAAAAACCGTCCGAACCGTTGATCCGATCCGAAATTTCGAATTGGATTCGGATTAGATTTTTTTTTCCGAATAATGTTTGGTTTCGGATTTTTTTCCAGATAATCTAAAACCGATCCGAAACAAAAATTCACAAAAAAAAAAGCTAAAATGAAAAAAAAAATTTTAAAAAAACAAAGAGAACCACGGATTTTGGATCAAAAACTGCGGATTTCGGATAAAACCTGGTTTCGGATAAAAACCGATCCGAAACCGCGCCACCGGATTAAAATCCGAAACCGATCCGAAACTTCGGATTCGGATCGGTTTTCCTTTTACTCACCCCTAGATTAAAGACACAAAAATAAGAAGAAAAAATAAAACTTCCATTAAAATAAGTAAATAAACATCAAAACGGAAAAAAAAAAAAAAAAACTAACCTTAAGAGATTTAGTTTAAACTAGAACCCGCCTTGATTAATCTGAACTAGAAGTAGCAAATGAGTTCAGCAGCGGCTTCTAGGTTTGACATCGGATTGAATGAGACAAGGAATTGAAGAGAAAAAAGGAAGAGAAGAGAAAGGGAGAAGAAGAGAGGAATGGCACAAGGAATTGAAGAGAAAAGGAAAAGAAGAGCAAGGGAGAAGCAGAGAGGCGGCCGTCCATGAAAAAGAGCAAGGAAGACAAGGGTTTCTTGATTTTTACTTTTGTAAGTAGCTTTGAGGGCTTTGGGCTTTGGGGTATTTTGGGCTGGTTAAAAAAAAACAAAACATAAGCCCTACAAAATATAAATATAAATAAAAATAAAAATAATAAAATATATTTTGCTGGCTCATAGATGAACTCGAATTCGGCTCGTTTGTTAATCGAGACTGCTCGAGCTCGGCTCGAACTCGGTCAACATCGAGCTCAAGCCGAGCATTGACCGAGCTGCTTGCTAGTGGCTCGCGAGCAGCTCGGCTCATTTGCAACATTGGGCATGATTTGTAAGGCATGTGAGAGTGGAAAATTGGCTCCCGGCTAGAAAGGGTGCTGTGAAGAGGATTTGGAATTTATTTTGGTTAGGGAAAATTCATTTCTTTGTTTCTTAAATTTCGGTTCATTAATAGAAAATTGTTAAGAGTATGGTTTAGAATTTTCCATCGGGTTTCATCCATTTGTTTGTTTCTTAGTCTGCAATTTGAGTTTGATCGGCTCTTTGTTGCTTCTTGGTATTTAGATATTATTTAGAGTTAATTCGTTGTATTTTGCGGGTTAATTTTTGGGTTCTACATTGAATCAAATGAATGATAAGTTCTTAATTGAATCCCTCAATTTTTGATCCAACAACTTATTACTACAAAACACGCTATTAGATTCGGGTTTTGCGATGCTCCTGCCTCCAATACAGGCACCGTCATATTGTTGGAACCCGCATCTAATAATAGTACTGGATGCTGGTTTTGAAGGACCCGCCTCCAATACTCTTATTAGAGGCGGTTCCGAAGCACCCGCCTCCAATACGAGGAGTATTGGAGGCGGGTTTCGAAGGACCCGCCTCCAATAATCTTATTGAGGTGGGTGCCAACAATATGGTGGCACTAGTATTGGAGGCGGGGGCAGCGCAAAACCCGACTCTAATAGCGTGTTTTGTAGTAGTGACGGTTGCCATTCAATTAAAAAGGAAGAGAATAAATATAGCTACTCTGTTGTACATTTTTAAAATTGATTTGCTTTTTCCGGTGGCCCTGGAAAGGGGAACAAGTGGAGTATTTTTTTACGAATACACAAAACAAACTAACCTGGCCAATAATTTAGTATATTTTTGGCGTGGCATCCTTCTCCATCCTTTCTACCGTCACCATCGTACCCTTAATCACAGTTGCATGTGTAGCTTCCCAAAGTATTAACACAAGTACTATGGTTTGCACAGTTGTTAAGAGAAGAATTTTTACATTCATCAATATCTGCAAATTAAGTTTCAGATCAACAAATTGTGCATGATAACAAATTATAAAACAAAACCAATAAAAAATAAATTACCTTGGCAACCATTGATGGGAAGATATGGGTTGCCCTCAAAACCATTCTTGCACTTGCATCGATAACCTGTAGCCCCTTCTGGATCATAACATACACTATTTTCCGAGTTACAACTGTAAGAACTTGAGTTGTTTTTCGCCTCTTTACATGAGACATTATATGCAACCACCCAATCAACCACGACAGGAACGCGATAATTCTTGTCTATATTGGTAAGATTGTCAGCGAAAAACTGAAAAGCCGAATCTTCAACCACAAAAGAATAGCTGCAAGGATTGAAATGTAGGACACGAGAGTGGTTGTAGTAGCTGTTCAACGTAACATTGATCTGCCAAGCTCCATTAGGTATAGATGTCTGGCAACAACCAAGACCCGAACAAGAACCATTCAAAACATCTTCCTTGTAACTACAAATAGACATGTATCCAGTAGTGTAGGTTCTTTCATCAGTTAGACCTTCAACAAAGGCATAAGTATCACATCCAATTGCTGTGAACTTATTTGCCGTATTGTTGAAAGTCAATATTTCGGGTAAAGTTATCCATGGGTCTGAGTAGTCCAAAAGAGAACGACTCTTGTGATCATAGCAATCATATCCCACATATTGCAGAACGCGCAACTGACCTCCGAGGGATATATCTCTAATATCAATGTCACCGTCCCCCAGAAGAGGCTTTGAATTGCGGCATTTTATGAAGAATCTTTCGTTGAGATAACAACCTCTCTCATACCAAATGGAAACGGGATGCTTACATCGCCACAATGGTCCTGATCTTCGCAGCCTGGCTTTGCTATGGGAAATGCTGTTGAAATACTGAAGGAAAACAGCACTGAAACTAAAAATACCTCTAAAATTGACATTGAAATCATGTAAGAATGCAAATCTGTTGATATGCAATTCTGCATCAATGTTTCAAGGTCTCTCCCTTCTTATAATTCTGTTGTCTGTCTGTATTTGACCAAATCTAGTGAGGTCAACATTTTGCTGGGAATTAAATTATTAGCACATGGAAAAAAATATTAAAGCGTGAGAGATTTTATATTCTATAAAGAATATCAAATGCAGCAAGAACGCATATATTTGGTGAAATGATTAATCTTTGTTTACATTATGTCCACTTTTTTTTCCACTATCAAATAAGAAATTTTAGAATAAGAAAAAGGGTAACTAAAAAACATATTGTGCGAGATTCTCCGGTTTCTTGGAAGGTATTCTTCTCTCCTCCTGTTGTAGAAAACAATTATGAGTACTCGCTCCAATTATGAAGAATTATGACTGTGAGTTGAAGAATGATCTTATTCTTGTATTGCCAAAAAAGGTGAGTAATAAAATATAAAGGAAAAAAAAAAGAATAAGCGAACTCGGCTGATTACAAAATTAATAATAAAAAAATAAGAATACTCATTCGTTCCAATAGAAAAGTCTAGTTTAGAGTTATATATTGTGACTCATAAATATTTATACCATTGTACTCTTTTAATATAATACAGGGAGTACGAGAAAAAGGAAAATTTATCTTCTTTCTAATGGAAAAGAAAAAGTAATTAAGGCTATGTTTGGATTATACTGCCCTTGTCCCAGTATGATGTATATATAACTGTTTATGACTCACAAAATACAATTTCAAACATGACTTTTTCATTGGGATGAATGGAATAGTATTTACCACTTTCAAAGTATAAAGTACACAATGAATCTTATAGTTTTAGAATATCACTAGTACCCCTTGGTCGATCCTCAAGTCTTTTAATATACTCCATCTCATTCAAATAGTCCATTTTGTATTTCTAAAAATAGTAGTACGAAGTGTACTATTTAAGTGGGACAGAGGAAGAATAACATTTTGACGTCTGCAAATATACACACTCATAATCGATGTATTTATCTATTGTTCAAGGAATTTAGGGGTGTCAAACTAGCCTGTGGGTGGGGGCGGGCCAGTTGGCCCGACCCTAATCGACCCTAGCAGGTCAGTTAGGTTCAGTTAGGTTCGGCCCTAACGGGCCAGCATGGGTTTTGGTCCGGGTGGCTTAGTGTCGGTTAGGGCCAAGGCTTGGCCCTAACTGACCCTTTTTTTTTTCCTTTCATGTTTCAGGTTTTTAATTTTTCCCTATGTTTTTTCTTTTCTTCTTTCAATTATTTTAATTAGTACCTAGCCCTTTTCTTTCTTTATTTTTATTTTTTTCTTTTCTATTTCATATTTTCCAGTTTTACTTATGGTTTTTATTTTCTTTCTTTTTAAATTTTTTAAAAATTAACTTCTTCACTTTCTTGAATATTTTTTTCAATCTAGATTTTTTAGTAATTTTTAAAATATAACTTAGAGGTTGGATAAAAATAATAATACTAACATTTTTTTATTTGAAAATTTTGTTTGATTTGTACTCCAAAAATTAAAATTTTACGTATACATATTATTTAAATTATTTTTGAAAAACATTTCGACTTCGTTTAAACAATTGTTTTGAAAATATTTTTATAAAAGTATTTTCCAAAAATATTTTATAAAATATGTCTTTAATTTTTGTACAAATATGAATTTGGAAAAATATTTTATAAATTAATTTTAATATTTGAAATAAAATTTTAAAATAGTTTAAAAAGTGTCTCATAAAAATATTTTTATTTTAATGTAATCATCTAAAATATATATATATATATAGATGCCTAAATTTATATTTTAATAGATTAAAAATTATATTTTCTCAAATAACATAATTAAAATTTTAAATTTTTTAAGTTAAATTTAGAAAAAAACAGTTTGAAAAATTATATTTAAAGTGGGCATTTGAACTACAAGGTTGGGGTGGTGGGTGGCAGGGTAGGGTGTGCGGGCTCGGCGGGGGGGGGGGGGGGGGGTGGTTGGTTGGGCAAAAATTTAATTTTCTTTTTTGATGTGTGCATGGTAAAGAAGAAGAGAAAAAGAAAGAAAAAAGAAGGGAAAAAAAAAGGGTTAATTAGGGTAATGGCCTAGACCGAATCGAATTTGGTCCGGGCCGGCCGTGTCCCTATCTGACCTTACCCATTAGGGTCAGGGTGGGTAGGGGCGGGTTTTGCATTTTGAGCAATCCTAAAGGAATTAATAAAAGTCAATTTTTTGTCTTATTTTGATAAATTTGCAGCAGGAAACTGAAATGGTAGCTTGAGGCCGCCAGAGAGTGAATTAATTGCCAACGCAATAATATGTTAGATACATGAGGCCTAAAATACTAACACCCTAGAAATTTGAATCCTGTAAAAAATGTCCTGAAGAAATTATTTCTGAGTATAGAAATCTTTGTCCAAGATAAAACGAATTCTTCTGAGTATAGAAATAATTCTTCCTCTTTTTAGAGGGGTGATGAACAACAAAACAAAACCCAACAGAAAGATTGAACAAACAGTGATGGAAAGAAGATGAAAACAAAGTTTTACAGAAAAAACTATTTTGGGAACTCAAGTATTTTCAATGGTGGGAAGAGAGGGGAATTTTATAGATGTAGAAAATCTGTGGTTAGAAAATCGTGTATCAAATACATTTTCTAACTCTACTTCAAGAGATTGGCTTAGACAGATGTAACCCTTGTAACTCTCCTTCATCTTATCCCATAAATAGTTTTGTCTCAGTAAATAATTACATCTTTTGAAATAATTATTTTGTTTCGACAGAATCCAACTTTGAAGGACTAGGTCAGTTCCTCCAGCTCCATAGCTTGTTGCTCGTGATCAATGAATGTGTCTTTCAGAGTAAAATATTGTGTGTGTAAAGTAAATAATACTGTTAATTTACAACTTTTGAATCTGAAGAACCTAGCTAAACTGCGTTCTTACTACTAGGGTTTTTTTGCTATTATTATTTATTTAAAACAACCTGGCGGCAGTGGGGTTTGGCTGGAGTACCCCTACACGTTTATTCAATAAAGCTGATTCTTACAGTATGATAATGCAGTAGCAATCAGCAATAAGGCTTTGTTCTTTTAGTGAGAATTTTTTTAGAGGAAATTATTTTTGGATAATTGTGTAAGAGAAATGAAAAAAATGTAATCATTATGTTATTTTTTTGAAAAAATGCGAGTAAAGATTTAAAGGGATTGTTAAAATTTAAATTTTGAACTTTTTAGAAAATAGAGATGTTTCTTTATGTAAATATTTGAAGGAAAAAGTGGTGATTTTTCTGGAAATGAATGAAAGAAAATAGAGCCTAAATGTGAATGGCACAAAAACTTGCATAAAGAGGTTTACGTATGCGGCAAATTAAATTTTCTCATGCTTTGGATGCTCGCGTCCCTTCATTAGCATACACACACAGAGATATAGTATATATATGGGAGAGATAATTTTTTAGTTTGGGAAAGAAATTTTTTTGGAAAGAATTATTTTATGGAAAATTGTGTAAGAGAGAAGAAAAAAAGTATAACGATAATTTTTGAAAAAATGTGAATAAAGAGTTAGATGAAATTTTAAAATTTAAATTTTGAATTTGGTAGAAAATAAAGGTGTTTCTTTATGTAAATAGTTTTAAGAAAAAGTGGTGATTTTCATGAGAATAAATGAAAGAGAACAGAGTTAGTTTTTCGTCACTTTTTGATACAATTAGTAAATTGATTTGAAAGTGAAAGGAGCGCCAACTGCATACAGTTTATTGTTGAAATTCCAATTACAAACGTCAAGGATGACCTCACACCTTCTTAATTAGCTGGCCACTGTTCATTTCTCAACTAGAACATAAATCTCCACCTTAATCAGCAGTTGTAAAGTAAAGTTCGAGAGAGCTACGTTTCTAAAAGAAGTACATTAATTAATAAAAGCATAGTATATATTCATTCCACTTTTTCTTTTGAAGTAGCAAAAGTATATGTTCATTAAATTCACTTCTTTTGACTACATATGTAAAATATTTTTCCCAGAAAAAGATTTAAAGAGTCAGGTCGGTCATGATCCATTGTTGGCAGCTGCTAATTTTTGTAATTACTTTATTGGATTTCATGATCACATCTCTTATTAAATATACAAAAGAAAAAGTTGGATTAATTTGTGTTAATTAAATTTAAAAAGTGATCGATGCATCTTAACTAGTGATTCACGCACTAGCATTCCATGTGGTTGGAATGATAATTAATGCTGCCCTTGATGTATTTGATGGATTATTTTAGCTTTTTTTTTTTTTTTTTTTTAAGTAGGATTGGTTACCCGTTTTATTAATTGCGGCAAAGTAACACACTAGAATATTTTCTGTTTGATCTAAACATAACACACAAATTTGATTTAGTCCCTCAATTTAAAAATGATATGAGTCAATTCTTCCAATTCATTTTCGGTCTTCCCTAACTAATATTTCATTGAAATTTTTTTTACCCAATTAACTTCAAATTTACTTCATTTTGTGCTAAACTTAGTGCATAATAATTGTTGTGATTTTGTCACGAACTTCGGTCTGTTTTTGGAAAAAAATAATTTGTTTTATTTTTTCTTTTTTTAGGCCAAGTTCTTCGGGTTAAATATTGCTGCATTAATAGTGAGCTGAAGGAATATGAATAATTTGAAAAGAATGTGTGTGGCTGGTACGTTAACTGTCCTTATTTTCGCAAAAATCTAACTCGTCTTTTAGGGTTTCAGTGTTTCCATGATTAAAAAAGAAATATACTTTTTGCAACAGTTTTGCAAGGTCAATTTCTTGTGCCCATTTTTTGAAAAACCGGTGTCAAAGATCCAGAATCGCACCGATTCCAGAACCATATTTTTGAAAATTAAAGGATTTCATTAATGACGTTGGAAATCATCCTACAATAGTTCACAAAAGGCCAGAAATAGTCCGTACAACTGATTACAAAAGATTTTATTGGGAAATTAATCATATTTGGACTATATGCTTAATCTATATAGACCAATTCCAAGCCTATAGATATTATATATATATTTATATATATATACTCAAATATTATAGAAATATAAAACTCTCTATTGCGTTGAACAATATCTCACGATGGTTACCGATCTGCCATTAAATATGGATGAAAGTGCCAAAACTGAATTTTAGACTGAGTCCTCATATATATATACCATAGCCCGGAATGAAATTATCATAATTAGGGATTGAATCACCAAAACTAGAGAAAAAATCACAAAAGAAATGAGAGAGAATCACCATATATAGATAGGGAGAAAGTAATCATTTGTAGGAGAAATATTCCTCTTATTACTCCAACTAGATCGACTAAAATTTAAAACTATGTAAAATTAAACGAAAGAAAACAAAGATTAAAGTAAAACGTACTATTTCCCTCATCCTCGTGTGAAAGGAGGACAAAGAAAGAAGAGAGAAACTTTTTCGAGTTTAAGAAGAAGGGAGGAAGACAGAGGAGGGGAGGAGCCGATTAATCAATAATATTACCTATGATCATATTGAGTGAACTTGTCTGGGCAAGGACTCAGACTCTGCAGCAGATTCAGAAGCAAAATCCAAATTACCTTGAACTGGAAAAAATTGCGTCTGATTATCAGTTATTCCCAGTGCCTCAAGTTCCCTTGCAACAACCTTAATATATGGCCTATCCTCCCCTTTCACACTGATGCACCTTTTGGCAATCATAGAAGCTTCAATTAGGTCCTCAACAATTTCATTGCCGCAAATGCTACTGTCGAAAACATCAACCAATTGGTCCTTCTGAATAGAAGAAAGGAAATAGCTCGCCAGAAATCTCTCGGCTTCTGGTCTCTCTGCCGCCACCACTTTCTTTCCAGTCAGAAGCTCTATCAACACAATCCCAAAACTGTAGACATCGCTCTTCTCGGTCAAAATGAAGGTCTGCAAGTACTCGGGGTCTAAATAGCCTAGTGTCCCTTTAACCACCGTAGTAACCTCATTGTCGCCCGTCAGGAGCAATCTGGATGTCCCAAAATCAGTCACTTTTGCGGTGTAGTTATGGTCCAAGAGGATGTTTAAAGACTTGATGTCCCTGTGGATAATCGGGGGAAAGGCGACAGAGTGCAAATACGAGAGCACGCCGGCAACTTCTGTGGCGATTCGTAGGCGAATGTTCCAGGAAAGGTTTAATGCTTTAGTTCTGTTGTGTAAATGCTCAGAAACTGTTTCATTGTCAATAAATTCATAAACGAGTAACGGCACTTCTGTCTCGAGACAACATCCTAGAAGCTTTACCACATTTCGGTGGTTGATTTGGGAGAGCATAATCACCTCGTTAATGAATTCCTCAACTTGGTGTTCATCAACTCCTTTAGATTTCTTGATTGCCACAATTTTATCGTCTTCCAACTCTCCTTTGTAAACTGTCCCATATCCTCCTTGGCCGATAATTTTACTGTCATCAAAATTATTTGTGGCTTTTTCTAATTCCTTAACAGTGAAAATTCTTGTTGTATTATTGCTGCCTCCTTTCCCATTGAGCTTTGCTGTAAAAGTAATCCGCCATTTCTTTTGAAAAACTTCTCTCTGAGCTTGATTTGCTTTCTTCTCGTATATCTGGCGTACAAAAAGGAGGGGAAAGCTAGCAGAAATGCGCCCACTATGGCTATGACGAAGACTGCACCCAAAAACATTAAGCAAGCAAATGTAAGAACCGATTTATGTTTTGTTATTCTCTTGCGTCTATACTGGAATCGCATGAAAACACCATAAAATACACTACTAGTCCTTCCGTAAGGATAAGCATACACATCTAATCACACACGTACATATTATAACTTTCAACTACATCAAATTAGAATACACACAGAGGTTCTGAAGAACTCCACCAAAAGTACCACGAAAAAGGCCACTGTATGGTTCTTAACACAATAAATTAAGTTGATTTTGATCCATTCACTTTATTTATTTAATTTTTTTTCTTCTTCAGTTTGTCATTCATTCAAAATCAGATATTTTCGAAATAACTAAAAGACCCTTGGGGTTTGTTTTAACGGGTGGACTAACCATAGTATTTGCCCAAACGAGAAGATTATTGTTATGCTAATATGTAATAAAGAAGGGAAAATCACACTTTTATTCCATCTTCTTTACCCTCGTTATATTTTTGGTCCCTCTTCTATGTAAAATCGCAATTTTGGTCCCTCTTCTTTTATATTTTGGCATTTTTGGTCCATATTATGGTAATTTGGACCGTTTTGAAAAAGTTATAAGTTTTTAGTTCAAATAATAATTACTCAAACCTTTAAAAAGTTTAGTTTTTCGTAATTTACAAATAATGGTCAAAATCTACCAAGAAGAGTTGATGTTGTATGAAAAACAAGCTTGGGTGACTATTTTTAGATTTCTAAAGAGTTTAATTTTTCGCAATTCATTAAAGAAGGGTCGTAATTATTTTAAAATTTCATTCTGACCCAATTACCGTAAGAGTGACAAAAAATGCCAAAATATGAAAGAAGAGGGACCAAAAGTGCGAGTTTACATAGAAAATGGACAAAAAAGTAACGAGAGTAAAGAAGATGGATCAAAAGTGTGATTTTCCCTAATAAAGAAATTATGGTAATTTTTCAAAATGAAAGCTGACTGTAATTTATCCTCGAATATAATAACTCTTGGTGCATGGACAACGATAGTACACTTACATAGCCAACAAGGTTTTTTGCTGTGGCATCCTTTTGTGCGGTCACGGTGGTACTGGTATCCCTTTTGACATTTGCATTTGTAACTCCCCCAAGTGTTAACACAAGTACTGTGGTTTCCACAGTTGTTGAGAGCTGAAATTGCACATTCATCAACATCTGCAAAGTACATATGATGTTTTGAAATCATTAGAACAACAAATTCTTAAAAAATATACATTAGCAAACAAGTTGTAAACTGTTAACTTTCCGAATAAAACTAAGCAAGTAATTATTAATACGTGCCTCTACAACCATTGGTGGCAAGATATGGATTACCCTCAAAACCGTCCTTGCACCTACAGCGATAACCCGAAGCTCCTTCGGGCTCATAACATACACTATTCTCGGACTTACAAGCGTAGGAGGTTAAGTTTTTTTTTGCCGATTTACAATTCATGACGTCATCTGCGATGAACCAATCCACCACAACAGGGACACTTGAATTCTTGTCTATATTAGTAAGATTGTCAACAAAGAACTTAAAAGCGGCTTCTTCAATTACAAAACCATAGCTGCAAAGATTGAACTCCGAGACATAACTGTGGTTGTTATAGCTCTCGAGTTCAATATTGAGCTCCATAGTTCCATTAGGGATACGAGTCTGACAACATCCGATACCAGAGCAAGCGCCATCCTTAACATCTTCCTTGCAATTACACATTGACATGCATCCGGTGAAGTATTTAGGACCATCTGTAACACTTGCAACCACAGCATAAGTATCACAACCAATTGCCGTGAATTTATTGGCTGTACTGTTGAACGCGATGGAGAAATTGCCTAATGTCACCCCCGGTACCGAGTGATCGGATGGAGTGCTTTGATTATTTGCATATTCATAGCAATCATATCCCACATCATACAAAATGCGGTACTGCCCATCCAAAGATATATCTATAACGGGGATTGTAGTGTTGTACAAGTATAAATTACCGTGTTGGGTCGAAGAACTGTTGCGGCACGTCATCAAGAACTCTTCATTTAGGTAACAGCCTTCTTTCGTGCCGAATGGAAAAGGAATGCTTACGTTACCACAATGGTCCTCGCAGCCGGACTTTGCTATAGGAAATGATGAACTAGTAATCATGATTAAGAAAACCATGAAGAAGAATATTGCTGTAAAAAGGAAAGTTTCCATCTCTGATTTCATGTATCCTGTTTTGCAATTCTGCAGCATTTTTGTGGTCTCTGTGCCTTCTTATAAACGTACTGCTGGTTATCTATGTTTTAGGCCATGTACGTACCGCGCGTTTGAACCACATTTGGGGTTTCATGATAAATTTTTAACGTTTTTCGATACATTTTTAATATTTGCAATACCAATTTAAACAAAAGTTTTGAATTTAATTGCATGTTAGATATTTAGGTATCTAATTACGTTGAGTTCATAAATACGCTGGTTACCTAAATATTATTTTATACTACAGTCAGACAATGAGGACTTAATTATTACTTCTTCCCTCTCGCAAAATAATTTTTTGTTAACTTTTACTTAGGAAGTACATTAACATATAAATAGAAAATATAGTGTAAAATTACTTATTTTAAATGTTATCCAAACCGAACTCTTTCAACACCACAGATGGAATAATAAATTATATGGGATAATATATATCTGATAAATGAAATTTGGAACAGACTTAAAACACATGATGGGAAGAGGTTTGTTTGTGCTACTACACATGCCGATAATTTTAGTCGAGTCAAAATCATGGTGAGTTCTTTTCTTTTTTTTTTTTTTTTGGTCTTTTTATTGGTTAACGAATTATTGCTTTGATTGCCTATCGATCATTTAGGTAAGTGAAAATTCATAGAGTACTGAGTGATGTCATAATATATGTGGGAAAAATCAAGTGAAAATGTGACGTGAGTGACTATAACAATGCTTCATTTTTATTTTATTTTATTTTTGTGAAACAGCCGATTATGTGGCTGACGGGCTTAACTACCCTAGTTATTAAAAATTATTTTTAACTTTAGAGAGGGGTCTTAATCACGTACCTCTACTACAAGCATGCAAATGGAAAAATAAAGATAAAAAATTCCTATCGCCTTAAGTAAAGTATTTGTAAGGACTCAGATCTCAGAATCCACATGGATTAATGGAAAACTTAATGATGTTTAAAAATTGTATCCATTTAGTTAGCACATATGATTATTGATTATCAAACATTATTCAAGTAAGGAAAAATGATATTTTTGTTCCCTAATGTATGTTTCAAGAATAACACTTCTGCAATGTTTGTAATTTGTGACACTTTTGGTTGTTTTACCTATAATAACAGGTTTTACAGGTAATTTCTGGCAATTATTAAATTTTAAAAAAAGTTATAAAGAAAAATCACACTTTTGGTCCTTAGCGTGTTCTTTCGTGACACTTTTAATCATTTATGTTTCAATATTGGTACTTTTTGCGAACAATGTTTGTAATTTGTGACACATTTATTTCTTTCACTGGCAATAAGAGATTCAAATGGTAATTTGGGACGGTTTTGAAAATTTTAAAACTTGGATATGAATAAAAACCAACTCCTCTTGGGTTTCATTTATCTAAATAATATATAAATATGAGAGAGTGGCGTTCAGAAAAAAGCAAGAATAATGGAAAAAACATATGATAGTATTTTTGTACAAAACATGCAAAAAATATTTAAACCTTATTCATATATATTTTCAAAAGTGTCATTCTTTCTTATGATATTTTTTAAAATTTCCAAAATAGCCCAAAATTACATATTGAATCTTTATTGCAAAATAAGATGACCAAAAGTGTCAGAAAACATTAAGATCAAAAGTATGGTTTTTCCTTAAATTTAGTTAACATGCAAATCACTTAAGTTTTGTCGTAAAATGACTGATCTCGGTAGGAATTATCCCAAGCTTGAACTTCTGCCCATCATGAATAAGAAAGATCACGTACGGGTACGTAAAAGTAGATTGTCAGAGAGCTGCAACTTATCTATATGATGATTGATAGGACTGTCGTAGGACTACCAAAAAATAATAGTAAAAGTACTGTTTAAAACCTGCAAATAAGATGCTAATAAAATATAGCAAAGTAGTAGACATGGTCGATCCACAAATACAGTAATTAATACTCAACTTCCAATTTAATGTAAAGTAACCAAATTTCGACTAGCAGTCACCTTTTTGTCTCTTAAGATTGTTACGTGATTATAGAGAATAGCAATTAAAACAATAATTAACGACTTTAGAAAGTTATCAAATAATGAGATAAATTTCGGTATTATGTAATTCCACCTTAATCTCATGCATGCAATTATAAACCTCTTAACTTGCCTAATTGCTTACGCCGTTTCAGTTATAGTATTACCGCGAGTCCCCGCAAATAACCCAATTCTACCTTAGTTTCTCGATAATCCCACGCGAGTCCCCGCAAAGAAATTATTACTCTGACGGCATTAACTAACAGACCCCGAATCCCCGCAAACCTTATTAATTAACAAATACAAGCATTAAGAACTAGAAGAACCCAAAACTAATAACTCCTACTGACGATGCATTAGAAATTATCACCCAATTAATCATGCACTACTCGGCCAGTAGTTGTGCCACTCACTGACTCTACCAGATTAAACTAAGTTGATTAGCTTTAATAAAATCTTAGCAATTAGACATATAAACACAGGCCATTTAGAAACATAATTAATTAGACTTTAGATTCATTCTTGGGTTTCATACATGCATGGATTATGGCTTCTTTACATAATACCATAACTAGAAAATTAGCAACTCATAGTAAAACACGTAAAACAGTTAAATATAAAAGAGTTCATTAAAATAGAAAAGAGAAAACCGTACTGAATGGTAAGAAATCACAATCTGGCAACCGACGCTTTGGCCAAATGGTAGCCTGCACCATCAGGAAATCCACAATCGCGATTGAAACAGAACATAACTAAATTAAACTCTGAATATTATCTAAGGGACGAAACTGTATCTTGTGTTGAAAATAATCGCAAAACTAAGAAAGCTATTGTAAGGAAGCGTGCATGAAACATCTTGCATGAAACTCTCCCAAATATATAGGGAGGGAAACCAAATCACAAAAGGAAATCAAGACAATCCTTCTCAATTGAGGAAACATCTTCAAACAAGGAAATTACTATCTTGGAATCAGATTTGGATTCTCTTTCTTGCGCTGTAAGTCTTCTTGAATAAGGTAACTTCTTCCAATTCTGAATTCTTCTTCTTAATGGATTTAATTTCCGCTTTTTTGCACTCCACTTGGATCGGCCGAAGCTTCCAGTGGATTTCCTTCTTGCTAAGCCCACAATTTGTGTGGGCTTTTCAGGTGCTGACTCCTCTGCTCCAATTCTTTACTTTTTGCGCATTCCTTTCTTCCTTGGCCCGTTCTCCAAATCTGCAAGTAAACACTTAAACCTTGGGCAAAAGCCCATGAGAACTGCCATAACAAGTGCTAAAATACATCACCTAAAAGGTGCAGATCAATGATATAATTGGGGGATGTGAGTAAATCTAAGGTTGATATTGATTTGGTGATCGTCCATCTAAATTTGACGATTAGAGACTCTTCTAAAATTAAATTTCAGGCTTTTAACCTTTACAGGCACACAAACACACCAATGGTTGCGTCCTTTACTTACAGGTAATGAAGAAAACTGATAGAAGTACCCTATGCAGTTTTCTCCTTGTTGATGTGAGTAAATCCAATGAAAGATATTCATTTAATGGTTGTCCATCTAAATCTGACGGTTGTAAACTTTTCTAAACTTAAATTCCAAGTTTTTAACCTCTGGAGACACACTAGGAAAACAAAGGCTTGTTGGTTTGTTTCATTCCAATTGTGTTTTTCTTTTAAAAATTTAGAGTTATTCAAGCTAATGCTAGCATTATATTATGTGGAGGTGGTCTTTTTTTTGTCTAATTTGTATACTCTATTCAAAATTTTGTGACATAGAACCTAACACTCCTTTCTACTTCTTTAGGCTTTAAAGGTTTTGTTTGTAGTACAGAGTATCATCACGAAATACTCTAATGGTGCCTATGTCATGACGCCATGAAACTTTTATAGCCAACATCTTCATTTGAATGGAAAGAGCTATTGGATGGTCCACTTGCACAAACTAGCAAGTGAGAATGAGACTTATCAGTTTTTATCTAGACAGACCCCCACAAAAATTGACCGTAGATGAAAGAGTTTAAAGTTTTTTTTTTGATCGTTTTCTTATAATTTTTGCTTTCCAATTTGTATTGGTCACTTTTAACGTTCAATAGCATGATTAACACGTATATTTTAACTACTTAGAATTAAAAAATTAATAACGAAATTTAATGCTTTTATAATAGTTATAATTACTGAATGTATACGCGGTGGTAATCACACTAGTACCGATTAATTTAGGTTGCCGGAAGAAGAACAAAAAGACAGGGTTATAATGCTTGGAGTCCAGATCTTATGTTGAATAAATATGAATGAATGACAAAGTAATCACACTTTACTTTTAGTGGACCTGACAAGGAAAAAAATAAAATAGACAAAGACTCTAGTCCATAATGCTTGATTGGGGGGGGAGGGGGGGGGGGGGGGGGGGGGGGGGGGGGGTTTCGATCAAAGTTAAACTCGTTACTGAACTCATAGAATCGTCCGATTCTACGAGTGAAATATAAAGAATTGATGGAATTGATCGCAACTCGTATGGGATCGCACTCTAATTTAAACTCATCCGAGCCTACGACTTTAACCCAAGTCCAAAATTTTTTTTAACCAACGCTTAGCTAGCGCATGATTGGCCATTAAACCGGCCAAAGATTAGTAAGTAACAGCACGTTCTCCCTTTCTCATTTTATAGATGAACTTCCTCTCCCCAACCCTCTCTCAAACCGATGTTGGAAAGCACCTAAACAGCAGAAGAAAAATTAAATCGATCGTGCTTAAATTCGAACCCTGGTGCGAGTAATGAGAGAGATTTTCGTGCAGTTAGAAATACCACCAGGCTAAACAAGTTTATATATAAAGTTTACGTTGGAAACATTATATTTAGTCCCTTTTAAAAATTGTGAATTTTTATTACTCTATTAATTTTCTATTCTTTCAATAAAATCACATTTATTTTCTCTAAAAGTTTTGATTTCCAATTGAATTTATTTATAATTCATAATAATTAATTAATAATTTAGTAAAACATATTTAAAATATTAATTTATTTTTTTTCTTTTCAAATATTAATCATAATAATTCTATCTATATTAGTTCCAAACATGCAAATTTAACCTTTATAATTAAATTTAAATGATTATTAGTAGTTTTTGACTCTATTTGTATGAATATGTCATTTATAGTTAATTTTAAATGTAATTATATAACTTTAAACTATTTTCCGATTATACGATTTCGATTCTACGATTCCAATTCTAAACCTAAAACGATTATATCTAAAATTTCGAGTTTAACAACCTTGGTTTCGATCATATCAAAATTGTCTGTATATATTCAAGATGGACAACACACTAGGGTAGGCTGGGGGGCGCGGTGGAGCCGTAACCGGACAATAATTTGTGTTGTCATGTAATTTTAGATCAAGACTTGCTCCTATCCAAGATTGACAACGCATTAGGGCCTTGGGAGCACGAAGGCCACAACTAGACAACAATTATGACGTGACACTGAGTGCATATATCATTATTAACGTGTCGAATTTGAGTCGTGTATGAAATCACCAAAAACTATTTCTTTTTATAATGTAATTTTAGACTGAAATTAAATTGATAAGTCATTTTAATATGTTGGGTTCATATCATGTCGTATCAGATATTATTAACCCTATCCAAGGTTATAAACGCACAACGTGAGACTTGTACGATTCTCATGTGGGATATACAGTTTTTTGTGATACACTAATGGTATGTGCATGGGACGGTACAAAATATCTCGTGTAACACGTCTTGCCCAACATTCAAAACAAGGGTTATACTTAGGTAAATTATAATAATTATTATTATTACCCTTGCAATTATAAGTTATAACCTTTGAATTCAAAAGAAAAACATTTACTCAAATGAAAGAGATTTTTTTCTCATCATGAAGGGTAGATTATTATGTTAATACTTAGTTAATGTGTATAACGTTAAATTACCGAAATCTTAGTCGGCGTTTAGTAGTTTTAAAAAAACTTTAAGGGAAATAAATATAATTTACTTTTTATAATTTGACACTTTCTAATTAATTATCATTTAATTATGTTCGTTAATATTTACAATTTTTTTAAAAATTAAACAATTTATAAAGAAGCTAGTTGGTACATGATTCCTAGATTTTGTTACACCAAAATTATTACACATTTGAGAACATGATGATAATATTATTCTAAAATTTTGCAAGCTTGCAATGGATGTAAAACATACCTACTGTTACAGTATCTATCCCTTTACTCCTGGCTATATATTTTTGTATTATTCTCTCTATCCCATTTTAAAAAAAAAAAAAGTCATGCTTTCTAAATATTTTTTTGTTTTTATAAGAGGATTTTATTTATGTTTCTTAACCTCTTATATTCTAACTAATATGATAATATGTTGTTTATAACGTGTATTTAGTAACTAAGGGTATAAGTTAAAATTCTATCAAATTATTTTATATGTTGTATCTTACTCGCTATAAAAAGTTGTACTTTTGAAAAAAAAATTGAACTCTTTATATGAGACTGAGAGTATATATTATTCAACTACTTGAGTGAAGAAATTAACTTTTTCAACAAATAACAATTAACAAGAGAAAAATTGAAATTAAAGATAATTCCTGCTTTCAGTGAAATGAAATATTTTCTGGTATCTTTCTCATTTTATTCAAATAGTTGAGTCGCTTTCAAATCAATTGATATCTCGATGACAATTCAGAAACTTTTATCTTATGAGCTGGGTTGTGACTTGTGACTTGTGTGGAGGAAGTTTAATTATTTTTGGTAGTGGAGGAGAGCATCGTCTCTGCTCAGGAGGGTGGTGCGGCTTCCACATTTTTTTGGGACTTTTAGTTTCGCCCATATCTACAGGGAAGCAAATGTACTGGCGAATATTTTGGCTCGTCAAGTTAGCTCACATTTGGTTACTAGCACCGTTCTTTTTGTGATCGAATTGAAAATTTTTTGTTTTAGGGAAGAAATATTTTTTTTAGAGGGAATTTCTTTTGGGGGATTTGTGTAGAAAAGAAAAGAAAAAATGTAATAATTATGTTATTTTTTGAATTTATGTGAGTGAAAATTTAAAGAGAATTTAAAATTTTGAATTTTGAATTGAGTAGAAAATGAAGTTGTTTCTTTATATAAAATTTTAAAGGAGAAAAGTGATGATTTTCTTAAAATGAAATGAAAAGGAACAGAGACTTTCAGTCATTCTTCATTGACGTACGCCTCTGGCTAGGGGTCTAGTTAGTTTAAATGCCTCTTCTTTCGCTTATCTTTGGGGATAGGTGGCTTTCCTTTTGTAGAGATTTATAGATACGGTTACTGCAGCTGCATGTCTGCATTTTTTGTATTTCCAAACGTCTATTATGTCTCCCTTGGTAAATTTTTTCCCCAGCGTTTTGCCTCTATTTTAATAAAGGGTCCTTAAACCCCCCTAACCACTTAATCTGCTATACTTTACAAAAAAAAGTTTAATTAATTTTTGCTTTACCAAAAACCTTTTCCTGTTTTTAAGGAGTCTTTTATCTAAGCTGTCTGGTGGTATGGCGCTTAATATTTGAGTCGCTAAATTTCATAAGTGTGTTTTGTCAATACTAGTGTAATTGTAATACACGAGAGCCTTAATTTGATACACTAGAAGCTAAATTTAATATGCAATACATTACATTAGAAGCTAAGTTCATAATTGCCATACAACAACAACTAAACTCGATACACCAAAGTCAAAACTCAATACGTAATATATTAGAGACTAAAGTCGAAATGTTTATAATTTGCATTATAACATAACCGCGATTTCTCATAGACTAAACTCGATACTGCTGTCATCAAACCGTCATATACAATTTTTTTGCATTCATTTTTAAGCCTGAAATTTGATAACTAATTACTGAATAGTGGAAAAAATTAAGTTTAAACTTTTCTTTTATTCCTTAGCACAGGAATATCCTAAAATTCCTCATGTATGGCTCATGTGTTTCTAGAAATTAGTCCATATATAGTTGTATAAAATACACTATATGTGCACCCTCTATTAATTTAATGACCAAGTTCATTTAATCCAATTTAATCATAGAAGTCTCGAATTCAGGAACTGGTCACAGTTTGTTCTCTTCGCAGCGTCCATTTGGGCAAACGAACCTTGTTTATGTTCTTTGCAACTATTCATTTTTTTGTGTATTACTTCTAAAAACCTGTGATTATCATAGAAAAACACTCAAAATATCCCGTAAAAATGGACAGAAAAACACCAAAAATAAACAACCAACTCATCACTTACACAATTTGGCAGAAAAAAAATTCCTTCTAAAAAATTCTCTCCAAAAATAAAAATCCTCTATTTGAGTTATAATCCAAATATAACCTAGTAATATTGATCATGTGAAATTGGATAAATCATGTGAGAGACAATAAAAGTATATTAGTGATGTGATTTAATTAAATTTGAGAAAAAGAATGATAATTAAAATTGAAAAGAAATTATCAAATAGAACAACGCTTATTTTGAAACAAAAACAATTTTACGAAAATGACCTATATTGTAAAACAAACTAAGTATACATGATTTGTTACCTGAATTCTAGTTTGTTATGGCTCATAACTCTTATATATCTTGCAGGCCCTTTAAAATTTTCATCTTAAATAACTGAAACATTAAATATTCAATATCATTAAAGATCGATCAAGCTTAAATAAGCAAAACCGAAACGAGAAGTACACTAGTACAGAAATAATCAAAGAAGGCGCCCCTTTGGAGGCGGGTGTACAAAAACCCGCCTCCAAAGGGGCCGAAAAAGTCTTTGGAAGCGGATGCAACATCCACCCGCCTCCAATAACTAATTATTGGAGGCGGGTGGATATTGCACCCGCCTCCAAATCTCTTTGGGGGCGGGTGGATATTGCACCCGCCTCCAAATCTTTTTTGGATAGCTCAATGGAGGCGGGTGAAGCCAAAACCCGCATCCAAAGTGTTTTGCAAATTTTCCAATTTCATTATATGAAAAGGAGGCGGGTGCATTTTTGCAAAATTTTTAATAGTAGTTCAAAATTTTATTTTTTTTTGGATTGTTGAAAATAATTTTAATAATTTTTCGGGATTCTAGTGAGGCAAAAAATTAGTAAGTAATAAAAATTACAATTTTTAGAAGGAAATTTAGAAATATATATTTTCTATTTTAATATTAAATACATAAATATATGTAGCCTAGTGGTAAATTTAATATGCAAGAGTCAAGTGAATCTGAAGGCGCGAGTTCGATTCCTATCAAAGTCATAAAGTGCAAAAAAAGAAATAAATTTTTTTTTTCGGAGGGTTATTGGAGGCGGGTGCAAAACTGCACCCGCCTCCAATAAGGATTACTGGAGGCGGGTGCAAAACGGGTGCAGTTTTGCACCCGCCTCCAATAACCCCCTAAGGGGTGGCGGGTGCGGGCACCTCCAAAGGGAGGCGCCCGCAGCGGAGGCGGGTGCTGCCATGCCCCATAGGACCCGCCTCCAATGCCCCTTAGGACCCGCCTCCTAAGGGGCATTTTGTGGTAGTGGTACCTGGTATATACCAGAATATTGCTTTGGATGAATAAGAACTTACGATCGATTGAAGCCACAAAGTTATTTCAAAAAGAGAATTAAAATCACCTCCTATCTTCAACAAACAAAATGGTATACCAACTTTAATTAGATCGAAGAATACCTAGACACTACATGAAGATTTGTTATTTGACACCTTATAAGTTATAACGCCACAAATGAAATGGCTTATGATGCAAGCAAAGAGGAAGGTGTCTATCCAGCAGCGGCGGAATAAAAAAAAAATCCTTAAGTAATCCAATATACTGAATGATTCTTTTTTTTTTTTTTTTGAAACTTAAATACGTGCACAATAAATAACAAAATCACTAATATATACTAGAGTGTCTAGAAGGGAATAAGGTATTGGGCCTCGCCCGATAAGGTGACGGTAAACCCAAAAGGAATAAAAATATAAATGTCCAAAGGGAAGAGAAATAAGATAAAGAAGTTAGGTCGGTAACGAATTACTTGGCCGGGCTAAAATGAAGCAGGAAATTAGCTAGGTAGCCGGGCTAAAAAGGCTTTAGGTCAGGCTATGAGGGTTTTAGGCCAGAACAAAGTGATACAGCTAAGTTACAGGGGAGTAACTAGGGGGTGGGAATCTTGGCTATTATTAGGGGCAAGGATTATGCAAGGCATTTAAAACAAATGAGCATGATCCGGGTCATCAAGAGGGAGGCAAATCGGGAAGGCATTAAAGACTATGGTCAGGAAAAGGCACAACGGGCAAAGTATCAAGGTAAGGCTATATATACTTGGATGTTAGGCTAAAGAATGTACGTAATTTCATATACTTTGAGCACTTAGTTTATACATTCGATCTCATATACTCTACTAACTTGAGCATCGAAGCAGAACAGGGGGATAGCGCTGCTTGTGTTTTGTCTTTATCCTCAAGGTCTTACAGAAGGTGTTCTTACCGGGCTAAGGAGACTCCTGATCTAGGCCATACATTCAAGCTGCTGAGGTATCAAGTTCTTGGGCATTTAGTGTCACATCAACTGGTTCTGACTATGGGGATCATTTGATCAACTTTTTCATCAAATCTTCTTCGTAATCAAAGAATTTTGTTGAAACAATGATGCAAGGTACTCAGGGATTCAATGCCTCTAATCCTTTGGTAACCGGGGCCGATGTTTCCACCATTGGTACCTCCATTGTCACCACTCTGACTACTGCTATTTTTCCAACCACTGTCGTGTCTGCAACTTCATCATCAGTTCTTATGAACGCGCAACAATAGCAGGAGGAGCGGGCAAAGTTTTATCGACTTTTTTCCTTTTCTTGCACACATGACCCCTCCTGTGTCAGCGGTTGGATCTATGTTACCCATCTCTGCTGTAGTCACTTCTGGGCCAGAGATCATTACCACAGAGGATCCCCTCGTATCACAGGTAGATCCTACTTTCAGTTTGCCTTTAGCATTTTTTGTGCAATCTGTAGGAGTCCCATTTAACCCAACTAGAGACATGTTACGATCCGGGCTAATGGTTGGGTTAACTTTGCCCCTTCCTACGGTTTCCATGGATACGCCTATTTTTTCGGCTTATCTGGGGTGGGGGATGCCTTCTGCCGGACCATATGGAGCCTTGGGGGGCATAGAGGTTTTACCGGGGGTAATCTCCCTGTTCCTGGTCATTTTCTCGAGCTATCTGCGGCTCCGCTAGTCTATACTACCATTCTGCATACCCAGGCCCAACCTAATATGCCAGGTCAACAAGGGTTTATAAGTACAAATTTTGGGGGTTATCAGCAGGTGCCATCTCATCCTGTTCCTTTTCCCAGGGGAGTAAATGGTAAGGACCAGTTTTAGCACTATGGGGTAGGAACCAATAGGGTCATGCAACCACCGGTAGGTTATCCACCTTTGATAAACTCAGGGTACTGCACAGGAGGCGTAGGTTGTCCAGGTCAAGGGGTTTCCCTGACAGGACACTTACGTTATGGCGGGCCGCAATTAAACATACCGGGGTATCCCCAGTATGGGGGGTTGCCATTGCCTGGTTCGATTATGCATATCAAGAACGCGTGGGGCCTACTTCTTGGGTGTCACATCCATTTGACTGGGAAATTCAAGGCGTGCGTTTCCCTCCGGGATATAAGGGTATAGGTAAGGTTGATAAATATGACGGTACAACTGATCCAATGACTCATTGGATGCAATGTATGAGTGTCATGGATGCTGCAAATTTATCCAATGCTAACCAGTGTATGACATTTCATCTCACCCTCAAGGGTCATGCGATTAATGGTATTGTTCTTTACCTCGTAATTCCATTCATTCTTTAGATCGGTTTGGTGATTTGTTTTTGGCTAATTCTATGGGTAATAAAATACTGTCTAAGCCAATTTTGCATCTCATGAACATTACTCAACGGGTGGGGGAAGGGTTGCAGGCCTATATAGATTGTTTTAATGTTGAATCTAGACGATGCCATGAGAAGGATGACAGAACTATGATGGGGCCATTTATTAACGGGTTCAGGTCAGGTCCTTTACCCAACTCGATGGCTATTAGGCCTCATTTTACTTATTTGGACATGATGGTTACTGCTACTAATTTTGCTGTAATTGAAATGGCAAATGTCATTAAAAAGGAACGAGAAAATGGACTTTCAGATAACTATGGTAAAAAAAGGTTTCTTCTCTCTTCCCACATCAAGGTGAGAGTAAGAGGCAAAATGTTGTGGGTACTGCTAATGCCGGTCCAAGAACCGGGATAGGTATTAATTCATTGCAGGTCGTCGATCCATTTTCAGCATCACGGGCTGATATTCACACTGCCATTCAACATCAAGGCATGTTACCTCCAGCTCTGCCCATCACTGGCCCTACTGATCGTTAAATCCTAGCAGGTATTGTAATTATCATAAACATATTGGCCATAATACTAATGATTGCAGGGATTTAGCATCGGAGATAGCTAAGTTAATCCAAACGGGTAAATTACCTCAATATTCCCAAGTGGGGCCCATTCCCAAGCCTCAGTGCCGGCCAATCACAATAAGCCAGCAAGATGTTACCGATACGGGGAGCCTGGCCATTTTGCTCGAGAATGCTCTAAGCCTAACCCAGTGGGGCCTAAGTTGGGTCTGGTTCTGATCCCGTTATTGCCGGGGTAGTAAATATTATTGCCGACGAACCTACCCAGGGGCATTTGAATCGTCAACTCAAACAGGCCTACAGACACATGGATAGTATTTTGGGTAAGCGCAAGGTAGATCCTATGACTTCTGTAGTTACCTTTGGGGACGAAGATCATTTTCTATCATATAATTGCGATGATCCTCTCGTTATAGACTGTTATATTTCCAATTTTCAAGTCCGAAGGACATTAATCAATTCCGGTAGTTCTAGCAATATTATTACTGTTAATACATTAGAAGGCGGTCAATTGCATAAGGCCCAGGTAGACTCGGTGCGTACACCTTTAATCGGTTTTGGCAACCACCATGTGATCCCAACTGGACAGTTGAGTATCCCAGTGACCTTGATAGCTGGCCTGCTAAAATGGATAGAAACCATAGATTTCATGGTGATAAGCTAGCCATCACCTTACAATGTGTATCTTGGGAGGCCTAGTTTAAATAGCCTTCAGGCCATTGCTTCCACTGTGCATATGTTGTTAAAATTTCCCACCATAGATAGTGTGGCTTCTTTTTGTTATGATGTCAAGTAGGCCCGGCAGTGTTATATAGGTGGGTTGAAAAAACCTAGCTCAAAAAATAGGACTTCGCCAGTTATACCGGTGTTACAAGTGGCCCCATTGAAGAAGCCATCCCAATTCGCCTCAACACATGGGTCGTCCTGGATCATTGATATCACTGACCTAGAGGATCCCGTAGACCGATCTGAGCGGCTCCTCGAAGCTGGCACTGATGTCAAGGAAATTCCATTAGGTGCCAATCCAAATAAGGTAATTAAGGTAGGCGCTGATCTTCCTTTACAATTAGAATATGATTTGCTTCAATTATTACACGAATTTGAGGAAGTATTTGCATGTGGCCCGGAGGATATGCTGGGCATTTCTCGAGATATCATTGAACGCAGGTTATCCATTGATGCTAGTCATAAGCCGGTGAGGCAAAAGAAGCGCAACTATGGCGGTGAGCGCAGTCAGTATGTTGAAATCGGGGTCAACACTTTACTCGAGGTAAGAATAATTCATGAAGTTGATTATCCTGAATGGTTAGCTAATCTTGTGTTAGTCCCCAAACCAGATGGTACTTGGCGTATGTGTGTAGACTTTACAGATTTAAATAAGGCTTGTCCAAAGGATTGGCTTCCTTTCCCATTAATTGATAGCTTGGTCGATGCGATAGCGGGGTTTATATTTCTTACCTCTTGGATGCTTACAAGGTCTATCATCAAATCTTTATGGCTAAGGAAGAAGAAGAAAAAACCTCCTTTATCACGAATAAAAGTACTTATTGTTTCATTACTATGCCTTTTGGTTTAAAAAGCGCTGGGGCTACATTTCAACGTTTAGTTAATAAGTTATTTAAAAAATAGTTGGACCAGAATATGGAAGCTTATGTTGATGATTTATTAGTTAAAAGTAAAAATGAGTCTTTCTATTTAGTTGATCTATGTGAAACTTTAGAAAATTTGGGCTAGTATAAATTATGTCTGGATCCCAAGAAATGTATTTCTAGGGCTACTTGGGGAAAGTTTTTGGGGTATATGGTATCTAAAGGGGGTATTTCTGTTAATCCTAAAAAAGGGGATGCCGTTTTGCAAATGCACCCCCCTAGATTTATACAAAGTTCAACAGTTAACAGGTCGATTGGCTACTTTAAACAGATTTTTGTCTTGGTCAACAGCAAAGCTTTACCTTTCTTTAATGTTTTGAAAAAATTGGACAAGTTTGTTTGGAATTCTGAGTGTCAGGTAGCTTTTGATCAATTAAAAACTTATTTAGCTTCTTTACCATCTTTGACCATGCCTGTCCCGGGGGAGCACTTATACATGTATATTGCTACGTGATGATAATGGGGTGCAAAAGCCCATATATTTTGTTAGCAAAGTTTTGCAGGCTGCTGAACGAAATTACTCAAGTTTGGAAAAGCTAGTCTTGGCCCTTGTTCACTCCACCCGGCGTCTTAGGCCTTACTTTTATGCTCATCCGGTCGTTGTCTTTTCTGATGCACCCCTTAAAGCTGTTCTTCAGAAAGCTGGAGTATCTGGTCATTTGACTAAATAGGCCATTGAGCTGGGAGATTATGATATTACCTTCAAGCCACGAACAGCTATAAAAGGGCAAGTTTTGGCTGATTTTCTTGCGAAAGGAGTATCCAAAACTGCCGAGCCATCTTCTTTAGTTCTAGCGGATTTTGTCTCTTCTACTTCAAGACCTGCCAACCAATGGGTTCTCTTTGTTGATGGCGCGTCAAGTAATTCAGGGTCTGGTGCCGGGCTTATTCTATCTAGCCCTTCTGGGAATACTTACACTTATGCTTTGCAGTTCTTTTTTTCTACCATGAATGATGAAGAGGAGTACGAGGCCATCGTGGCCAGGCTAAAATTGGCCTGGAAGTTAGTGGTTAAGCATTTAAAAATTTGTTCTGACTCACAATTAGTGGTTAAACAAATTTTGGGAGAGTATGAGGCTAAGGACAGACAAATGGGGAAGTATTTAGTATTGGTACAGGGCTTGTTATTACATTTCTCTGAATAGTATATATCGAGTGGATTCCTCGAGGGAAAAATACGAATGCGGCCCTTTCTAGGTTAGCTTCTTTAGTCTATTTGCATTTAACTAAGAGTGTTTGAGGTAAATGAGGATTCCTCTTTGGAAATTCTTGCATGATGGTCTTTTGCCTAAATTTAGGAAGGAGGCTCAGTGAGTACGTCGGAAAGAAAAACATTATCAAATTGTGGGGAAGGATTTGTATAAGAAGGCCTTTTTGATGCCCTTGTTAAAATGTTTGGCGCCTTCAGAAGCAGAAGCAATATTGAAGGAAGTGCATCAAGGAGATTGTGGGACCCACATTAGGGGTCGGAACTTAGCTAAAAAGGTAATTTGGGGGGGGGGGGTGGGGATTCTATTGGCCTAGACTATTTCGTGAGGCCGCTGAATTAGTCGAACATTGTCAAAGCTGTCAGAGGCATGCATCGGTCCCTCGATTACCGACTTCAAGTTTTACAGGGATCTTGGCTCCCTGGCCCTTCGCTGAATGGGTATAGATTTGATGGGTCAATTTCCTAAAGTCTGCTCCTACCAGTACTTGGTAGTGGCTATTGATTATTTCACCAAATGGGTGGAGACAGAGGCTTTAACAAACATCACAGGAAGAACGGTAGCTCGGTTTTAATGGAGGCAAGTTATATGTTGGTTTGGCGTACCTCATTCGGTTATTTCGGATCGTGGGCCTCAGTTTGAATCCAAGGAGTTTGTTGCATTATGTAAGAAATTAGGGATAGTTCAACGGTTTGCATCTGTAACTCATCCATCGGTCAATGGATAGGTGGAGTTAACCAATCAAACGCTACTGCATGGAATCAAGACAAGGCTTGAAGATAAGGGGAAAAGTTGGGTGGAATAGTTACCCCATGTTTTGTGGTGTCATCGGACTACACCAAAGATAGCCACCGGTAAAGCCCCCTTTGAATTAGCATTTGAGGGGAATGCTGTTATACCTCCTGAAGTATATGCTAACATACCTCGGGTTATGAATTTTGAAAGAGAGTCAAATCAGGATAATTTAAGGCTCAGTTTGGATGAGTTAGAGAAAGTTCGGGATGCCGCTTATAGTCATCAGGTTAATTACAAAAAGAGTGAATTGCCCAATTCATCATGAACCTTTGGCCATATTACCCAAATAGACACGAACCTTTAAAAATTATTTTTTCCATCACAAACCTTTCAAAAATGTTACAAAACATAACATTCCGTCCATGGTCTCCGTTAAATGCTTGAGGGAAGGTAATTTTTTAGGGCAAAATCGTCCAACTTCCTTCTCCTTTGTCTTGAATTCCTTTATTTTACTTTTATTACCAAACATACCTCAAATTTTCATCATTTTACATATTCTTCCAAAAATAAAATTTCCAAGTATAATATTATTACAAAAATAATAATTATTCTTCTCTTATGATACATTATTAAAGTAAAAATAATTTTCTCTTTTTCCAAAATAAGTTGTGGCCACAATTGAAGGAAAATAAAATAGTAGGGGCCAAATCATAAATTCGATGAAATGTGTAAAACACTGTTAATCGTCTTCGCCACTCTTCCTTGTTTTTTCCTTTTAATTTCTCTGAACATCCAATAGTCACCATCTTTGAAATTCAGCAAAATCCACCTCTCCTGATTCATATCGGTCGGCTGGAGCTGGAAAAGGGATGGTGGCGGTGAAGTTTTCTTGATCTGACAGACCCACATGTAATATCAAAATAGCACCAAAAAATTTAAAACAATTAAGCCAGGAAAAGAAAAAGAAAAAGAAAAACGGGGAGAGAGAGAAGGAGGAAGTGGCGAGAAGAGAACCACAATTCTCGCAAATTCGAAGATGAAGTTGGTGGCAACGGATTTTAGATAATTGGACCGGTCACGATGGATCTGGAAAATGGCACTAAGGATGAATCAGGAACAGCGACTGGAAAATTACAGTGAAGATGAATCAAGAACAGGGAAGATGAATCTGAAGTTGGGTTTTACTTTTGCCTTGATTTTTAGTGACACTTACGGCTGTGACTAAAATATAAAGTAATTTTTTTATTTCTTTTAGTGACCAAAACATTTTTACACTTTATTCTTTAATTTATAAATGTCTTTTTAAAGACATTTTTGCCCTCGCTAAGAGGCTTCCGTCAAGCTTCTAACGGAGACTATGGACGAAATGTCATGTTTTGTTCCATTTTCAAAAAGTTTGTGATAAAAAATAAAACAATTTTTAAAGGTTTGTGTCTATTCCGGTAACATAGGCAAATGTTCGTGATAAACTGAGCAATTCACTCTTAAAAAATGTGGTTAGGCGATACTTTGATTCGCGGGTAAAGCCAATAGTATTTGTTCTGGGGGATTTGGTTTTACGAAGCCGAGCTATAAGTAAGCCTCAAGATCAAGGTAAGTTGGCCCAAATTGGGAAGGGCTGTACCGAGTGGTTGAAGCCCAGCCTACTGGAAGTTATGTGTTAGAAGACATGGACGGAACTTTGGTTCCCTGAGCTTGGAATGTGGTACACCTAAAAAAGTTTTATGTTTAGCACAGTTCAAGGAGAGGCAGGCAAGGAACATAACGTTATCAAGACATGACGGAAAACCCATTTGTCGGACCAAAAACAAGGCAAGTATCAACCATAAGAGAATTAGTACAAAACAAGAGTAATAAGTAAACAAGCTAACAAAACACTTCAAAGAGGGGCGTTGTGGGAAGTAGTTTCATGGTCGGATGGGTGGGCTGACCCTATAACTTCTTCTTCTTTTTCATTTTGTTCTTCTGGAAGAGGGATGCCCAAGTCTCGGCATTCCTGCTTAACCTGCTCAATCAGGTTAAAAGGATCCACGCCATCAGCCAACACCGATTTTGGGGCCATAGACTTGGGAGGCAAATTATCCAAAAAATGGGGACCTCGGGCTTCATCCCAATAGATGGTATACCCACACTGCACCAGTTCGAAGAATCGACGGTTCAACAAGTCCAGCATCGTCCCCTGTTTAAAGCTTTTCACGGCCTCCAGACTCGCTACCTCGTTCTGAGCTGACACTTCATTTATCTTAAGGTGAAAGTTTTCCTGAGCCACGTCATTAGCCTTGGTTAGCCAGGCTATCTCTGCTTGGGCCTTCTCTTTTTCATCCTGCAAGGCCTTTTCTAAAGTTTCAACCTTAACTGTCAAACTGCCCACTTTGGTTTCCATTTGACTCAACTTCGTGCTCAGTTTTTTTGGTTTTCTTGGTGAAGTGTGGTGTTCTGAACTTGTAAGTCGGTTACCTTGCTGGATTCTGTTCCAAGTTTGACCTTCAGTTCCTCGATCTCTTCCTCCAGTATTTTCTGCCTTTCTTGCTCATAACTTTGGGTTAGGATATCTAGTGCGATTGTCTTTTTTGCCATGGCTGCATAGTTAACTCCCACCTGGGGCATGAGTAAAAGTTAGAAAGCCCAGATAACTTAATTTATGCACAAAATCCATATGTTTACCCATTTAATATAGGTCGAGATGTGAGCCTCACGACGGGCGATTGAAAAAGCTAGGTCATTCATCTGCTCCACCTTTTGCTTAAGAAAATGGCCGGCTTCAAGTATTTCCTTGTAAGAGTTGTGCGAGTCTGAGACAATCTCCGCATATGGCATGGGATCTCCAAATTGGGGCTCGGATAAGTGGGGTTGCAAAATGAGGCCGGTCTATCTTTGGCCTCTTTCAATATGATCATTCTCTCTTTAGTTTCTGGGTCCAGAGGTCCCATCAATTCAGCCGGCTAGGAATCAAGTTAGCCAAAGGAGTTGAGAATGTAATGGGGAAATCTTTACTTGGATCAAAAATAGGGGCTTTAGCCCACTTAGCCTCTTGAATTTCCTCAAGAGAGGCACTGGGTTTATGGGCATTCGGGCAAGGGATGTTGGTGACGGTTTGGACCAGTATTTTTTGGTTTGAGGATGGCATGATGGTCCCGGTTTCTGGCTCTTGGGTCAGGTCAATTTGTTCTGCCGATTTCTTTGGCTCAGTAGCAGCAGTCAGGGCCAGATGATGGTTGGATTTCCTCTTCCGGCCATAGCCACAAAATCCCTCTATGATACAAAAGACAAAGTTAAGTTAGTCAGGCAGATAGAAAATAATAAAGGCAAGATTGTGGCAAAGACGGGAGTGTTACTTTGGCCTTTAATATTCGGGGCCGCGCTAAGTTTGGCCCAGACAAGGAAGGATTCTATAGGGAAGGGGCTGGAGTATCTCAGGTTAGCAGACTCTAAGACCTAACAGTAAGATAGCATAATTGGTTCATTCATGTCCTGGTCTTAGGAGTCTGACAGTATCAAATCTTTCCATTGGCAGGGGAGGTTGGCTTCTTCTGCCTTGCCATGAAAAATCTTATTTTCCAATTTTTTACGGAATCTTGTTTTCCATCCCAGGCCATGGTTATATTGCCCTATCATAAGGTATTGCAGTAAAAGGGTTACTGTGGGGGTCACATCGTCTTCGGTGCAAACACAAGAAAATCCCACCAAGAATCTGAGGGCATTAGGGACAAATTGAGCTAAACCTACTTGAAAGTTTTCGCAGACATCGGTTAAGAATCTGGGGACAGGTAATCATAGGTCGGTTCACATGGTGTTCGTAGATTGCTATCCACCCGTCGGCAGTTGTGTTAACCCTTTCTTCGGCGGTGGCAAGTTGTGTTGTTACTTCGGGACCAAAGTAGCAGGTAGATTTTAGGGTTTCCAGGTCTAAGGTTGTTATCTTGCTAGCAATTTTGTCGGCGTAGAACCGCGGTGGAGGGTCCTTCACCGGAATAGCTTTTCAAACGGCAGCAAAATCATTTACTTAAAGTGAGGTCTTTGGGGTTTTCTTGGGCTTTTTACTAGAGGTGGGTTCAGAGAGGAGGATGTCTTTCATTTTGAGGAGGTTTTAGTGGTAGGAGGGTTGGCAGAAGAGTCCCCCTCAATTATCACATCGGCAAGCACCATGGATGGTGAGATTGGACGAAAGGGAAAGGTGCTCTGAGTTAGTCTGGCAGTTGAAGGTTGGGCTCTAGGGGAAGATTGACCTAAGGTAGCTTCAGAATCAATAGTGTTAGAAGGAACAGGGGAAGAGGACTAACCTACGACGGAGGTGATATTCCTGGCGGAGCTCTTCTCGTTGGCCATACTGCAAATTGAGATTTGAAGAAGAAGGAAAGGAATTCAAAGAGGTAAAAAGCGTTATAATTTGGGAAAGTTGGGATGGATATGGAAAGGGAATATCACGAAAGGGCAACAAGATATGCAGTGAAGTAATTTTGAGTGAAATTCGCTTAAAGAGGATAGGCAAAGGCAAGTTCTAAAATGGTGAAATTAGGTTAATAGAGGAAGTATAAAAGTTTCGGGCAGTTATCTCGTAAGGATGGGGAGTTGCAAGTGGGGGCAGATGAAGCGAAAGGGATGGTGGGAAGTTGAACCAAAACATGGGGAAGTGAGCCTCAATTATCATGGAAGGGGAAACGTGTTCAGACATAATGATGGGATGGGTGTTGTGATTATTAAGGAGCATGTACGATCTTCTAGAGGAGTAGCCCAGTCTTAGCTCGTTTCCCTTATCTCGATGCTAGCTTTGTGCTTGTGTGGCAGGTACGCATTCATTGTTATTTTTCCCATTACCATTGATTAGGGAATAAGAATAGCTCGGGTTTCACTACTATTCCTATTGAGGGCTATATCGTAGATAAACAAAAACTTAACAAGCTTATAGGCCGGCTTTCTTAATTTCTCGGGAGCTAAGTTAAACCGTTAACCTGGTAAAATAAATAAAGTGAACATTATTCATTCTCGGGGGACTGGAGGACATAGAAGTGTAGTACAGGGTCAAAGAACTTTTTTACGGGTCAAAATTTTTTGGGATTTCGAATACGGGCTAAGTTAAAGGGAGAGAAAAATGGATAAGTATTATGTTTTAACCAGATTAAAAAACACAATACTAGAGGGCTTGTTTGTGTGCCTAAAAGTGAGTAAGGTATTGGGCCTGGCCCGATAGGGTGATGGTAAGCCCAAAAGGAATAAAAATGTGAAGGTCCAAAAGGAAGAAAAATAAGGTAAAGAAGTTAGGTCATCAACGAGTTACTTGGGCAGGCTAAAATGAAGCAGGAAAGTAGGTAACCAGGCTAAAAAGGCTTTACGTCAGGCTAGGAGGGTTTTAGGTCGGACCAAAGAGATACATCTAAGTTACATGGGAATAACTAGGGGTGGGGGGGGGGGGGGGGGGGATCTTGGCTATTATTAAGGACAAGGATTATGCAGGGCATTTAAAGCAAAGGAGTATGATCCGGGTCATCAAAAGAGAGGAAAATCGGGAAGGCTTTAAAGACTATGGTCCGGAAAAAGCGCAACAAGCAAAGTATCAAGGTGAGGTTATATATACTCGGATGTTAGGCCAAAGAAGGTACGCAATTACATATACATTGAGCACTTAGTTCATACCTTTGATCTCATGTACTCTACTAACTTGAGCGTCAGAGAGGAATAGGGGGATAGTCCTGCTTGTGTTTTGTCTTTATCCTCAAGGTCTTACAGAAGGTGTTCTTACCGGGCTAACGAAACTCCAGATCTAGGCTATACATTCAAGCTGCTGAGGTATCAACACTACCATAGAAAACGCCAATGGAGGCGCCCATTTGGAGGTGGGTCTCCAAAAACCCGCCTCCAATAAGGACATCATAGGCGGGTTCCCAAACACCCGCCTCCAAAGGCGTTGAAAAATTTCGGCTGGGAGAATGGAGGCGGGTTTTTCTGGCACCCGCCTCCAATAAGGTACAGTATTGGAGGCGGGTTTTTCCAGAACCCGCCTCCAATATTGTACCTTATTAGAGGCGGATGCCGAAAAAACCCACCTCTATTCCGCCAGTAGCATATTGGAGGCGGGTTTCACCAGAACCCGCCCCTAATATTATACCTTATTGGAGGCGGGTGCCAGAAAAACCTGCCTCCATTATCCAATTCGCATCGGGTGTGAAATTTTTAACCTTCATTTGCCAAATCCCACATTGCCAGCCAACAAAGTTAGGGGCATGGAACTCCAGTATAAAACTAGCAACAAGAGCAGCAAACTAAGCACATCTTCTAGCGGGGCCAATGGTACAAATTCCATGGCCAATACGCAATTAATAAAAAAATTTGGACTCGTAAACTCGGACGAGTCTAACTATTTTATCTGAGTCTGCCAACGGAGGTTTGGAGGCGGGTGCCACAAGAACCTGCCTCCAAAATCTTTACTTTTTTAGAGTTATTGGAGGCGGGTGCACCTCCAATAACCTTACTGAAGGTGGGTTTCATTGGGTTATTGGAGGCGGGTGCCGGTCACACCCGCCTCCAATAACCCTTTTGGAGGCGCCCGCATTGGAAGCAGGTGCCGGGTCGCAAAACCCGCCTCCAATAAGGGTGAAAACCCGCCTCAATTAAGTGTTTTTGGGGTAGTACAAAATTTTGAGCACTTTGTGTCACATCATATACTATTAACGAAATCACCTTGTTCTTTCCTTGCATCGTAAGCCATTTCATTAGTGGCATTATAAAGTGCTAGATAGCAAATTTTCATATAGTCTCGAAAGTTTGCCATTACTTCAACATTCTACCTGAAATACCAATCAAAGAGAAAATAAATCTTTCCATTCGACCTCAAATCATCTATCTAACTGTCCGTGTACCAGTGTTTGATGTTGATCTCACTAAACTATGCTCTTATATGTAGTTATATATCTGCAGCAACCGTTATTGGATTAGAAGATACAATAGCAAAGATGACTAGTATATATGGTACGTTACATGAAGTCATGAACAGCCTAGCAAATAATATAATTATTGATTGGTGGACGTCCAAGTCTTCCATCTAAGGAAACACGTTTTCATCACTTTAAATACTCTTCTCCCAATAATGAATCTAGCATTCCTTTACTGTAAACCAATGTTTTAAAACTCGAACCCGCCATTGACTCGGAAAAGCGATGGGTTCAGGAGTCAATGAGTCGGACCGGTTGAATCGGGGGTTGAACCGGTAACATCATCACTGTGTCATAAATATATTTATTATAATTTTAAATACTATATGTTATTTTTTAAATTAAGAAAAGACGTTTTAAAATAGTGAGATCACTATCTAAATTTTTTTTATTATTTATAAATTATTTAATTAAAAGGAAAGAAACATATAATAATTAAAAAACAATAAAAGAAAAAAAAGATAAAAATAAAAATAGTTTAAAAGTTAAATAAATAAGAACAATAGGTAAGTTAATAAAATATACTATAAATACTAAGTAAATTTGACCTAAACCCTACTACCCCTCCTTCTTCCTCCCGCCGCCCCACTCAGTCATCACATTCTCTCTTTCATTCAATCTTGATCTCCTTTCTTCTTCTTCTTCTTAAACTCTATTATATTATATTTAGTTGAGATAATTATATATTTGAGGCAAAGCTTTTGATAAATCTTTTATATATGTATATTTTTTTCATATTTCCTGAACTTTTCTTCAATTTATTTTGAAATAAAAATATCATATTTAGTAAAAACAACAAGATATCTATATGAGATTTGTTCATTTAGAAGTAAAAGTTTTAATCTTCTACTTGAAAAACCGATGGAAAAAAAAAGAAGAAAAAATACAAGAGATTTGGAAGAGAAGGAAGAGAGAACGATGGGAAAAACAGGAAATAGGAAAAATCGGAGTTAGTAGGTTGAACCCGGTTTTGACCAATTTTGACCTGTTTTTCAAACTTCCGGTTTGAAACATGTAATTGAACTGCCTACACTACCGGTTCGCGGTCAAACCGGTTCGACCGGCCGGTCCGAGTCGATTTTCAAAACACTGCTGTAAACGCAATTTCATCCCGACTCTCTTGAAGAATTATTAGATACATTCGATCCATTCATAAAATAGTACAGCAAATCAATGATGTATTAGTATTCATATTTTTGTCCTCTATATGTACATCACTTTCCCACCAAAATAGCACTTTACCCCCCTGAATGTATGTGGCTGCATCATCTTACGTGGTGCATCCGATGCCACTGAATAATTTCTCGACTCTCTTAAGCTTGTATTAATTTAATTTAAAGCAAAATTTGTATTTATTGGGCAGAACTAATTTTATTATTTTGTAATCCATACATTCTCAAGGTTCGAAACATTATTTCAGAGTTACAATATTGGCCTCCCATTAACCACCACCCAACTCTCCCTCTGGGTAGAATCATTTAGCAACCTATATATGTTTCAAATTTAGTGTAATAATTGTTTGTTTGTAGGTCATTAATTAGGTATATGTAACACTAGATAGATAATTTTATAATGTCAAACTTGATAATAAATGTCATATTTCATTATTTAAAAGAGAATCGTTGACACAACTTGAATAATTTAATCTGATAATAATCAGATATAAACAGTTGAAAACAAATTAAATCAAACCTATACAAATCTAAATAAGTAGTAATTTGCATAGAACTAACTAGTAAAACAAAAAATTCGCTATCGCGCTGGACAAATCACATAGCGAAGTATCAATCGGATCCCGAATTTACTACTAGTCTTCAGATCAAAGCCCCCAACCGATTGAATCTTCAATTGATAATAATAAAATACTCATTTATTTATATGGGGTCAAACTCCCGTTTATTCAAGAGGCGAGATCTCTGACTATGTGAGAACAGAAAACTCCCATTAAGGAAGACAACAATAAACTAAATAAAAAATACAGAAAAATAAATTCATTTCCTCCATTTCTCATGGGAGGGAGATGGGGGGAAGGAGATTAGAAAATATGGATGATAGGGTTTGAGAGGACGAGAGAAAAAGAGGAGGAGACCTACAATTGTTATAATGTTAAATTAGTTATATGTAATATTAGAGACATACACCTCTCATCATGTACGTATACCTGATGTAACATATTAGGTATATGTACAAAATTTATACATATCTAATTAAACAATTAATACTCTTTAATTGTGCATACATTACCACTTTTTAGGAGGTATAGAATGATGTTTGACGCATTGTTCTTTCATTTTATTGTAAGCTATTTCAGTAGTGGCGTTATAAAGTGCTAGATAGCAAATTTTCATGTAGACTCGAAAGCCCGCCATTACTTCAATATTCCACCTGAAATACCAATCAAAAAGACAATAAATCTTTTTACCTGAACTTGAATCCTCTTTCTCACTGTTGGTGTACTACCGCTTGATTTTTTTCTCTGATTCTCTGATTCCATGTTTTTGTTCAAAGGGAATAGTTGTTTGGCTCATTAGGCAAGCCATTGGAGAATGGAGAGATCCTAAACTGTGCTCTCATATAGCTGCAGCAAGCGTTATGGGATTAGAAGATACAATAACAAAGATGACTATATTATATGTAGTACGTTACAGTTACATGAAGTCATGAACAGCCTAACCAATAATACTATTGATTGGTGGGCGTCCACATCTTCTATACATGGCAACACGTTTTCATCCCTTCAATTACTCTACCCAAAAATAAATCATACCTGCCTTTCTTGGAAACTCATTTTGATCGCGATTCTTACCTCTATTAATATAATTGAAAGACAAAAACTTGTATTCAACGGTCGGATTATCTAATCGTGTGCGTATTAATTTTAGTCTAATGACTTTCTCGGCCGTCGCCTCCTCTCTCCTCCAAACCCTAAAATTTATTTTCTTCCCTCATCCTCCTTCATCTGATGAAGGAGGATGAGGGAAGCGATTCTACTTTTCTTCTTGCAATCCTTTATTTAATTTGCTTTAGTTTTAATTTTTATCCATGTTTATGTTGTTTTCCTCTCCGTTTATGGTGTTTCTCTATTCATAAACGGTGTTTATCTCTCCATCTATGGTATTTCTCTCCATATATGGTGATTTTCTTCCTGGCTATGGTGATTCGATTCATGGTCATGACGTATGAAGACTTGGTTGAAGATTCAGTATTGAAGCTTTCATCAGCAGATCCGTGACTATCGATGCGGGATTTGTTCAGCGATATATTTGTACTATGTTCAGATCTATACTATGTATAGATTTACAGTTCAGTAGATTAGATACACTGTTGTGGTTCAGATCTGTTAATTATCAAATCAAATATATTGTAATTAGTTGTATTGACTGGATCTTGGTCTTCTTTCAATCGCAGTTGGATGATTTCCAACACTATTAATAAAAAAATTTAATTTTCAAAAAAAATTTTTAGTCTAATGAGTATCATTTGTATTGATTTTAGCCTATTCTCTGTATTGCATATTTAGTCCAACATTAGATATATCGCTTTTACCTGCTGATTTTTGTGATTATGAGTTTAGGTAATGATGTATTAATTGTCATTTTGATAAAATAATAAGTATAATCACAAGTAGTGCACGTATCAATTGTTTAGGGAGAAGTCTTTTTCTGTAGTGAAGAAACACGCATATTGATTTTGGCATCATTTATTGAAAAATTATGGATATTGGTTTTAGGAGCAACAATATTACTGTCGAATTATTAAACAATCTGACAAGAGACTCTCACTTAATTTAATTTAAGTAGTAGTTAAGATTAATTGAGATAGGATGTTGACTATATAGGTAGAGCTAGTCTTTGTGTAAAACAAGTGTATGTATGTCGTTACTGTACATATGAACAGTACGTGCATTTTTTTCTCTTTAAAATTAATACTTGAAAGAAAGTAAACTGATACTTGTGGTCACGAGTGTAGGACTAAAAGTAATTAACTCACAACAAATATAAGTCCGAAGGTGTGATTTTCGGACCCCCAGAAGCTAAAATTAATTTAATTCCCTATCAAACCAAACAATTTACACACGTACTGTTGAGCGACGTTCACTGGAGATGAAGTTGCACAAATAACCAAGTGAAATACTAAGAGTTTTTAGGCCTTAACAAATAATCCGAACCAAACAACCAAAACTTCCAGGTAAATCACTGATGAAACACAATTTGCCCAAGGAAAGATACCCTGAAATGCAAGAATGATCCCTTGAATGTATAGCCTGGATCTTTGATGTTACGGCATTGATCTTTGATGTTATGGCTTGGCTGGATCACTTTCAATGTAGATCTGAGAATGAAGACAAGAAACAAGCGGGGCAATCCCTCCTGTTCCACTCCGACACTCAAGTTAGTAGAGTATATGGGTAAACTGAATTGACCAAGTGCTTAAGCTTGTAAGAAAAGGCGTAAAAAGGACATACCTCATTGGGTCTAGAATGCAAGTTTATATAGCCTCACCTTGCTGTGTCCGTTACCCCTTTTTGTGCCATAGCCATAAAGGCTCTTCTTATGTTCCTCCTCCTTTATGACGATTTGAATGCCCACCTTATTTGCCTTCTTATTAATGACGGCTTGAATGTCCTCCTAGTTTCTTGCTTGCGTTATGGCCCGGTCTTTACTTCCCCTCTTCAATAGCCCTGTGTAACTCCTGCTCGTAATAATAGCCCATATTCCCGCCCTTAGTTATTGCCTGGTAACTTAGCCACGTATCTTTATTCTGGCCTATAGCCTTTTAGCCCGGTTACACTCTTCCCTACTACATTTTTAGACCAGCTAAGTGACCCTTCTACAGACCTAACTTCCTTACTTTATTCTTCTCCCTTTTGGACCTTTACATTTTTATTCCTTTTGGGCTTACTGTCCATGTATTGGGTTAGGCCCAATACCTTACTCACTTTTAGGTATACCAACAAGCCCCCTAGTATTGTGTTTTTTAATCTGATTAAAACATAATACTTAACCATTTTTGCCCTCCCTTTATCTTGGCCCGGTATTCAATTATTCTGAAAAAAGTTTTGGCTCCGAACTAAACTTCTATGTCCTCTAGCCCTCGAGAATGAATAATGTTCACTTTATTTATTCTTTCTGCCTACCTGTATTTACTCATAGCCCCCCGATAATAGATAATGCGCCCTTCAATTATTTTATCGGTTTTACATTTTAACTTAGCCCCCGAGAGACTGAAAATGTTGGCCCACATAGACACTGAACTCTTGATTTTCAAGTATATCCCCCAAGAAATAATAATCTTCCCGATTTTTATTTTTACCCTTAGCCTAGCATTTTATCCCATCAATTGGCTTACAAAAGTTATATACCCGAATTCTAGCTCAAGAAAAGAATTGTTAGCCTTGCCAAAACAACTTAGTCCAAAAGTACTTAAGATAAGAGTAAAGACGATCCAAGGAGGAAATTGTACCTAATTTTGATGGGTGAAGAAGTCATGCCCGCTATTCGCTGTTACTCCTTTTACTGACCCAGCCATAAATGCTTCCATGATAGCCCTACCCTTAATTCCTTTTGTAACCTCTTCTCATAGTTATTACACCAATTTCTCTCTCTCACTTTACTCCTCTCCTAACTCTTCCCATGATTCCAACCATTCATTAATTATTCTGACCCTTACCTTTCCCTCTTTGAGCCATATGACCTAACTTGGTACCTGATCCGGGTCATCCGCTTGACCCCTTTAGTGACAGACTCTAGCCTCGCGTAAGTCCCGGGCTAATGGCTTGACCCAATATCCTTCTCCTTGGCCCAACTGACGTCTTGCCCCAACCAACTTTCTTGGCCCAGCTTTAAGTCTTGTCCTAACTAACTTCTTGACCCTGCCAATGTTTTATCCCAGCCAACGTATTGGCCCATCCCTTGGTTTGTCCCGGCCAATGTATTGCCCTGCCTATGTAACATTGCCTTGCCTGTTTAACATTACAACGAAGAGAAGACACCCCGTATATGGTAGGAAATTTTAAAAGTATATGCATAATTGAAGCTATGGCTTGAAAGCAGTTTAAATCGGGTCTTCCAAGATACATGTGGTAAGGTGATCACATGGTCTCTGTACATATTAGCTGGCTAGCTATCAATGGTACCGGGATTCTTAATCGACCGGTCGGTATCACATGGTGGTTGCCAAATCCAATTTGAAAGTGGTTCCTAACCGTGTCTTCCACAATGTATACTAAATAATGAAAATAGTAACTAAAGCATCTAAGATATTTTATTGTCCCATAGACCATACCTAATGGTCTCCAAGATCGACAAACGATGCTCGACCCGGTTTCATGACAGTACCATTGAATAGACTAGGGTTTGTCTAACGCCCATCATTAAATGACCCATTTATTTCAAATTAAATATGTAGCTCCTAGCAATAACTTCCCTGCAATAATGGCTCATTACCTCTTGCTCTGTAACTTATATCTTTAACTTGTGTTCTACATGCAAAAATTTTGGAACACAGCATTTAATTCTCTTAACCCCGATTAGCGGCCAGAATGTCTTCCTGATTTACTGTTCCTCCATTTCTCGGCATCCATGCACAAAAAGGAACAAGAAATGAAATAAGAGAAATGCAACAAGAGTTAAAGTATACAACAAAATTAAAAATATTTCCACAATATTTTTTTACGTTAATTTCACTGAATATTTTAATTGTTTCGAGAGCCGCCTTCCAAAGCGTTCTCCTTCTAAAATGTTAACAACCAGATAGATGCACATGGTATGCCGTTTGGAAGTGGTTCAAAAATTGGGCCTTCCCAGATGCACATGGTATGATGACAATTCCTTGATGCCAACCAAGTTTATGTTTCTTTATGTCGATGATTACCATAATTTAATATAACAGGGATAATCCATCGTCCCAAAAACTGTACCTGATTGGAGAATTATTTCCTTAGTGCAAACGGCTTTATTCTTCAAAAAAATTTCTTTGATTGCAAAGACAATTTCATGAAAAGATAATCAAATCGTCCCCACAAACGGCGCCAGTTGATGAAACACGATTTGCCCAAGGAAAGATACCCTGGAACACAAGAATGACCCTTTGAATGTATAGTCCGGATCTTTGATGTTACGGCATTAATCTTTGATGTTATGGCTTGGCTAGATTACTTTCAATGAAGATATGAGAATGAAGACAAGAAACAAGCGAGGCTATCCCCCCTATTCCACTCCGACGCTTAAGTTAGTAGAGTATATGGGTAAACTGAATTGACCAAATGCTTAAGCTTGTAAGGAAATGTGTAAAAAGGATGTACCTCATTAGGTCTAGAATGCAAGTTTATATAGCATCACCTTGTTGTGTTCGTTACCCCTTTTTGTGCCATAGCCATAAAGGTCCTCCTTATGTTCCTCCTTCTTTATGACGACTTAAATGCCCACCTTATTGGCCTCCATATTAATGACGGCTTGAATGCCCGCCTAGTTTATTGCTTTCGTCATGGCCCGGTCTTTACTTCTCCTCTTCAATAGCCCTGCGTAACTCCTGCTTATAATAATAGCCCATATTCTCGCCCCCTAGTTATTACCTGGTAACTTAGCCACGTATCTTTATTCTAGCCTATAGCCTTTTAGCCCAGTTACACTCTTACCTACTACGTTTTTAGCCCAGCTAAGTGACCCTTCTACCGACCTAACTTCCTTACTTTATTCTTCTTCATTTTGGACATTTACATTTTTATTCCTTTTGGGCTTACTACCCATCTATTGGGCTAGGCCCAATACCTTTCTCACTTTTAGACACACCAATCACTTTTATGATTATTTTTGAAAAAAGATTTTGAAGAGGAATGCTTTTAAATTGGGGCATACTATTCATAGGAACAAAATTACTATTCACAGAAACATTTTCCTGTGCATTGTCTTTTTTGCCCCTTAGCTATTAAAAAGAAAAAAAAATTCATTTTCACTCAATAATAAAAGGGCTGTCAAAGCAAAAATAATTCAACAACCTCGTAACTCTCTGTCCATTTACACTATTTCCATTTACACTCCACCCATTTTTCACTCATAAGTGTATCTAATTATGACCGATAGTCACGAGGATGATCCATATTACACGGTAAATACACAATCTATACATTTGTTTACGTAACGTTGGTTTTTTAACAAAAAAAAAATAAAGCCCTGTCTGGAGAAAAATCTCATTCGGCAAGGGCGAACGAGATTTTTGCCAGAATCTCGCCGAAAATACTACCCAGAGACGGCGGTATTTTGGGGAGAAATACCGCATTTTTCTCGAAAATACCGCCAGTAGGTATTTTCGGGAAAAATACCACCGGCGACAAAATCTTGCCCCTATACGGCGAGATTTTGTCACAATCTCGCCCCATGGAGACGAGATTTTTCCAAAATTTAATTATTAGTCTAGCTAAATTTTAGAGTTTAGGGTTTACGTATGCTCACCCATCTTTTTGTATTAACAGGATATTCGTATTGATAGGGATGAAATATTTGCTGACCACACGGATATATTTCAGACGGACGAAGAGTTCAGAAGTAGGAAAGATTTGCTTGTTTGGGTTAGAACTCGAGCAACGGAAAATAATATGACTGCAAAAATTACTTCCTCTTCCAAAATATTGGGGCTTTTCCTTACAAGAGGGAGAAAATGAAGAGTTGATATAGGGTGCAAGAGATCGGGACAAGTTAGAGATAAGCCACCCCTACCTGAAGGGAAAAGCAGGCCGAACAATACAAGCAGCAAGTTAACAAAATGTCCATTTCACCTTGTGGGACGAGAAATTGCTGGTGGAAATTGGAAGTTAGAGGCTAAAAACGGTAACCACAGTCATCAATTACAAGAAGTTCGGAATTGGCATTCAGTGTACTCACGGTTAAAAGAACCGAAGAAGAAGAAGGTTGCAGAAATGTCAAGTATTAACATCAAGTCGAAGCATATGTTGGCCTAGTTGCGATTGGATGATCCTTAAAATGTCAGCCACATAAGACAGGTGTACAATGAATCAGAAAAGGTTAGAAGGGAGACAAGGGGAGATTTGACTACCAGTATTTCTTCAAACTTTTGCATGATTACAAATACGTATATGCACACACAGTGGAAGATGTGGGTAATGCAGTTTGGCACGTGTTCTTTGCCCACAAGAAGGCTCCTTGTTTACTTAGTTTGTTTCCGTACATTTTGTTTATGGATACACCGTATAAGACAAACAGGTATGACATGCCTCTACTGCAGATAGTGGCTCATGTACCCACATCCCAGTTTATTCATATTGCTTTCGTTTTCATGAGGGATGAGACTATCCCGAGCTATTTCTCGACACTCAATTGAGAAAGTTATTCGATAGCGACAAATATCCATATGTTGTCATGACTGATAGAGAGACTGCTTTAATGAACGTTGTGCATAATGTATTCCCATATGCTAGACAACTATTGTGCAGGAGACATATTGAAATGGATGTAAAGAAACATGTACTAGCGGCTGGCAACGTTAGAGACAAGTGGTGAAAGCCTTGACATATGAATCATTCACGGAAGCTGTGGAATTTATTGATACTAAATATGGAAGTAAATTTAAATTTAGAAATGTGATTCCATACTTGAAAAAAACATGGTTGGATTCCCACAGGGCCAAGTTTGTATCTTTTTGGGCGAAAATATAAAGCATTACGGAGGGCGCACAACGAACATGTAAGTTACTTATAGCTTTAATTTATAGTTTGTATACTGTATAATTACATGTTAATAGTGTTCCTATGTGAAAGTTTGATTTTCAATGTTAATTGGCTTTTAGGGTTGAGAGTGCACATGCACAGTTGAAGAAGGCAATTGACACTGATAGAAAGGCATTTCCAGGTATTTTTCACTGAATTAATATTATGATAGAGGAGCAATTTGATAAAATTCAGACTGTAATGGAGTTTTCTCGTAGCAAAACAAACTGAAAGAGCAACTACTTACTGTATAGTAGGTTCAATGGTATACTGTCTTTCTCTGGTATTACAATGGTAGAAGAAGAATATACAAAAAGAATTGGCCTTATCGGGGAAGATGGTGCGCTGTGTGGTTGCGAACTCTGAACTAATTGCGGGCTGCCATGTCATGCGGCGTGGTAGACTGTTATAAAGCTCCAACCATATTTGAATTTTGGTTTGATTCTCATCTTTTTGGATTACTTGTCGCCACGAAGTACCAGAGGGTTGTTATATTAAATGGCCAGCAGAGTAATACTTTCCTTCCAGTTCAGTGGCTGTGGGCTGGCGTCTCTAATGATCCAAGCTGTTTCATCAATATGAGGCATGTGTTCCAAAATCATTTCATTGCTTTGTTAACGACAGGGGACATCATGTTACCCCAGTCTATCCGACGTGGAGAAACAGAGCCTCAGAACAAATGAAGAGTTGGAGATCTCATTTGAAACCCCGATTTGATGATTTCATGGATAAATCTACTGTTGAGTGTTAGTATTAGATGTTCTGCAATGCCACTGTTTTCACGTTGAATGAAATTTGTTATTACGTACACAACCGAAGTTGCCATTTATTATTGATTTTACGTTCCCAATATAAGTTTCTTATTTTTTTGTTTCATATGTAATTAATTTTAACATTACTCAACACATATACAATACATAGATATCATCACGAATGGGATATTAATTCATACACTGCATCAAAAATTGAATATAATAAATCTCAATAATTCAGAAATGGCTATTCAGTAATTTTATATAATATTATTGAAAACAAGAGTAAATAATCTTGCACAGGTGACCTTGTCGCAAGTTCTTCTAGTCCCGGCATCAAATCCTCCAAATGGAGAGCCACTCAGCTATGGCCCTTTGCCTCAACTCATTGGGTACGGCATGACTTGTCCTGGGATGAGCTAGAACCAGTCTACTTGCTAAATATTGCAAACGCTGCATGGTAACAAAAAATCTAAATATAGTAAATAAACAGTGAAATAAAAGATATACCTAATGAACAAAAGTAAGCATAAAGCTCATGTACCCGTAACCGCTGATAGCTGTCTGGGGTCCGGTGTCTCTTCCACTTCCATGTCATCTGGACTAACACGAACGTGCGATCGCGTCTGGAAGTAGTTGAAATACTTAGGGCACGCCTCATCGGCCCACTGAGCCCTCTGCATCCCATGTAATAACCTCAGGTTATAAATTTTCCATCCCATAAAATTCGTATCGTAATGGCACGTATACCTAAGAATTTCAAGCCCTCTGTAACAGGTCTTTGGCTCTAAAACTCTATAAGGGATCGCTTGCGCGTACCCAAACTGTCGCAAGAACCGATCAGGCATATAGGGCTCTATAGCCCCAGGGCAATAAATAAGACTCATATACAATGTTATTGGATGTAACATTATAGGATTTGGCCCAAAAGGAAGCCAATTTACCTAGTTCATTTCAAAACAAGTCAGTGGTTAATCAACCAATTCAGATATAACACTAAAAAACCTTCAGACATTTAAATGGTATTGGAATATTACCTCATTTGGTTTCAATCTATCAAGTGCGCGTCGGTATGACACCAAGTCCCGTTTAGGCTCACGCTTCTTGCCGGTTCCGATGTGCCACTTCATGCAGCAGGTGAGTTGACATCCTAGGATCTCATCTTTAGAGAACTAAATGTGGGAAAGAATTTGTATATCCAGCTCTATTAAGCATAAGAAAAAAAAAATTAGTGAAATTAATGAACCATTATGAAGTATTGAACTAATTTATAAATGATTCCTACCAACCTACAATAATGTCAAACACCCTCCTAGCTGAGCACCGTCAGCGCTAGAGGCCCTACCAAGAATATTGCGATATAAGTTCGCCAAGCAAGCTTCCCCCCAAGCAAGTACCCTTACGCCAGCTATATCGCGGAGGAATTGCAAGAAATGCCTAGGAACGTGGGTTTTTTTCTTATCCATGAACATGGTGTTTCCTATTAACCACAACAAATACCCTGCGATAGAATTGGCAGGGTCCCCCTGTCTATGGTCACTATGGGCTCGAAATTGGGACATTCTCACACTTGCAAAATCTCGCTCTCCTAACTAGGCTGCCTCTATCCCCGGCATGTCTAAAAGCAGTGCCTGCATTTCTGACGGCCTAATTTTCCCACCAATGGGATATCCGACAATTGGAATTCCCAATATATAGGCCACGTCGTGGTGAGTGATGCTCATCTCTCTGAAAGGCATGTGGAATGAATTGGTTTTCGGATGCCATCTCTCAACAAAGGCACAGAGGAGTGAAGAGTCTAACTCTGCATGCATGCACAATCCTAAATGTGCCAAACCGGACTCTTCAACTATCATTTTAATTTCCCCCTCGGCTAAATCCCACTTTAGCGGCCGCTCGTACCCATTATGACACCTCAATATATCACGTTCCTACGTAATTTAATAAATAAATTAACACATTTTAGGCACCAAGTTATTAAACATAAATCGAAACAACAAATAAAACAGATTTCACAATAACTAGTAAAGCTTAATACGATACCTTTCTATGCCGTATGTAGTAGGCAACATGACTCTTAAAACTCTTTAACAATTCTGGATTTGAAGGTCCACCATCAATCGAACCATCTAGAATCCGTTATGTCTTCCACCCAGCTGACACTGACATTAACACTGACACTGACACTGACCTAGGTTCAGAGCCCATTAATGCTTTCCCTTTTTCACTCCTCCTTTGTTTGTTGGTTGTATTTGCCAATTCGTTTTCATCGTCAAATGGCCCTGAATTCCATTCCATACCCCCTGAGACTGAGACATTTCCCTCTAAGTCGTTCAACATTTTCCCTTGCTTCCTCGTCCTCAACATTTCCAATGTATTGTGTTCATTTTCACCGTATTCAATGTTACTTGCCCCCTCCGCATTTAACGTCTGAGAAGAACCTTGCAATCTTCCTAGCACCATTCTCTGACACTCGGATGCCGTGGGAGGGATTCGGCCAACTATTCCCTCAGAGGATTGTCTTTTGTCATTGTCTCCAATAATTTCTAAATTGTCATTATTTTTTCTTCTGGCGAATTTTAATTTCAATTTTTTTAATGTATCTCCCATCTGAAATAATATCAAGACGCAATTATCACTAGAAAAACAATTGAAGGGATATAAGGAAAAAGAAAATAGTTAATGCTAAAATAAATATAAAATAATGTGAAAATCTCGCCCGGCAGTATTTTCGAGGAAAATACCGCGCTAGTCACTGAAAAATCTGGCCAAGGAGACCAATTTCTGCTGTCTCCTCGTCTGGATAATGACAGATACGGCTAAAAAGGGCGTGATAATCACAGATCCGGGCAAAAAAAATAACAAATCTGGCCAAATTATAAACAAATTCATCAAAACAACCAACAAAACATCAATGAAGCAAATATGACTTTTAGGCACTCACCTTTGCTGATCCGATTTGTCTGGACTTTTATCCGATTTGGCCGATTTTTTGCTTTGATTTTAGGCACGAGAGCAGCTTGAGGGAGAGGAGGGAGAGGATTGCAGGAGTTGTTATTTGCTTGCATAGGATTTATAGGATTTTTTCAAATTTTTTTTTAGACCTAAGGGGTATTATAGACTATTCACAGAAAAATGTTCCTGTAAATAGTAAAAATGTTCCTGCAGCAAATAATTCTGTTTAAGTTCAGGGACTAGATAGCGACATAAACCCAAGTTAATAGTCCAATTAAGCGATTAACTTTATCTCTACGTATACTTTACGTCAGGTATGATATCACCTTTCAAACTGTGATTTGAAACACGTTGTGCATTTTATAATAATAACTTTTAATACATTCATTTTTATTTTCTCAAGATACATTTTTATATTCTTAATATAGTTTTAATTGTTTCAAAATAAATCTAAAATAATAAAAAAAATTCAATCGCAATTGTAATACCTTATGGTATTTTTTGTTTTTCTTTTTTCTTTTTTAATTTTTCCTTTTTGTGTGTTTTCTTTTTTGTTGGTCGAAGAATTCCCATACTTTGTTTAGGTACTGGAATATTTGTGGCCGTTTTACTGCTTTGATTTCCTTTCATTAGATAAATATACATGATATGTAAGTGAAAAGATATTCTTAGACAGAGTGACGTGACGATATATGGAAAATTCAATTGATACTTAAAATGAAAACCCTTAAAAGGTGGCACACATTCCAAAAGCCCAAAGGGAAGACCAACAGGATGACAGATATGAGCCTGAGTATGGCCCATGGGAAATGGATGATGAAGGAGTCTCGGATGACGAAGAAGAACACTATATGTTGGCCCCACAAAAGAACCATCCATCACAGATTTTTTATGATTATTATCTCCGAAACTAGCCAAAAATAGACTATTCTAAATATAAATAGTTGTAAGCTATTTGGCTCAATTTTTCCTCTTTTGCACTTAATAATATAAGCAATCAATCCATCATTTAAATTTTATTTTATTTTTTAAAAAAAGCCCTTAAAGGTACTGATCATGATTGGTGTGCCTAAAATTGAGTAAAGTATTGGGCATGGCCCAATAAGTTAAGAGTAAGCCCATAAAGGGTAAAACAGGAAGAAAAGTGCAGTAAAAAGGTAAAACAAAGTAAAAGAGTTTGGTCGGTAGAGAGTCTTGGGGTAAAGCAATTCAGGCCGGCATAGAGGTAGGTAGCAGGGCCAAAAGGTTATAGGCTGGGATAAAGGCGTATAGCTAGGGTGCGAGGCAGTAATGACGGGGCGGGAGTTTAGGCTATTAATATGGTAGGAGTTGTGCAAGGCATTTAAAAGCATTTAGGTCTGTGTTTGTTACAAGAGCATTTAGGCCGGTGTCCGCTACACTTGTATTAAATCCTATTAATGGAGCTGGAATCATAGAGTCCCTTAATGACAATAAATGATCATAATGACGGTCCAACGAACAAATCACAAAGCAGATCTATATAAAGGTGGTCGTCATCTCTTATCAAGGGACGCAACTTTTATTATAGCTTTGTCACTCGGTCAATTATATTCATCCCATATACTCTACTAACTTGACCGTCGGAGTGGAACAGTGGGGATAGCCCCTCTTATTTCTTGTCTTCATTCTCATATATACATTAAAGGTGACTGGCTCGGGCGATATCATCACAAATCCGGGCCATACATTCAAAGTGTTCATCTATGGATTGGATATCTTTTCCTGGGTATTTTGTGTCACATCAACTGGCGCCGTCTGTGGGGATCGTTTAATAGAGTATTTTCATCAAATTTCTTCACAATTTAAAGAAGTTTGTTTAAAGACATGACACAAGGTACTCAAGGTTTGGATACTTCACAAGTTGATATTGCCCTTGTCAATAAATCCATTGTTGCTGCATCCACTGTGAAGATTCCTGCTACCACTATTGCCACTAGCGCCGGGGCTTTGTGTGGTTCTTCATCCGTTCTCACATCGGAGCAAGAAAAAGCAAAGCGTGATGAGTTCTATCAGTTATTTCCTTTTATAGCTTAGTAGGCACCTCATTTTCATATGAATTGGGGTGTACCTAGTTTGGGCATGTCAACCTCCACTGTGACTGCCACTGGACCAGAGATCATTATTGTCACCGAGGATCCCCCCACCTCACAGGGAGTTAATTCTTTAAATGTGCCATTAACATCTTTTTTGCAGGTTACAAGGGTTCAATCAAATCCAGTTACAAGCATATTTCAATCTGAGCCAGCACTGGGTACAACAATACCATTCCCCGGGCCATCTTCTGCGGGACATGTGTTCTCGGGTTATCCACGGTGGAGAGTGCCATTACTTGGTCATTAGGAACTTTGGGAGGACCTAGAGAATTTCCAAGGTCAATCAACCTTTAGCTAGTCAAATTCCCGATCTATCTTAGGCTCCACAAGTTTATACTACCATTCCACATGGTCAGAGCCACCCAACTTTACCGGGCCAACAAGGGTTCATGGGGACATATCTTGGGGATTATCCACAAACATCTACTCATCATATTCCTTTTCCCGAGGGTAGGGGTAAATGGCGTAGACAAGTTTCAGCACTGTGGGATAGGAACAAGTAGAGTCATGCAGCCATCGGTAGGCTATTCACCTTTGATTAACCCGGGATATTATACAGGGGGCATAGGTTATCTGGGTTATGGGGGATCACAGTTAAATATTCCTGGGTATCCATAATACGGGGGGTTAGCATTCCCCGGGTCTAGTTATGTGCATCAGGGACAAATGGGGTCTACTTCTCGTGTATCACATCCATTTTGGCTGGGAGATTCAGAGTGCACCATTTCCACCTGGCTATAAAGGTATAGGTAAGATTGACAAGTACGATACCACAACTGACCCCACAGCCCATTGGATGCAATGCATGAGTGTTATCGATGTTGCAAATTTTTCTGATGCCAATTGGTGCACGACATTTCATCTCACGTTGAAGGGCCATGCAATCAACTAGTACTGCTCCTTACCTCGACACTCAATTCATTGTTTTGATCAATTTAGTGATTTATTTTTCGCTAATATCATGGGGATTAAAATTTATCTAAACCTATTTCGCATCTCATGAATGTCACTAAACGGGTAAGGGAAGGGTTACAACCTTTCATTGATCGTTTTAATATAGAATCTAGGCAATGTCATTAAAAAGATGATAGGACTGCGATGGGTTCCTTTATAAATGGGTTAAGATCGGGACCTTTAGCTACCAAGTTACCTATTAGCCCTCCATTGGCGTATCTAGCTATGATGACTACTGCCATGAATTTTGTTGTTGAGGTGGTGGTGGCCATAAAAAAGGAGCAAGAAATCAGGATTGGAGATGGGTATGCTAAAAGAAAGGTTGTTTCTCCCATCCCGCATCAGGAAGGGGGAAAGAGACAAATTTTGTAGGTACTACTAATGCTGGGACAAAACCTGGGAATGGTGTTAACTCTTTACATGTTATGGAGCCTTTCTCGACATCTAGGGCGGAGATTTATGCTGTTATTCAAGGACAGGGGTTGCTTCCCCCGGCGAGGCCTATTCTGGATCCCACAAATAAGCTAAACCTCTGTAGGTATTGTAATTATCATAAGCATATTGGGCATAATACTAATGATTGTAGGGATTTGGCCCTAGAAATAGCCCTACTTATCTAAGTCGATAAGTTGTCCCAGTACTCTCAGATGGGGGGTCTACCAAGGTATTAGTTTGGGTAAGCACAAAAACATTAAATTGATTCTGGAAATTCTAGAAATATTATTACTGTTAAATGCTTTAGAGGATGGTCAATTGCATAAAGCCCAGTTGGACCTGGTGTTTGTGGTGATCAATGAGCCATCACCTTACCATGTGTACCTGGGAAGTCTCGGTCTAAACAGCTTCTATGCTGTAGCATTGATAGGGCATATAATGGTGCAATTTTCTACTATAGATGCGATTTTTTCTCTTTGTTGTGATGTAAAACAGGCTTTGTAGTGCTACACGGTATCGCTACAAGAAGTTAACCTACCTAAGGCCACTCGTCCAATAGTTTTGACCCAGATAATAGGTACGACTTTTTTCATTTGTTGTTGATTTCTTGAAGTTTTTCTTATACTAGGATAAATGTTCTAAATCGGGTAAAGATGATAAAAAAATTTACAATGACCGGCTTATAAATTAGCTCATTAATTGTTTATTCTGGGGGGTTGGATATTATGACTGGGTTAAATAGAGGAAAGGCCGGGCTAACACATCAAAGTGCTGGGTTAAATAGAGGAAAGTCCGGGCTAACACATTAAGGTGCCGAGTTAAAATAGAGGAAAGGTTGGGCTATCACATCAATATACTGGTTTAAAAGCCGGAAGGCCGGGGCTAAAAATAAAATTATTAGCTGGACCAAGAAGTTGGTCGAGACAAAGTCATTAGCTAGTCCAGAAGGGTACCGGGTCAAGCCATTAGGCTGGGTCTTACTGGAGGCTAGAGTCTATCACTAAAGAGGTCAAACGGATTTCCCGGATCAGGTACCAAGTTCGGTCTTATGGCTCAAAGACGGAAAGGTAAGGGTCAGAATAATTAATGAATGGCTGGAATCAGGGGAAGGTTGAAAGAGGAGTAAAGTTAGAGAGAGAAATTAGGGTAATAACTATGAGAAGAGGTTAGAAAAAGAATTAAGGGCAGGGCTAGTGGTGTGCCTAAAAAAGTGAGTGAGATATTGGGCCTAGCCAATAGGTTAAGATAAGCCCAGAAGGAATAAAGAAAAATTTATCTGTAGCTAATCGATGCATGATATTTCATCTTATCCTAAAGGGCCACGCCATTAATTGGTACTGTTCTTTACCTCGCAATTCTATTCATTCATTAGATCAATTTGGGGATTTATTTTTTAGCCAATTTCATGGGTAATAAAATATTATGTAAACCAATCTCGCATCTTATGAACATTTCTCAATGGGTAGGAGAAGGGCTACAAGCTTATATAGATCGTTTTAATGTTGAATCTAGACAATGCTATGAAAAGGATGATAGAACCATGATGGGCTCCTTTATGAACGGGTTAAGGTTGGGTCCTTTAGCCACGAAATTGGCTAATAGGCCTCCATTCACATAGTTAGACATGATGGTTACGGCCACCAATTTTTCTGTAATAGAAATGACCAATGCAATTAGAAAGGAATGAGAAAATGGACTTTCCGATAACTATAATAAGTGAAAAGCTTATTCTCCTGTCCCGCATCAGGGTGGGGGTAAGAGGCAGAACTTTGTTGGTGCTACTGATACCGGCCTAAGGGTGGGGACATGTAGTAGTTCTTTGTAGGTTATGGAGCCCTTTTGGGCATCCCAAGCTGACATCCATGCTGCTATTCAGCATCAAGGGCTATTGCCTCCAGCCCAACCTATACTGGGACCTACCAATCAATTGAATCCTAATAGGTATTGTAATTATCACAAACATATTGGCCATACTACTAACAATTGCAGGGATCTGGCTTTGGAGATCGCTAAGTCGATCCAAATGGAGAAATTGCCGCAATATTCCCAAATGGGACCCCTTCCTAAACCTCCAAGTTAAATCAATCGCGATAAGCCAGCATCATGTTATCGATGCAAAGAGCCCAGCCATTTTGCTTGTGAATGTTCTCAACCCGACACGCGTGGGTCTTAGGTAAGGTCCTGTTCGGATCCCGTCATTGCCAGGGTAGTGAACACTATTGCTGGTGGACACACTTTAGAAAACTCAAATAGCCAACAAAAGTAGGCCTACTGGCACATGGACGATATTTTGGGTAAGCGAAAGGTAGACCTTACTACGTCTGTTATTTCTTTCGGGGAGAAAGATCATTTTTTTCCATATACTAGTGATGACCCCCTTGTCATAGATTGCTAAATTTCTAATTTCCAAGTTAAAAGGACATTAGTTTATTCTGGTAGTTCTAGTAATATTATTACTGTTAAAGCATTAGGGACTTTAAATCGCATAAGGCTTGGGCAGACCCGGTGCTTACACCTTTGGTCGGATTTGGCAACCACCATGTTATACCCATAGGGCAGTTGAGCATCACAGTCACCTTGATAGCTAGCCAGCTAAAACGGACAGAAACCGTAGACTTTGTGGTGATCAATGAGGCATCACCTTACAATGTTTATCTCGGCAGACCTGGCTTAAATTGCTTTCAGGCTATAGCTTCTACTGTGCATATGTTGCTAAAATTTCCTACTATAGATGGGATTGCTTCTCTTTGCTGTGATGTCAGCCAGGCTTAGCAGTGCTATACCGCTTTATTAAAAGATCGTAGCTCGGCCAAAATGACTGCCCTAGATAAGGCAAAACCCACAGCTCCGCCCTCAGAGATCCCACCTCAGCCCACCTCGACCTAAGGGCCATCTCGGATCATCGATATCACCGATTTGGAGGACCCAGCTGACCGATCTGAGCGACTCAATTAAGCTAGTGCTGAGATCAAGGAGATTCCATTAGGGGCCGACCCAAACAAGGTAATCAAGGTCAGAGCCGACCTTTCTTTCTAATTAGAATATGACTTGCTTCAGTTATTGAGTGAGTTTGGGGAAGTATTTGCCTAGGGTCCAGAGGATATGCCGGGCATTTCTCGAGATGTCATTGAACACAGGTTATCCATTGATGCTAGCCATAAATCAGTAAGGCAAAAGAAGTGCAACTTTGGTGGGGAAAGCAGCCGGTATGTAGAAATCGAGGTCAAAGCCCTACTAGAGGTAAGGATTATTCGTGAAGTTGATTATCCTCAATGGTTAGCTAACCTGGTATTAGTCCCAAGACGGACGGTAGCTGGCGCATGTATGTTGATTTTACAGATTTGAATAGAGCCTATCCAAGAGACTGGTTTCCTTTGCCCTTAATTGATGCTCTGGTCGATGCAATTGCGGGCTTTCATTTTCTTACTTTCTTGGACGCCTACGAGGCTATAATCAAATTTTCATAGCTAAAGAAGATGAGGAGAAAACTGTGTTCATTACGGATAAAGATACTTGTTGCTTTGTTATTATGCCCTTTGGTTTAAAGAATGTTGGAGCTACTATTCAGCGATTAGTCAATAAGGTTTTCAAAAAATAGTTAGGACGGAACATGGAAGCTTATGTTAATGATTTGTTAGTTAAAAGTAAAGATACATATGTTTATTTATCTGATTTACGAGAAAATTTGGAAACTTTGGCTCAATACAAATTACGCTTAAATCCTAAGAAATATATTTTTGGGGCTACTTGGGGAAAATTTGATCTTGGGGTATATGGTATCTGAGGGTGATATTTCTGTTAATCCAAAAAAGGTGGAGGCCGTCTTACAAATGCATCCTCCTAGGTCAATACATGAAGTTCAACAGTTAACAAGGCAGTTGGCCGCTCTAAATAGATTTTTGTCTCGATCAGCAGAAAAAGCTTTGCCATTTTTTAATGTTTTGAAAAAGTCAGACAATTTTGTTTGGACTCTTGAGTGTCAAGTAGCTTTTAATCAGTTAAAAAGTTATTTAGCTTCGTTGCCATCTTTAACCATGCCTCTGCCCAAAGAATCATTGTACATGTATCTAGCTGCTACTAAGTTATTAGCTCAATTTTACTACGTGATGATAATGGGGTGCAAAAGCCCATCTACTTTGTTAGCAAGGTCTTGCAGGCTGCTGAATGCAACTATTTAGATTTGGAAAGATTACTATTGGCTCTTGTTCATTCCACTCGGCGCCTCCGACCTTACTTTGACGCTCACCCGATCATTGTATTCATGGATGCTCCCTTACAGGCAGTTTTACAAAAGGCTGGTGTATCGGGACGACTTACCAAATGAGCCATTGATTTAGGGGATTACGACATCCTTTTTAAGCCCTGGGCAGCTGTAGAAGGACAAGTTATTGCTGATTTTCTGGCTGAAAGTGTATCCGAAGCAGCAGACACACATTCTTTGGTTCCTGTAAGGCCCATTCGGCCCATCCCGAGGCCTGTCAGTCAATGGGTTCTTTTTGTAGATGGGGCATCAAGTCATTCAGGGGCCAGTGCAGCGCTAATCCTTACTTGTCCTTCAAGCGCTGTTCACACATACGCTTTGCTGTTTTGTTTCTCTTCCACAAATAATGAAGCGGAGTACGAAGCCTAAAGTTGGCTTGAAAGTTAGGAGTTCGGTGTTTAAAAATTTGTTACGAGTCACAGTAGATGGTCAAACAAATTCTGGGGGAATATGAGGCTAAGAACAGACAAATGAGGGAGTATTTGGCACTGGTACAAGGGTTATTGGGCCATTTCACAGAGTGGTGCATAGAGCAGATTCCTAGGGGCAGAAATACAAATGCAGACGCTCTCTCTAAGTTGGCTTCTTTGGTTTATTCACACCTAACTAAGCAGGTGTTGGTAGAGGAGGTTAAAACACGGAGTACGGCTAGGGCGCTAGTTTTTCCAGTATTCGAAGCAAATGATTGGAGATTCCCCATCTGGAGGTTCTTGCATGATAGTCTTCTACCTGATTCTAGAAAGGAGGCTCAACGGCTGCGGCGGAAAGTAGAACAGTACCAAATTATAGGACAGGACTTGTACAAAAAGGGCTTTTTTATGCCCCTTTAAAAATGTTTGGGACCTATAGAAGCCGAGGCAACATTGCGGGAAGTACACCAATTAGGGGATTGTGGAGCCCATATAGGAGGTCGGAACTTGGCTAAGAAAGTAGTTGGAGTAAGCTTGTATTGGCCCCGATTGTTTCATGAAGCTGCGGAGTTGGTCCAACACTATTTAACTTGTCAAAAGTATGCATCGGTGCCTCGTTTACCAGCTTCAAGCTTTACAGGGATTCTGGCTCCTGTCAATACTTAGTGGTGGCCATTGATTATTTTACAAAGTGGGTAGAAGTAGAGGCTTTGACAAACATTACTTGAAGAATGGTAGCTCATTTTCCATGGTGACAGATTATATGTCAGTTTGGCATACCCCGGTCAGTTATCTTAGACAATGGAACTCAGTTTGAACCTAGGGAGTTTGTTGCTCTGTGCAAAAAATTAGGAATAGTTCAACGATTTGCATCTGTGGCCCATTCACCGGCTAATGGACAAGTGGAGTTAACCAATCTGACCCGTTACACGGAATCAAGACGAGACTTGAAGATCATGACAAAGGATGGGTAGAACAATTACCTCATGTTCTATGGTGCCACCGAACTATGCCAAAAACTGCCACCGATAAAACACCTTTTGAGTTAGCATTCGGAGTTAATGTTGTTATACCCCCCGAAGTTCGAGTCAACGTACCTCGAGTTATGTACTTTGAAATGGACCAAAATCAAGATAGTTTGAAGCTCAACTTAGACAAGTTAGAGGAAATTCGGGATAATGCATACGTCCATCAGATTAATTACAAGAATTTGGTAAGATAGTACTTTGACTCATGGGTCAAGGCAAGGATTTTTGTTCCAGGAGACTTAGTTTTGTGCAGCCAAACTATCAGTAAACCTCAAGACCATGGCAAGTTGCCCCAATGGGGAAGGGCCTTACCGGGTGATCGAAGCAAAACCTATAGGAAGTTATGTGCTGGAAGACCTAGACGGTACATTGGTACCTCAAGCTTAGAATGCAGTGCACTTACGAAAATTTTAGGTTTGAGCCAGTTCAAAAGAAGATAAGTATGTGGCATGAATGGAAACATGAAGGTTAGCTTTTAAAGGATATGCTGGAAAACCCATCTTCTGGACCAAATTGTCTACACTACAAATAAAATTGTTTGCAAACAGAAAGGATCTAAAAGATTAAAGCGGGGGAGTCTTGGAAGTGGCTTCTTCATCCTGGGGCTAGCTTGTCCCGACTTCTTCTTCTTCTTGTTCTGCTGGTTCTTCAGGCAAGGGGATACCTATGACCCAGCATTCCTGTTTAACTCGTTTGATCAACTCAAAGGGGTCATTGCCTTCCGCCAGCAGGGATTGGGGGTCATTGAATCTGGGGCCAGGTTCTGTTATAAATGGGAGCTACGAAGCTCATCTTAGTAGATAGTAAACCCACACTGAACCAATTCTAAGAAGCGCAGATTTAACAGCTCTAGTAGAGCTCTTTGTTTGAAATCAGTCACTGCATTTTGGCCTTAAGCGGTTATTTCCTCTGTCTTGAGCCGAAAATTCTCCCGTGCCTCTTCCAACTTGGTGACCTTATTCTACATGGCCTCCCTTTCTTCCGTTAAAGCCTTCTCTAAGGCTTTAACTTTTTCTTCCGAGGTTTCAACCTTCCCTTCTAAACTGCACACCATAGTCTCTGCCTGGCTGGCCTTCGTACTAAGGGCTTGATTTTCTCAGTGAAACTCGGTATTCCGGGATTGTAAGTCGGTTACCTTGCTGGATTCCGTTCCCAGTTTGACCTTCAGCTACTCAATTTCTTTCTCCGGTCTTGTCTGCCTATCTTGCTCATAGCTTTGGGCCAGGATATCCAGTGCGATTGTCATTTTGGGCGTGGCTGCATAGTTAACTCCCACCTGGAACATTCATAAAAGTCAAAAAATCCAGATAACTTGATTTGTACTTGAAATCTAGATGTTTACCTATTTAATATGAGTCAAGATATGAGCCTCCCGACGGGCAATGGAAGAGGCTAAGTAGTTCATCTGTTCTACCTCCTGCTTAAGGAACTGATCGACTTCGAGTATTTCCTTGTAAGAGTTATGCGAATCTGAGACAAGCTTAGCATATGGCATGGGATCTCCAAATTGGGGCTCAGACATGGGGTTGTACAATGGGCTCAGCTAGCGAGGCCTATCTATCCTTGGCCTCTTTAAGTATGATCATTTTTTCTTTGGTTTCTCGGTCTAAAGGGCCATCAACTCGACTGGGCTAGGAATCAAAGGGGCTAAGGTAGCTGCAGAAGAGATGGGAAAATCTTTACTTGGGTCGGGGATGGGGGCTTTGGCCCGTTTCGCCTACCTTCTTGAGGGTAGGCCGTGTAAATTGCGAGACAGCGAGGGCTATGGCCTGGGAAGAGGCGGTGGTCACAGCTGTCTCTCTTTCTCCAGTTAAGTCGATAGGGCCGATCAAGGGTTTAGGCCCAGTGGCAGCAGGAAGAACTATTTGCCAGTTTAATTTTTGCTTACGGCCAAATCCACCTACAGCAGGAACAAACATACAATAGTACTGTAAGTAATAGCCCAGAGGAAAGGAGGAAAAAAGACAGGGAAAATACTTTGGCCTTTAACATAGGGGGCCAAGCCAAGTGTAGCCCAAACTAAAAAGGATTCCGTAGGAAAGGGGCTGGGATAACGGATGTTAGAAGATTTAAGAACTTGGCAGTAGGATCGAAGGACGGGGTCATCTTCGATTCGGGCTTGGGAGTCTGGTAAAATCAAGGTTTCCCAGTGACAGGGCTGGTTGGCTTCATCTGCCTTGACCATGAAAAATTTCTCCTTCCAACTCTTCACAGAATTAGGAAAGTCAGTTACTAAGGCATACCATTTCCTCCGCTTTTGAAGGGTCACACATCCTGGCCCATGGCTATATTGCTTAATTATAAAATATTGAAGCAGTAGATTCACTATCGGTTGAACACTTGCTCCGGCACACACACAGAGAAAACCTATCACAAATCGTAAGGTGTTTGGAGCAAACTGGGTCAGTCCTATCACAAAGTGGTTACACAGTTCGGAAAGGAAGGTCGAGGAAGGTAATCTTAGCCCCGCTCAGACGTGATACTTATAAATGGCTTTCCAGCCATCCGTGGTGGTGTTGGCCCTCTCTTCGGTGGTAGGAAGCCTCGTCGTTAATCCCGGACCGAAATAGCAACTGGATCTAAGGGCCTTTAACTCTGTCGCCGTCATATCACTGGGAATTTTGCCCACATGGAAGTGAAGGGGAGTTTCTTTCGAAGCAGTATCTGGAACAGATCCAGAAGGATTTGAGGGACCTTGAGACTGTTGAGGCTTTTTTTGGTTTTTTTGAGGGTATCAAATTTGAAAAAGACGAGTTTTTCCTCTTTGCTGGAGTCCCCGAAGCTGAAGGGTTCATATCTGAAACCCCCTCAATAATCACATCGCCATAGGCATAGTGGCCTTAACAGGTAGAAAGAGTAGTGCGGTTTGAGTAAGATGGCAAACTGGGGATCTACGGGGTGATTAACTCAAAGTTGCTTCAGAACTAACAGTATTAGCAGGAATAGGAATAGAGGACTGACTTACGCTGCGGGTGATGTTGGTAGCGGAGCTCTTCTCGTCGCCCATTGTGATGCTAGATTTGAAGGAAGGAAGGCGAAGGTATTAAGGAAAATACTAATTAAGGAAGGTATAGTTATTTAAGGAAACAGGGCACTAGAATAAAGGAACGGGAAGAAAAAGGAAACAGTTTTGCTGCAGAAAGAATGAAAGGATTTTTTGGCAAAGGTTGGGGAGAAATAATACAAGGAGGAATCTAGAAGTCGCGAAAAGTATTTAAAATTGAGGTAATTGATGGTGAGAGAAGACGAAACGCAAAAGTGTAGTGGGAAGTTGAACCAAAAAATTAAGAAGTGGGAATCAATTATCAGAAAGAAAGAAATGTGTGCAGGTGGAGCTTTCAGAACACAACTCTTGGCCTGGCTAATCAACGCGGAGGGACTATCAGACTTATGTCTTAGCCTGCCACTCTAGGTACATTTCCTTTATACACCTTTTATGATACTACTGGATTGTTATACTATATGTTGTTTTCTCTTTGTCAAGGCTCGATTCAGTTTTAGTGCGGTTTTTGGGGGCTAAAGGGTTATTCGTTGACCCGGGGGAAGCAAAACAGTTCACATTCTCTTGGGAGGCTGAGTGCGAAATAATGCTAAGAAAGGTAAAATAAATAAGGTACACATTATTTATTCTTGGGGGGCTAGTGGGCAGGTAAGCATGGTTTTTGGTCGGAGAACTTGTAGGTCGGAGAGCTTTCATGGTCTTAGGTCAAAAAAACTTTAGGTCGAAGAACCTTTTTGCAGGTCTCAAAAACAATTTCACTCCTGGGTCAAGTATTAGTTTTACTCAGATTAAAACCATAATACTGGGGGGTTTATTGGTGGGCCTAAAAACATGATTGAGATACTGGGGGGCTTGTTGGTGTGCCTAAAAACATGAGTGAGATATTGGATCTAGCCTAATAGGTTAAGATAAGCTCAGAAGGAATAAAGAAAAGAAGAAAAGGAACAAAAAGAAGGAAAATAACGATAGGTCGATAGAAAAGATAAACAAACCGGGCTAAAATAGTTTAGGTCGGTACGGGGGACTATAGGTCGGATTGTGAGCATACCGCTTGGTTGTAAGGCAGTAAGGAGGGGGCGGGAGTTATGGTTGTTATCATAGACAGGAGTTACGCAGGGCTTTTAAGGCAAAGGAGCAAGATCCGGGTCATAAAGAGGGCGTTAGACAAGGAAAGCATTTGAAGCCAAATCTACATTTAAGAAGGAGGTAAATCAGGGTGGCATTAAAGGCTATGGCCCGGGAAAGGTGCAACGGGCAGGACAGCAAGGTGAGGATATATATTTGCATCTTGGATCACAGAAGGTATGCAATTTTCTTAGACTTTGAGCACTTAGTCCATACTTTATGTTTCCTATACTTTGCTAACTTAAGCGTCGGAGTGGAACAGGGAGGGTAGCCCTGCTTGTTTTCTCTCTTACTTTCCAGATCCACACGTACCGTGCTTGGGCCGAGCCATAACTTCACTAATCTGAGCCATATCATGAGCCGTCAATGCTATTATTTCAAGAACATTAGGTACCAGGATCCAAGGGCATTTTGTGTCACATCAGCTAGTATTATGGAAGAATTTATGGTTGGGTCAGTCAAAGGAGTAAAAGCGAGTCGCGGGTTGTGTGGAAGGCATTTAAGGGGCATGACTTCTTCACCTGGCGAAGTCAGGTACAATTCTATCATTTGTTTACTTTTAGTACTTTTTGAAAGCTTATTGCCAGGTTAACCCATCTTTTTGAGCCAAAAACAGGGGATACAACTTGTATAGGCCGGCATTCTTAATTTCTCGGGGGCTAAGTTAAATCGTTAATCCGGTAAAATAAATAAAGTATGCATTATTTATTCTCAGGGGGCTATGAATAAAAACAGGTAGGTGGATAGAATAGATAAAGTAAACATTATTCATTCTCGGGGGCTAGAGGGCATGTAAGTATGGTACTGGGTAAAGCAATTTTTTCGCAGGGTCAAAAATTTTTGGAATTTTGAATACAGGCTAAGTTGGGGGGGGGGGGGGGGGGGGGGGGGGGGGGGGCAAAATGGATAAGTATTATGTTTAATCAGATTAAAGAAGAACTGGGAGACTTATTGGTCTGCGTAAAAGTGAGTAAGGTATTAGGTCTGGCCCAATAAGTAAAAGAGTAAGCCCATAAAGGGTAAAACAGGAAGAAAAGTGCAGTAAAAAGGTAAAACAAAGTAAAAGAGTTGGGTTGATAGAGAGTTATCTTGTAGGAGTAAAGCAATTCGGGCCGGTATAAAGGTAGGTAGCCGGGCCAAAAGGTTATAGGCCGGGATAAAGGCGTATAGCTAGGGTGTGAGGCTGTAATGATGGGGCGAGAGTTTAGACTATTAATGTGGCAGGAGTTGTGCAAGGCATTTAAGAGCATTTAGGTCGGTGTCCGTGACAAGAGCATTTAGGCCGGTGTTCGCTACACCTATATTAAATCCTATTAATGGAGTTGAAATCATGGAGTCCTTTAATGACAATAAATGGTCATAATGACGGTCCAACGGACAAATCACAAAGCAGATCTATATAAAGGTGGTCGTCATCTCTTATCAAGGGACACAACTTTTATTATAGCTTTGGCACTCGGTCAATTATATTCATCCCATATACTCTCCTAACTTGAGCGTCGGAGTAGAACGGGGGGATAGCCCCACTTGTTTATTGTCTTCATTCTCAGATCTACATTGAAGGTGACTCGTCCGAGCCATACATTCAAAGTGTTCATCTGTGGATCGGAGTATTTTTTCCTGGGCATTTCGTGTCACATCAAAATATATATATATATATATATATGAAAATGTCAATTGAGTAACTGTGAAAACCCTTAATATTGTTATTATTTTGTGTATTTTTATTATCCTGATAAAGATTACATAAACAAACATGGAATGGAGAAATTAATGGTTTTCCCTCCTTCTCACTCGAAGAAACATATTTAAAAAATGTACAATATTTTCAGTGCTCAAAGGTATCACATATAAAACAAAGTAATTTTTTCTCATTTCTTTCGCTGGTGTACTTCTTAAGCATGATTGAACTATGAACCATACATAATTAATTTATATTTAAAGTAAAAAACACTACTGTAAAAATGGACAAGGGAGGTGGGTCCTAAGGGACTTAGGAGGCTGGTGCCGCATGGTAGCACCCGCCTCCAGTGCGGGCGCCTCCCTTTGGAGGTGCCCGCACCCACCTCCATTAATCTTGTTATATTTGCACCCGCCTCCAATTACTTGTTATTGGAGGCGGGTTCAAAAGTATATGTAGCCTAGTGGTAAATTTAATGTGCAGGAGTCAAGTGATTCTGCAGGCGCGAGTTTGACTCCTACCGAAGTCATAAATTGAAGAAAACAAAATTAAATTTTATACTGGGGAGTATTGGAGGCGAAAAACCACCTAAAAAAAAAAATTGGTAATTGCACCCGCCTCCAATTACTAGTTATTGGAGGCGGGTGCAATTACCAATTTTTTTTTTTTAGGCGGTTTTTCGCCTCCAATACTCCCCAGTACAAAATTTAATTTTGTTTTCTTCAATTTATGACTTCGGTAGGAGTCAAACTCGCGCCTGCATAATCACTTGACTCCTTCACATTAAATTTACCACTAGGCTACATATACTTATGTATTTAAAGTTAAAATCGAAAGGATATATTTCTATATTTCCTTCTAAAACTTGTGATTTTTATTACGTATTAATTTATCACCTTCAAATTTTAACAATCCAAAAAAAAGAAATTTCTAAAGAGTATTAAAATATTTGTTACAATGCTTTAGAGGCGATGCACTTGCCTGCAATAGATAGCTATAACATGCACCCGCCTCCAATAGAATTATATATTGGAGGCGGATGCATGTTGCACCTGCCTCTAATAGCTATCTATTTTTGCACCCGCCTCCAAAGGCTTTGCCCGCCCCTTTGTAGGCGGGTGTTTGTACACCCGTCTCCAAAGGGATGCCTCCCTTAGGCATTTCTGCAGTAGTGAAAATAAAATATAACCCTTACATTGGGACAAAGTATTGTTTGAAACGTGACTTTCCAAGGGGAGTATCTCAAAATTCTATCCATTTAGGAAGAGGAACCATGCATCTATCCATTTAGTTAGTACACGTACATATTATTATATTGGTTAAAAGAATCATTCAATAATTGAAATTAAATTAGATTATGCTATTGTATTAATTATTAATGCATGTAAAATTTAATAACTTATGGTAGGTTTTTCCTAATTATTGATCATCAAACATTATTGAATTCAACAAGAAATCACGGACGTTTGTCATGAAATGACTAATCTCTGTACGCACTATCCCAAACTCGATTTTTCATGAAAAAGGAGAGGACTATTATGCTTGATTGGGGTTTTAGAACACTACAGAATTGCCTTTACAAGATGGACAAAACACTACGGTAGGCAGGGGTTGCGGTGGAGCCGTAACCGGACATTATTTATGGGTTGAAGTCTAGGTCATAAGAGATGAAGTGGAGCTTAATTATGCCTATGATATAGTAAATTTGTGAATGTAAATCTTTTAAAGATCGAACCACATTAAATAGTATCTTGTTTCATTATTGTGTTTTGTTTATTTCATTGCTCGTTAATCTTTTTACGTTAGAGATATTTTTGTAACATACAAAGGAGTGGACTATCATGCTTGATTGGGGTTTAGAACACTACAGAATTTTCTTTACAATATGGACAAAACAGTAGCTAGGGTCGGCCGGGGTGCGCTACCAAGACTTGCTCCTATCCAAGATTGACAACGCATGGCCTTTGGAGCACGAAGGCCACAACTAGACAACAATTAATGTATGGTATGACCCTGGTAGTTCATTATTAACGTGTTGGATTGGTGCCGTGTCTGAAACCATCAAAATTTGTTTTTAGAGGCTGCTATTTTTGGGTCAATAAGTCTGAAATCATCAAAACTTGTCTTTTAAATATGCTAATTTTGAGTTATAAATGAGTTGACGGGTTAACTTAACATGTCAGGTTCGTGTTGAATCAGACATTATCAGCCCTATCGTATGTCTATAAACACACAACATCAGACTTGTACGTTTCGCATGTGGGAGATACAATTTTTTGTGACAGATTGATGGTATCTAGGATGGGTACAAAATATCTCGTGGAATACCCCTTGTCTAATGTTGGATACTAGATTAATGCTGAGGTGACCTGGCGCTAACGTCATCCGTGGACGACGTGGGGAGCTCACTCCATCCGTGGACGACGTGGGAGCTCACCCCATCCGTGGACGACGTGGGAGCTCACCCCATCCGTGGACGACCTGGGGACCTCATCCGCGGACGACCTGGGCTACAGTGTCCTATATTAAACACCCCTTTATAGTGTGCAGATAACACTTGTTGGGGCTTGAGGATGACACCATGATTATCTAACATAGGCTGCTGGAGCCTTTTCTACTTTTGGCCAAGTATAAATACTCGATGGTATACTCAATAGAGAGGTAATTAGATTCCACTTTAGCAGACTAATATTCTCTCATATTCGATACTAATTTTTCCATCGGAGTGAAACAGGGGAGGTCCTCTCAAAAGCAGGTAGAAGGAGGCGGAGGCCGACGTCGCTGGAGCTCGACGCTAAGGAGGGATCCAACATCTAACATTCAAAATAAGGGTTTTTATAATTAGGTAAATTATTATTATTATTATTATTACCTTTGCAATAATAAAGTTTAAATTCATGATCTTATAGTAGACATGTTCTGAAATTTTGAGAAATGACTGTTTCCTCCTACCAGGAATCTGGTTAGTTTTATTATTGGAATGAAACTATGGTATAATGAGTCAGAAGTTTGAGTATTGGCTAATTGTGGACCACAAATGATTATATTAGTAAATGTAGTAAGAGTAAAAAATTTAGAAGTGGACTCTTCTTCTATTGGAAAAAATATATATTTTTCAAAGTGGACTTTTCTAAAATAACAGAGGGAATATTATTCTCTCTGTCCCATTCAAAAGGAAAAAAAAAAGTCCTGTTTTATAAACATTTTTTTTCTAATAAAAGAGTTCTATTTATGTCTTTTTACGTCTTCCCGTATTTAAAAACTAAGGTTATAAGTTAAAACTGTGACAAATTATTTTAGGTATTATACCTTATACTTTCAAAAAGTTGTACCTTTGAAAAATATTGAACTGTTTATATGAGACAAAGTATATATTATTCATCTAATTGAGTGATAAAAAAATTAACTTTTTCAACAAATTACAATTAACAAGCATAAAAATAAAATAAAAATAATTCCTGCTTTCAGTGAAATGAAATATTTTGTGGTGTCTTTCTCATTTTGTTAAAATAGTTGAATCGCTTTCGAATCAATTGATAGGTCGGTGACTAGAGAAACTTTTATCTAATGAGCTGCCTTGTGACTTGTGTGGAGGAAGTTTAATTAATTGTCGCCTTACCAAATTCCTTTTCCTGTTTTTATCGAGTCTTTTATCTAAGCATTTGACGCTACTACCCTTAATATTTCACCAGCTAAATTACATACATGCGTTTTGTCAATATTTGTATAATTGCAATATATGAGAGCCTAAACTTGATACACTAGAAGAAAAACTAAACATGCAATATATTACAAGTTAAATTCATAACCGCAATACATCAACAGCTAAACTCGATATACCATAGTGTAAGCTCAATACGTAATATATTAGAAACTAAACTCAATACGCTTATTTTCATTATAACACAACTTCGATATCTGAAAGACTAAATTTGATACGAAAGTCGTCAAACCGTCAAGCGTGTCATATACAAATTTTTGCATTCATTTTTATGCCTAAAATTTGATAACTCGTTAACAATACCCATGGATATTGTTCACCCTTATTAGATATCTTGAAAAAAAATATTACTGGTTCTCTTTTCAACTATCTTGAATGGAGTATTATTACTCTTTTCAAATATCTACTTGAAGAGAGTATTACAAAATACTTGAAGAGAATAATTTTGATAATCTCTTCAAATGTTTACTTGAACAGAATATTACAAGATACTTGAAGAAAGAATTACCAATACTCTTTTCAAGTATATACTACTCTCTTTAAGTATTGACTTGAAGACAGTATTAATGACACTCTCTTCAAGCATTTCGAATAGAGTAGTAATACTATTTTCAAACTACTTGAAGAGAGTATCAATAATGCTCTCTCTAAATAGATCGATAGAGTATTAATACTCTTTTCAAGTAGAAGAGAGTATTACTGTTAGATTATTGATTCTCTATTAAGTAACTTGAAAAGAGTATTACTACTTTATTCGACATACTTGAAAAGAGTATTACTAACTCTCTTCAAGATACTTGATGATAGTATTACTAATAATTGTGAACTCAATACCACTGGTATTGTTTACAAGTATCAAATTTATTTATTTTTAATCCTTAAAGTGATACTTGAACAGAGTGTTACTAATACGAACTCCGTGAACAGTACAACCAGTAATGTTCACAAGTATAAATTTTTTTTTTCTTTAAACATTGAAGTCATACTTGAACAAATATCATTTTTATTTTGTTCAATTATTAGTTTTCTTTATTTAAAAAAAAAAAAAAAAGAAACACTCACCCACAAATGCATACTGAATGCATAAACAGGTTCATGCACGCGCGCGTTGACGTCTAATGCATGAATCCGTTTCATGCAAGATCATGTCATATTATAAAAGTGTAGACAAATAATGACCAAATATATTGGCTTTATTTTTATTGATATGTCGAACTAAAAATATGAGTGGAACAAATGAATACAATAATTTTGTTATATTCTTTTTATTTGACTTAGCAGTTTTACTGGAATTAATTACAAGCAAAACACAATACTCAATCACAAAACACCTCCAACATATGTGATGAGTGCTGATCCACTACGGCCGAGGTCTTAGCAACACAGACGAATAGGGAAAATTGTTGGGATTTGTTCATTTAAGCTCTGTTCTTTTAGTGACTGAAACGAGAAATTTTTTGTTTAGGGAAAGAAATTTTTTTTTGGAGAGAATTTATTTTAGGGATTTGTGTAGGAAAGAGAAGAAAAAGTGTAATGATTATGTTATGTTTTGAATTTATATGAGTGGAAATTTAGAGAAAATTTTGAAATTTGAATTTTAAGTTTAGTAAAAAATGATGTTGTTTCTTTATGTAAAATTTTTGAGGCAAAAGTGATGATTTTCCCAGAATGTAATGGAAACAAACAGAGCCTTAAAACTCTCTGATATTAAGTCGCTAATAGCGTAATCACAAAATTATTATAAGTACGAGCAAGTATCGTTTAAAATTATTTTAAAATCAAAACCTTATTTGGCACGGCTTCAAAACTTTGTTATGCAAAACCTTATTTTGAAACTAAAATTCTTTCTTTGAACATCAAAAATTATTATTTTTTCTAAACTTAAATCTTGAGAGAAATTTTGTCTCTTACCTACTATCTTGTCAAACAAAATTTTTAAAAAACTGATATCCAAAAGTCCTTTACTAGATATAGTTTTTAAAAACAACTTTTAAAAACCTGTTCGGTTGCTTGTCTTTAAAAACGTGTTTTCCGAATCCTCTCTCAAAACCTTGTAACGAACATCCCTAAACTCTTTGAAGCCATGTGTATTTTTAAATGAGCAACTTTGCCGAATACTAGTTGAATTCTACCCAGACACAAACTATCTCTAATAGAGTCCTTGCCCGACTCTCTTGCGGCTTTGCTCTTATCCTTTCTTGATTCCTGCCCAAAGAGTTCTTCCCGTGAAAAGGTCTCGGACTCTTCGGTTTCCTAATAGGAAACAATTAGTTTCAAGGCCTTGTGGGCTAGTATTCTTTGGGCTGGATATCGGCCAGCCCATGTCCTATGAGTATGCTATAATATAAATTACTTAAGTCACTTAGGCCCCGTTTGGTAAATATACTCTATCCATTATTTGAGTTTTGTTTTGATTTTATAATATTAAAATTACATTGGGAATGTAAAAAGACTTACTGGGAATAACAAAAAACTATTATAAAATTAAAATGAGGATCAAACCATAGTTTGAGTCTCTTTACCAAGCAGGCCTTCAACTCTAGAAGACCTAGAAGATTACAAGTGACATTTTTCAAGAGTTTTTGTATTGTTACTTTTCAGAATTAGCATGATATTTTTCAAGAGTTGTATTGTTACTCTTCAGAATTAGCATTTCGCAAGAAAAGGAAATTAAAAGAAAAAGAAATTTAAAAATGCTACCTCTGAAGAGTAGAAATTTTACTCTATAAGAGTACAAGTACTACACTTGAAGAGTATCACTACTACTCTTTAGGAGTAGCATTTAAGAAGAAATGGACAATAAAAAAAAAAATTTAAGAAAAAGTAACTTCATAAGAGTATAAGTGCTACTGTAGAAGAGTAAAGTGTTACTCTTAAAGAGTAACATTGCTACTCTTTAGGAGTAGCACTTCAGAAGAAATGGAAAAAAAAATAAATTTAAAGGACTATTTTAGAGGAGTATAAATGCTACTCTAAAAGAGTAAAGTACTACTTTTAAAGACTAACACTGCTATTATTCAGAAATAGCGCTTAAGAAGAAAATGAAATTTTTTATAAAAAAAAATATATAAATATTACTTCAGAACAGTATAAGTGTTACTCTAGAAAAAGTAAGATTCTACTCTTAAAGTTGCTACTCTTCATAAGTCGCACTTAAAAAGAAAATGAAGCTTAAAACCCAAACTGAAATTTTGACCAAATCTTACTATTTTCATGTAGCACATGAGCTATTAAAAACCAAGTTAAGGGGTAAAAGTCATTTAACCTTTTATTTTGTGTTTGTTGTCCTATCAATGTGTGTAAATCTCATGCGTTAGTCGAAAATAAATTGTCAACTTGCGTTTTAGATAATTTCATAACTAATAGTATTCATATTTATTTAAGGGATAAAAAAAAAAAAATCTAACCAAAAACAAAAAGAGACAATGGTACAAATTAAAGCACCAATTCAGCGATTCATGAATAAATAAATAAAAAATAAAAAAGGGACTATATCACTATACTACCCGGAAACAGATCTTTACTGACAAACCTCTTTAGTGAGAACATTGGGACTCTAGTGACAATTTAGTGACAAGTTTTTTTCAAAAGTCATCACTTTTAAGCTTTCTTTGTTGTAGATATACTATATATTGTAAGGAATATAATTTTTTTATTTATTTATGTAGTAAAGAATATGATTCAAATCCACATCAAAATTTATATTCATAACGCACTTAACTATAAACTAAGTAAAGGGTAAAAAGTGTATACAAAATAATCTCATCAATCATTAACACATAACTCGGTATGTCATTAGTGTTTGAACTACTATATGAATTATATTTTATAATAATTTTTTATTATTTTGAAAAGTTTTACATTTTAATATTATTAAAATCAATCTACACCAAAATTTGAATTAAGCATTGATTCTATATATATGGACTAAACCACAATGTTTAAAGAAGACTCGCATTTGATGGCATGTGCTATATACGAATATGAGGTTTAACCAATTACGTCCATGCTATGAAAATTGGAAAACCATAACAGGGTTCTCGGTAGCTTTTAAACCATTTAAGGTTCGTATGAACAAAAAATGAAGAGATCACTCAACTGTGTTCTTACATAGCTCCAGCAAGCGTTATTGGATTAGAGGATACAATAACAAAGATGACTATATTATATAGGGTAAAATGCACCAAATACCATTAATTATCGGCTTTTGTAAAAAATACCACTTTCTTTTAAAAACTGCAATTACAAGCACTTTACTTTCAAAATGTGCGAAAAATACCACTCTGTTAGTCAATTCCGTTAAGTGGCTAACAGTCAAAAAAAGACGGGCAAAATCGTCATTTCACACGTTGTGGCACTGTTTATCGTCTTCCCCAAAAATTTTCCGGCACTGTTCATCGCCAATTTTTTCCGGCACTGTTCCTGCGACCTCTTCTCCTTCTTCTTCCCATGAAATTGGTGACGGAATTCGCTGCCAGCAATGCCCGTAACTAGAACCTTGAAACCTCAGGAACCTTAACTTCCTTCACATGTTTGGACACGTGGCCGGGCCACTTCCGGAGTCACATTCTGTTTCTGTGTCGTAATAGTCGAGTTTTAGTAAGAGCAAACACCCGTCAATGGGATTTTTTAGTTATGGAAATTAGCCCAGAAAAGCTAGAGGCCTGTTGTAATTTGTCGTTTGAAGTTTCGCTTGCTTATCCAAGAAAGCCAAATTCTCCAGCACCTCCGCCACTGTCACCGCCGTACACAAAGATCACAAAATCAACACTCCGATCAATTCAATTAATGCTATGATTGATTGATTAATTAATTAATAAGAAGAAGGTCCCATTCATTTTCCCGAGGACGCGAAGAGCAAGCAGCATGTGTTGTTCGAGTTTCCCAAGGTTGAGGAAATTAATGTGCATGGAAGGTGTTTGATTAATTACCTAGGACAAAAGACGCAGCAAGCATGCCGCCATGGCGGCCTTTCAGAGCAGCTCTGCCTCTCTAATTACCCTATTATATATATATATATATATATATATATATATATATATATATCACGTTACATAAAGTCATGAACAGCCTAGCCAACAATAGTATTAATTGTTGGACGTTCACGCCTTCCATATAAGGAAACACGTTTTCATCCCTATAATCACTCTTGCAATAATGAATCTTACATGCCTTTTCTGAAAACTGATTTTGATCACGACTCTTACCTCTATAAATATAATTGAAGTAAGAAAATTGTATTTAACGTGTCAAATCGGCTGATTTCGCGCGTATCAATTTTATTCTAATGAGTATCGTTTGTAGTTGATTTTAACCTCTGAGATATTGCATTTTGAGTCTAACATTTTATGTATCACTTTTACCTACTAATTCATTGCGATTATGAGTGATTATGAGTTTATTTTATGACGTATTGTTTTTAGATAATGATGTATCGCCATTGTTAAAATAACAAGTATGATCACAAGTAGTGCACGTATCGATTTTTGATGTAGAAGTATTCTATATAGTGAAGAAAATGCATATATTGATTTTGGCTTGTAATGTATCATTTATTGATGAAAATACATATATCATTTTTAGGAGAAGAAATATTATTGTTGATCATTAAACGGTCTGACAGGAGACCTTCTCTTAATTAAATTTAAGTAGCTAGTAGTTGAGATTAATATGTAGAGTTAGTCTTGTGTGATACAAGTTTATATATGTGGCCATTGTTCACGTGAATAGTACGCTTGTTTTTCTTCTCTTTAAAATTGATACTTGACCGAAAGTAAAATGATGCTTGTGTTCACGAGTATCAGAAATACTATTTTTTGCAAGTATCACTTTAAGGATGAACAAAAGAAATAAAAAATTAATTAAAATTTATATAAATAAAGGTGTTACTTAAGAAGAGTAGCAAGACGGATACTTTAGAAGAGTATGAATTAGCTCTAATTGGTACTTCGTCAATAGGAAAGTGATAGTGTAATTCTATTTCATGCAGAATCAGTTAACAGTAAAATGATACGTGAGTACTTCTCATTGAGTATGAGTTTTTTCTTTTTTTTCTTTCTTTCAGGTAACAGCCTATTAAGTGGCTAGGTGGACATGGAGTATGAATTAACTTTAACTGTTATTTCGTCAACATTAAAGTGATATGCGAGTATGTCAAGAAAAGAGAAGAAAAAAGAAAAACGATATGCGTGGATGGATGTATAAACCCATTTCATATGAGTTTTTGGGTATGGTTTTAGCTAGCTTTTGGAGTTGTGATTCAATTAGGAAATTACTTTCTTTGGGCTTTTCTCAAATTTTCTTTTCTTTAGTCTTTTAGTTATAAGTAATTTTTAATTTAGGCATATCTTTTGATAGGATTATCCTTTTTAAGTGCCATTTTTCCATTAGTATTTTCTTTGGGTCCTAAACCAGGACAAAAACCTTTAAATATAGGATGAAGAGATAATACTTTTATAATTTCATACACATTTCACCCATGCCCCCTCCCTCCTAGCAGCAGGACACAACCCCCCTCCCCCCGTTGCCGCCTCCAGAATTTTAACTTTGTTTTTAATTAGCGCCTAACCCCGAAAAATGAAATATATAAACTAACTAATTTTAGTAGTTGAGTGACTAAAAGTGAACTATTAGTAAATTTTTGTGGTTATGTATGTAATTTTCTCTAACTTATATAGAGAAAATTTAAACATACTCTTTCCATTATTTATTTGACATGAAATTAGGCATCATAATTGTACAATATTGAGCTAATCACTAAAAACATCCCTCACGTTTTGACAAGTGATCTTTTTAGTCATCACATTTCTAATGCTTCACATTTTTTAAACTGAATTCACTACAAGAAAACTGACCTATTGCGACATATTTACATGCGGCATTACATGTAGGTGTCGTGAATATACAACACTTACGCATTTGTGTCTTATATTTGTGACATCTTTGCGTCATTTAGTTATTGCATCGCAATTTTGTGACATAGATTCGACATCCTTTTTTTTGTCTCAAAAGTGTGACAATTTATTTGCTACACTTGAATTAAATGTCGCAGTTAGACAACACAATTATAATTGTGCCGCAAAATCGTGGCTTAATTGCGTCATATTATTAGCATGTCACAACTTAGCGGCATAATTTGAGTCATTTTAATTATTGCATCACACTTTTGTGACATAGATTCGACATCCTTTTTTTTGTCTCAAAATTGTGACAATTTATTTGCTACACTTGAATTAAATGTCGCAGTTAGACAACACAATTATAATTGTGCCGCAAAATCGTGGCTTAATTGCGTCATATTATTAGCATGTCACAAATTAGCGGCATAATTTGAGTCATTTTAATTATTGCATCACACTTTTGTGACATAGATTCGACATCTTTTTTTTTGTCTCAAAATTGTGACAATTTATTTGCTACACTTGAATTAAATGTCGCAGTTAGACAACACAATTATAATTGTGCCGCAAAATCGTGGCTTAATTGCGTCATATTATTAGCATGTCACAAATTAGCGGCATAATTTGAGTCATTTTAATTATTGCATCACACTTTTGTGACATAGATTCAACACTTATTTGTTTGTCTCAAAATTGCGACAATTTGCTTATGCGACATTACATTAAGATTATCATGAAAAGATTATTCATGATAGAGCCCCTATTAGGACATTATGAATTACATATATGTATTAAAAGGTAAATATGGATTTCCCTACATTTTTTTTAAGGTATTAAAAGGTAAATGCCTTAATAGGGGCTCTATTATGACATTATGAATTACATATATGTATTACTACACTATCACTTAAAGATATTAGGACACAATTAAACAAATGCCTTGAAATCCACTTTTTTACGACACTATTAAGAAAAAGCCTTTAAATCTCTATTCTATTACTACCTTTCTAACCAAGCTATTGTGACATTAGCAAACAAGTACATATTATGACATTAGAAACGCTTACCGAGTATTATAACCCTATTATCACAATATAAAAATGTCTCAATATCAACAAGTTTGAGGACTCCCAACGGCGTCCAATGACTCACGTGACCCAAACTCCCACCGGCTGACTCACGCCTGTTCTGCTAACAATTTTTTTCGTCTTTTTTTTTTTTTTTTTCTTCTTCTGTAAATTCATCCATAAACTTGTGTGTCCGTGGCCACTACAACAAAAAATAGATTTTAAGACATTGACAAATGTATTATTATCATACCTTTTGAGGCATTTAATTTATCCCCACATTAACTTTAAGTGTGGCCTAAAATCGTGTCCTAATAGAGTATGTAAGTTATCGAGGCACTTTAAAATGTCTAAATAAGTTCCAAACTATTACGAATAATTGATAATGAGGCTTTATTAAATGTCAGGAAAGGTTTGTTGAGACATAATAAAATGTATTCATAAATAACTTGGTAAGACATTTTTAATTGTTTATAAGGCATAATGAAATGTATAGATAAATAATTTTTTAAGACATTTTTAATTGATAGAATAAATCACATATTATGACATTTATAAATGTCATTTTATATTAATTGCTGACATTTTATATTGTATTAATATGTAGAATTTAATTATTTTATTATATTAATAAAATGACCTTTTATGACACTTTTAGATGTCATATTATAATAATTTCTGACATTTTATAATGCTGAAACAAAAATAATATAATACGCTTTTTTTATTTAGTGTTTTTATGAATCAGAATTTCATTATTTAAAAAAAAGGGCACATTTTGGGCAATTTCTTGTGCATTCAATTGCTGTACAATATTATAAAAAATCAATCAATTTATACATATATCTAGTGAAAAAATAAAAAGAACAACTAATACACATATCTAGTGAAAACACAAAAAGTATTTACTATTACTTCAAGTACTAAGAAGTTGTAGTAGTCATCATTACAATGATTAGAAATAAGTAAACAATGTGGTACCAACACTAACCAACTAGTAAAGGGGAAAAAAAAAAAGAAGCTAAAATAAAGATATGCAAATCAACAATTTAATTTGTTAACTAATAGTACAAAATATTCAAAACAGAATAAAACCTAAACAATATAAGAAAGTTAGTTACAAATCAAAGATTAACCGAAGTGAATGTATTTGAATTTATAAAAAATGCCTTTACATCTTCAAAGCAATCGTTGAACACTTCAATACAACTCACAAGGTGTCACCTGAATGTAAAAAATTAAATGTAAGAAACTGACATTGAAAAGTTAGCCTTAGCAAATAAATAAATATCTATTATATTACATACAAAAATACATGGCCGAGCAACCATTTCATCTAGAGCCCCTTCAAGTGTTTGACAATAATCATGAGGCCAATTGCTCTTTAGATTGAAGGACTATTTTTATACGTACTTTCACTAGTTCTCTCCCAAAACTTCTCTCCCAACTACTTTATTAATTGTATTTTGTGGTTGAAAGTTCTTATCCACTTGAGTTCTGCTTGACATATCTACAAAATCATAACCCATATTGAAAAATTAATTAAATTAATACGAATGCGATAAAATATGATGGACATGGAAATTACATCCCAAGTGGAGCTTTGAATATGACAGTAAAGTGGAGAAAGATGATAGTGATGCTACAGAGTAATCTCATGATGGGAGGAAGATCAATTGGTATTGATATATTGTATATAGGGATTGGAGACTTGATGTTTATCATATGTCATATGAGGAACTGCTGGAACTTGGTGACAGAATTGGGTATGTGAGTATTGGTTTGAGGGAAGATGAGATCAGTGTGTGTGGAAAGCCAAGATCTCTGTTGCTGATGATCTGAGAAGAATGCATACAGATTTGGAAAGAAAGTGCAGCATTATCAGGAGGAATATGAAGGTGATGATGAGATGGGGAAACTGAATTGTGGACATTTCTTCCACCTTGAATGCATAAAGCAGTGGCTTGAGCAGAAAAATGCCTGCCCTATGTGTAAAACTGAAGTGGTGACAAAATAGGTACAAATGTAGAAGGAGTTCAGATTGGTACAACCCTTGCATTTCTGGTGTAGAGTTTTCTTGATCATGTCCAAAACAAAGATTATTTTTGGAGATTGTATTCCCAGTGTCTACAACAACATATATATCTTCAGAGACGCAGAAGGAATATGATGATGAGCCTTTCTTTTATTCATTGTGTCATGTTTACTATTAATCAATACTCGTCCACAACCCGGAGCCGCTTTTGTACTTTTACTATACTATTGGACAAGAAAACTAGTTTTATCTGTATCAAATTGGCCCGCAACTACAATCAGATCCAAACACTCAAAATTCGGAGCAATTTTGCCGAGTTTGATCTATTTTAACATGTTAGTGTCAACAACCACCTACAACTTCCTCCATACAAATGCTAAAATGTAAACTAAGGTAGATTTGGTAATGGAATTCGCAAGAATTTAACTGATTAGAATGGAATGAAATGAATTCAATACCTTGGACAAGCTGACCATTTAATGGGTTTTTGGCCATATTTCCTCCAGGACTTGGAATCAGGGGGTGGGTACACCTCTCCTTTACTTCTTGATCCATCCTCTTTTTCAATTGACACGGTTACCACCTTCTTTAGGGAACCTCTGCTACAATCCCCCAACCAGAAACAGCAAAAGATATCAACTTTCAAGTTTCAGAAGTTCCTGATCAATCCCTCCAAGGAAAAACCCAGAAATTATAAAACTGAAAAAAGTGTTAAAGACTGAACCTTTTTTTGGGTGATGGGGCTTCATAGGAGGCTTCATCAGCAGAATAGGCAGAGTCGTCTACACCATTTTCCCAGGTGCTGGTGGAATCCTCTTGTTGATCATGAACAAATGGATTCTGGTGAAGAACCATAGCTTAGTATTATTAACAACAACCAAAAAAATCAGAGCCACAGCTTACAGAATTGTTGGATAATTTGCAACAAATATGGCCTGCTTATCTCAAACTAAAACTCGGCAAAACTTTACAATACTGATCTTGATGGAAGATTCTGATTAATGATTACTCTTTCAGCAGTTTATATCAGTGTTTGCAAAGCTCTCCTTTACTTCCTACAGTATAGTGGATCTTTTAGATGAATGCTTTGTTGATGCACTGATACTATTTCTCACATTATTGAAAACATACCCTTGTTCTCTCCACATGCATAAAAGTTACTGAATTGAATGAGACTGGTTGTTTTCCTATTCTAAAAAACAGAAAAAAAGGAAAGAAAAAACATATGTCATAAAATAGAAAATGTATTGTCTTAATGTATAATCTTACTTAGAAGTTGTGAGATTGACTCCTGTGAAAGACAAACTATTTTGAGTATTGTTTTGATTTATGTCCGCTATACGTACAAAATAGAATTCCATCAGCTCAAACAACCAGATTCTTTGCTGGGAAAGGTTTTGAAAGCAAATTACTTTCCAAATGTAGGCTTCTTAGAGGCGAAAAACTAAGGAGCTGCGTCATGGGGTGGAAAAGTATCCTCCATGGAAGAGAGTTAATATAGTAGGGGCTAAATTGGTTTGAATCAGACCCGGATGATGAAGTTATTGTGTTATCATGCTATTTTATTTGGAAACTTTGGAATGCGAGAAATTTTAAATTTTGGGAAGGCAAAGATGGACAACTAATAGCTTCAGTTCAGGCAACGAGAAAATTAACATAAACATGAGAGGTGTAAACTGAAGGCCCATATAGATGATTACGAGAAAAAATTGTATTATGCAAAGTGGGAGACCAATTAAAAGCTCAAAACTGATGCAAGAGGAGGTTTTGGAAATTGAGATCGGGATGGATGAGGCATTTCGGATTAATGAGTACAAAGTAGCAATTGGATGGAATACAACAGATGCAGCTAAACTTTGTTTAAAGAAGAAAGCAGACAGATATAACTCAGTTCGAGTCACCACAGATAGCCAGGAAGCTGCATATTGCAGGGAAGACAGCAGTACCATACATTGCAAACAAATTTGAAAGCAACCAAATGAGCATAGACAAGCCAAAAAATATCACAAAATTTTCACCACTCCAGTAGCTAAATAGCAGTGAAAAGCAAAAAAATTAAACTTTCACCACTCCAGTAGCTAAATAGCAGTGAAAAGCAGAAAAATTAAACTTTCGCCCAACTCTTAAGCAGTATAAAACGAATTTGATCTAAGTATCTCTGAATCTAATATTATGAATCACCATATACAAATCAACTACCCAGACTTAAATGAAACCAATACGGAACAAAACATGAATCCACTATATATGAAACATAGACACAGATTTTGAGATATATCAATCAAAAGGGACCGAAATTGATCTGAAATATGAATTCAACATCAAAGGAGCAAAAAATAAACCATGTGTTTCACCCATATTCATAATTCACCTTTTAAGTTCATTCCGTAAGCAGAGAACTCGTAAATCTTGTTCAGGGGCACCGAAATCCTTTCCTTTTTTCTGGATTTTACTAGAAAATTTCAACTTTACTGTTCCCACAGCACATATTGGAAGTTTTCGTATTCTATAATCCATAATCTTACCCAGTGGTTGCTAAATTGGCTAATCACGAAGGCTACAATTGCGTTTCTTACGTTTTTGATCATACCTGCACAATTGAGTGAGTAAATATACGAAAATTTAAAAGGGGGGCAAACTGCGAAATTTCTGATCAAAGAAGAAAACAAATATGTGACCTCTGTTTAGCATCTATACTGTGTGATGAAGATGAAGAATTTTGATATTGTTTGGCCTACCGTGTCGTGTGATGAACTTTGGAGAAAACAAATATGTGACCTCTGTTTAGTAAAAGGGCTTATTTAGGGACAATCTTAAGCGAAATTGTCTTACGGTCCATCACGATATCTCCAATCTGACGGTAATCCTTGAGATCATGAAACCAGGACGTTTTAAGGCAATAATTTCCCCGTTCACCTTCTCTCTTGCTCTGAAAACTTTCTCATAAGTCCCTTCTCCATCTTTCTCAGAACTAGGACATCGGTTGTCTTCTATTGAGAGGCCTGCATCTGGAGCTACAGAACATGATGGCTTCTCGATCCCCAAAGCAGGGGCTTTGGAGGAAGTAGAAACTTTTCGAGGATATAGATGTAATGGTTTCCTCTTCGGGCGAGGTAGAAGAATTTCAATTGGTTTGACCGTGGCGGCATCTCCATTGCCAGACTCACGCACCACCTAAATCATTAAAACCAATCATAAATCAGAATAACAACACTCATAAAACAAGAAGTTAGTAGGTTGCACGCCTTAAGTCATAAAATTGTATGACTTACATCTACAGGCAGCACACAGATATAATATGAGATAATGGATATTGGTATAAATTAGTAAACCTTAGTAAAAAAAACTTCCGAGCAAGACTTCAAATTTGCACTGCAGTTTTCGTTCCCATATGCTCTGCAAATCGATAAGATCAGTAAACCTTAGTAAAAAACCTTTAAGCATGACTTCTAATTTGTGCATGCAGTTTTTTTACCCAAATATACTCGGCAGATCGTTAACATCATATTTGTTATACAGCCCAGAAAGCCAAAGAACTACAATATGAATAATATCACACCTTTTATACGCCTCCAGGCTCGGCCATACGACTTCAAAGCTACAAGAAACTTGTTATGTTCCTTTTCTGTCCACCTTTCTCTTTGTTTGGTGATTGTGTATAGCTTCCTGACCTACTTGTCAAGAATTGGAACAATGAGAAACATCATAAACTATAGCGTGCATGAAATGATTACCTGCAAAAATAACTCAGTGTCTTTGTGGTAGGAGAAAAGTGTGTCCCGATTAACATAGTAGAGATCACACTCATTTGGAGAGGGCAACCTGTTTATTGAAATAAATAAAAAAGAACAACAAGTGGATTAAGTACTAAACAGTACCAATTGCCACAAATCTAACCACCAACTTCCAACCTATTGATATTTGGGACAGAGTTTGTTGCATCCAGACAAAGTAAGCCATGAAGCCATGATTCGATTGGATCACCAGACGCATATCTGATTGATTCACTTAATTCTATCTTTTTGAAAAGCCTACCTACAATTGAGTGTCATCCATGAATGAGAGAATATACAACCAACAAACAACAAAAAAAGATGTTCATTGAGTCAATCTCAAATTCACATGAAGTTATTTTCATAAGAAAATTCACATGAAGATACAAAAAAGAGCCACAAAAAGGAACATTTACAGTAGCAGGACAAAGTAACCAACAATAGTTAATCTGATGCAGAAATATATTGGATCGGGAAATAAGCTTATTAGTCAGAACCCATTTATGATTTGGATTAGTATCTGATTTGGATTTTTAGTTTCCTTCAATGTTCACCATGGCATGCACATTCGTATAATGGTGCAGGAGACAAAGAAACTTCACTCTTACTGATTCTTTCATCCAAAAAGACATATCTAGGAGTTAGGGTATTGCAATGGGAAAAATATGCTACCATCTTTTCTTAGTGATCAGTGAATAGATGCTTTAATACTTGGTTGCTTGTTGTAACTCAACAAATCTACTGAGATACCATACATCTGTGGGAGATTACAACATTATAACAATTGCACATAATCCCAAACCTCTTCTTTAGCTGTGTCACAATGAGAACATATGTAAGCAATTCACAGCTCCATAAAATGCCAATAGTGCTCCAAAAATCTGGGCATCCTTTTGAATCCACACAACTTTCTTGTTAAAATGGGGATCACTGGTCTCGTGAAATTGTTTTCCAAAACCTATCATTTGGTTCTCACTTTGTACTTTGAGGGATGTGGATGGTAGCCATTGGGACATTGATAGCCAAGGGACAGAAACTACTCTAGAAGGACTAGAAAGTTGGTGCTTAGGAAATCATTTTTGCTAATAAACTACAAAATACTGAAGAATACCACTCCTGTCAATACCATCAAATATATCAGGCATTTAGCATTCTTCAGTAACAGGAATTTTATGGCTCTTTTAAGAAGCTTTCTTGTTCTTCACATAACCGAAGTTGTTAAATCATGTCAAACTTCCTGTTTAATAACTATCGTATTCCTCAGACTTGATAACTGTTTCATACTTCTGTTCTATTGTTGCGCAGAATTGCACTAAACTAAACAATCATCCCTAAACCCCTCCAGAGAAGTGCCAAATACCACCTAAAGTAGAAGTCAACTCACTTTCAACTAATTTGAAATGCCAGAAGCAGAAGTTAGGGTGCAAAAAGTACCTGAAAGAGCACCATCAACATTTTTAGTAGACATCTGACTTTGCTCCTCCAGTTGCTGCAGCAGCTTCAATGATAGAGAGCGCCCAGTACCTTCATACCTGGAAATGATTGTATAATGGTAAACCAAAAACAAAAACTGCACATCAGAGGCTTTGAGATTTTACCAATAACCTCCACAAAATAGTACCTACTCAGCACAATGAGTAAAGGAAATTATAAAATTAAGATGTGAAGAACAAGAAAGCTTCTTAAAAAGAGTTTTATGAAGTATTTTGACATCAAAAGGTTAAGACTTCAATTATCCCTACCCATTCACAGTAGATGAAAGGAAAACAAGGTAAGGACCAAGCAAAGATTTAACAACTGGCAACGGAATAGCAGCTGCTTCGTCAACCACAAGCAACTCGACCTGGGAGAGCTTTTCACGATCATGAGGGTGTATATACTGCATCCAAACAAAATGAAACCTTAAGTCAAGAATGTTACATCTTGTAGTCCCAACAAGAAGGAACCCAATAGAAGGGGTGAATCACATATCTAAGAAAATGAATGCTCATGGCAGCACAACATTAAATATCTAGTGGAATGAAAAAGCAAAAAAATAAGAAAGAAATGCTGGCCTGAAACCTAATAGAATAGTACAGCCACATTTGTAACCTGAATTGTTTGTCGATGCTGTTTGTAGATATTGATACGCACAGTTGCCTTTTTGAGTTCTGGGTTTGAGCTTTTGACCACATCATAATCCAAATGCTCCTGCAAAAGAGTATCACAGTCAAGTATAAAGTATCAGATTTTAAGAATATAACTCTACACTCTAATGTATATACAAAGCATACTTGGGATTGAGGAATGATAAATGGCATTATGCCCTGACATCATCTGTAAGTGTCGTAACTCGTAATTCAGGACTTAGATAATTTGTCGAGATACAATGTCAGATATAATATATACATATATATATATATATACACACACGTATACATATACACATGTATAGGCATATATATATATAGGCTTACATATCCATACACACACACACACACACACACACACATATACATCATGTATTATGAAATCTTTATCATCAATATTCCAGTAACAACAAGAACCCCTATATACCAATTTAGAAACCTCTTTGGTTTCACATAATCACTAATTTGGTGTGAAAAGTTCATAAAGATCATTTGGACCAATTAATGCGTGTGAGTCAATGAGCAACCAATTTTACTTTTTAAGCCTCTTAAACTAGTACTCACAATGAAACTAAGAACAATGTTCAATTGATGCTGTGAAACTACAAGTTTTAACACCCCATTATAGAGAATGTCATTCTGTTACAATGTGGGTACAATAAAACATTAAAAGATAATGCAATCTATATAAATTATGGGTGACCTTAACCTATGATTAACTGGCTTGACAGGTGGAATGCACCCAAGAATTAAGGACAGCAAAAAGGACAACCATCTTAAAGGACAATAACAAACCTAAAAAGCAGAGAAACTTTAGCTATACAAAAAACATATGAGAGAATGACTTCCCCTATTATTTAAGGGAACCCATGCATATCTCCTTTGCCCACAAGTTAAAAGGGAGCACTCGTTGGTGTTGAATGTTCAACCATTTGAATTCATGTGGAAACACTTCACTGACATTCAGAGTTAGCTTTAAGATACTTCATACAAAACACAATTCTACCAAGTGACCATCTAATTGCACACCAAACAACAGTCATCTACCTAATCCAGGCAGATATGCCATGTCAAATTATCAAAATCTATGAATGAAAAAAGTTAATAATAAGAAAAATAAAAAAAAAACAGACAGGGAGAGAGCGAGAGAGAGAGAGTTAGTCCCCATATCATACGCTTATATGGAAAAAGATTTTACCTTATAATCAAGTACATCAAAACCTTTGCATACAAACTGAAACAAGGTTTTCAGATTATCAGGACTTGGTGCAGTAACAAAGATATTGGAATACCTGTAGGCAAACATGTCATTTTAGGACAGAAGAACCAACATTAAGCGAAACGGAACAATAATAATAACAATCACCAAGAACTGGCATACCTCCGTGTATTCCACCAAGAACTTACAATAGACACTGCAATGATGAATTTGGAGAATCTGAAGAACGGGATACCTCCGTGTAAGGGGCAACATGTGAGTCGCGGCTGGCTGAGGGACAATATTTGGAAACAATAGGGAAGGGGAAGGAGGGAAAGGAATTGCATCAAACTTGCAATTGAAATTGGAAGAACAAAAATTTCGACGTTAGCGGGAGGAAAATTACGGCAAAACTTTTAGCGGGAGAAGAGAGCATCTACGAAGATTTGGGAAAGCGAAACGGATTATCCTAATATCTTTTATATTTTCTTTTATGGTTTGAGCGTGTTCAGTAAATTTTTTTTTTTTTAAATGTGTTAAAAAAATATATTAGAAAATAAATTAATTTACCAACACAAAAATTCTTTATTTGATGAACTTAATAATATTTTACTATTCAAAAATAGTTCATAATAATCTATAAAAGAAATTAATAAAAAAAATATTTAACATTTAAAAATATCCCAAAAAATACTAAAAAGAATTCAAATTTATTAATAAATTAAGATTGCAAACGTAATAATTCATCAGTTTATTATAAAACTAATTTAAAAATATTAATCTAAAACTAATATTATAAAATTTTAACTATTTATTCGTAATCTATATTTACCTAAGCAAATTCACAAGCTTTGATTTTCCTTTACTTATTTCTTTAACAATAATTACAAATACTTATTTCCATTAAAAAATTTCATTCCACAAAATGCTATAGTTACATTGTTTAATATACAAATTGTGTTTTAGTTTCTCAATTTAAAATTAAAAAAATGAAATAATGGAATACATTCTTTCATAAATTTACATGGTTTGGTACTATACCACTAATTCTAAATATTTTATTGGAAAAATAAAAAATAATACCTCTCATTTCGATTGGTATAATACTTTTCAATTGGTTGCCCACAATTTTAAAATACTTTATTGGTGGACTATTTTCTTAATTGGTAGCTCACATTTTAAAAATAAATAATCTATTTTTAAACAAACATACATTGTTTAAAGTGCGAAAAATAATTCATACTAAAATTTATCTCGTGATATATACCAATATATTAACTCATAATTACCTATTTATAAGTATGATAATACTAAAGGAATAATTTCATAAGTCGTAAAAACTTTAATTTGCGTGTGTATATATAAATATATAATTTTTTCTACTAAATTATGTTATAGTCAATAGGAAAATAAATGAAAAGTTAAGTGTACATGAATGATGTAATATGTGTTAGAAAAAAGAAAAAAAATCATTTATGATTATACAATAATAATAAGAGGTAAATATTGATTTTCTCTTTTAATCCATATCACGTTATTTACTTTATATTTCTACTTTATAATTTTACTTTCCCTCTCAAACTATGCATATGTGTTACTATTAACTATTTGTATTACGAGTAATGATATGTAGAGTGTAAAATTAAATTATGCAATAAATGGTGTGACATGTTTTAAAAGACAATCAATACCCACATCTTATTCATGATCATTAATAGGTATTTTGTCTTTCAATTAATACAAGTATATTATTCACTCTGTACTTTCACTGTAATATAAAAATATTTAAAATATATTTCATTCGTTCCATTAGAAGACTTCATTTTGAAAAATATATTTTTTATTTTAATAGAAGAACCAATTTTTAATTTTTTTACTCATCCTATTATTACTAATATAATCATGTGTGGTCTACAATTAGTCAATACTTAATAAGTAAGGATATAAATGAAATAAATGGTGACAAATTAACTATTTTAAGTGTTATATCTTGACACTCATAATAAATTGTATATTGAACAAAGTGAACTAATCTATTGAAACGGAGGATGTATTAGGTTATTTAAAGTTATTATTTTGAAACTATTATCGAATTACATTTTCTCAAGTACGGCTAAATATTTGAGTAATATCAATTAATAGTGGTTTCAATTAATCAAAAAGTAAATTATGGCTTTATCAAAATAAAATCTCTTTATTCAAAAGGTGTATGGGGTAAATATACGAAATTAAGGTGTAATAATACAATTATTAGCATATAAATGTATAATATAAAATTCATATCAATATATGATTTATCAAAATTACTAACTTATAACTTTTACTTTTTTTTTTAAAGAATATTGTTAATTTTTTATTTTAAAAGATTAAACAAATTTGGATCGATAATTTCTCTGCTAGAAAGTATTAAAAATCCCTTTCCTATAGGTAAATTGTAAATATTATACTCTCCCTACAAGTTTTTTCGAAAAATTTCTTCCCACAAATATATATATATATATATATTTACCTATATTAAAACAACACCTCCATCAATCTCCCTTAACTTCTTCAACCGAAGAACACCACAATATTCTTCAAAAGCAAAATCCCTGAAACCAGTATCAGCCAAGAAAAAAAAAGCACTTGGAGTACGGCGGCCGGGAAGAGGAAGCCGCCGATAGCAGATGGGAGTGGAAGCTTTGGGGGCAGTAGCAGCACCAGCAGCAAAGGAACGAATATAAGAAGTCACTCGACCGAGTCGCCGGCAGAGGATGCCATACGCGGCTGCTTGGTCAATAATTTTAGTGCCTGGAATTGGAGTATGATTACCCGAGGGATTCAGGTCGATCAGGGACGTTTGGTCGCCTTCGCTGGTGCAACCAGTTGGATCCCAATATCAAGCGCAAACTCACTGGTAATTTTGTGATTATTAATTCTAATTCCACTCGTGTGATTATTTGGTTCTATCTTGGTTCTGGCAGTTCTTTTTCATTCTTAGTGCTGCGTTTTGGATTTTGCTTTTATTTTTATGGGTTTAGTAGTGTCGCGTGTTAGGTTTTTTATGGGTTCAGTTATGCTTTTGGTTTTTTTTTTCTTTCTTCTTTTTTGGCTTTTGGTCTTCTGTGTTTTGCTCGGTGTTCATGAATCTTTTTCCCCTATTTTGGTTTAATTTATTTGTGCTCTGCTCGGTGTATCTACAAACTATTTGATAAAATAGCTTCACAATTCCATAAAACACAAATTGGTAGGGACAATGGCAGTTTTGACTAGATACGACTTTAAATACGTTGTCGTCCCTGCAACAATATTACTACTGATTTCTATGCTTCAAAGATAACTCATGAACTTGAAGACAGAATAAATCACATCTAGAAGTTTTATATTCCTGTATTTCTTTTTTCTTTTAATGCTGAGTGCGAGGTTTTTTATGGGTTCAGTGATGTGTGTCAATTTTCCCTCTGTTTTGGCTTTTGGTTTTCTGTGTTTTGCTCGGTGTTCCTGTAATTTTTTCTCTGATTTGGTTTTCTTTTTCTGCGTTTAGCTCTGTGTGCCTTTAACCCGTTTGAGAAAATACCTTCTCACTTTCATAACTCCATTTTCACGATGATAGACGAAATGCAATAAAATTGTGGACTAAAAAATATAGACCAAATTTCACACTCTACTGTTCAGAGAAAGTAACATATTTGTGCTATTCATATACTTGTTGACAAATGGTTGAAGGAAAGATAAGATTGTTTAACTGGATTGATCATTCATGTTTTGCTTTATTTGGCCCCCTAATTAAAACAATAGTTTTACGTGATGCAATTAAATAGGTATGTATGGTTGGTTGTCATAACTTTTCTGTCTTATTAGTCCTGTAGTTGTTAGCTTTAAAATTGAAATCTGCCCGAGTTGTAAAAATTCAAGACGTTGAAAACAAATCTTGATTGCTCACTGCTGTAATTTAGCAGTTCAGCTGACTGGAACGCAACATGAGGTTCACTTTTTCCAAGGGTACTAACACTTTTGCTCCTTTATGGTTAAACTCAGGCTCTGTTTGCATCGTGAGATGCAGCAACTGGAAACTATAAGCTGAGAACATTGTTTTATAAGTAGCAGTATCATCGTCCACTCTTCCTTTTCCTTTTGTTTTTCATTTCTCTTAGTTAAAATTAAGAAAGTAGCTATCCTGCCCTGGACAGGTGCATATTTTATGTTGCAAAATGGATGTCTGCAAACTCTGCTGCTACATAATTAGCCTCCATACCTTTTTTTTTGGAACGTGAGATTGACATCAAGCATTCTTAGCTATTTAGCAAGCATGTTAACCATTGTTCACTGGCATGTTTCATCTGCATATGTTTCCTAACAAAATCGGTATACCATTGGTGAAATGGTATTGCTTTATATGGATTTCTCTGTCTCAATTGTGATAGTAAAATGTTACTACTGTCAGATGTTCTTCTAGAATCTCTCTGAAACTTCCATATTTCACATGATGCCTTTTATGTTATGGCAGGAAAACCTTAAATATCAAATTTGTAATCTTTCCAGGTTGTACTTAATTCTGGAATGCTTTGCCTGTATTGTTATGCTGTAAATGGAAGATGAAAATCTCCTGCCCATCTCTTGTTGACTGGCTGCGAAGGAGAGATACAGAACCAGTTACAGAGGCTCCCAGGCTATGAGAAGTGGGTAATAGACATGGAAAATCAGTCATATATTCAAGCCTTCCAAGAGCAGAAGGAAAACCTGAAATGTGATTCAATATTTGTTGCAGTTTATATTAATGGTTGCTGCAAGCTCTGTTGGGGAAGAGCTTTTCTACCGTGCTGCCGTTGAGGTCAACATTTATATTGCAAATTCCTTATTAATTTGCTAAGCCTTTTTAGCATTTTCCTTAGCACTAAGTTGCCTTAGTTTTTGTAGGGAGCCTTAGCTGATATGTTCTTAAGGAGTACTGATTTGATGACAGATGTTCATGGAATGGCTTCAGTGGTAAACTTTCTTTTATATGCTGGCATTTTTCCGTTCATACTTCTTCTATAAGTGATACTCCCTCTGTTTTACAATAAGTGTCGTTTTGGACACTTGCACCGTTATTAAGGGATATATGTGACTGCATGTGTAAGAATTCCTGTTAGGATATCAAGTGAATTTTAGAATAGTATATGTCAGCTTTAAAACCATACATTTTTTCTTTAGTAAGTGATGAGATTCCCAAATATTTAAAAGATATGTATGTTGCTGTGGATTTAGCCTTCATTGTATAAATGATTTGGAAGGGCCTCTTCATCTACTTTTTACTTTCATCTCTGTAGATTGTAATCCAGTTGACATCTCCATTTTAACTGGCAACATTTACCATGCAGTGTGTTACAGGATGGTTCCCATCCCATGTTATTGATAGCTTGAGATTGTGCGTTGCTGTTAGGTTTCTGTCAATATATCCGAAGGCTGGTGCAGAGCCATTTTTGAAAGCTGTGTCTGCCCGGTTTGAAAGGTCAAAAACATCACACATTTTTCCGAAGAATTTGAAAGCGACCGAAGAAGTGGAACAACCCAATAGAGGTTAAATAAAGTTCTATACCGTCATTTATGTTGGTTCTCTCTCTGTTCTTGAATTTCTTCTTCCGCACTATTTCTGTCAATTGTTACTGCGAGAAGTTGTTTGTAGAGGGAACTTACTGGTTACCTTATTCCTGCCCCAACCACTCTTTCCAATCAAATTTCCTTGTATTGGAAAGAAAAAAAATAAAAAAATTACTGCGGTTCATCATTGACTATTTTGGAAGCTTTATACTTCCTTTTGTTACCAAGCTTGTCTATTTTGACCTTTGCGTGAGACTCCTGCAGGTCAAATCTTTGGTTTATTTTAAAATAGGTCAAATCTTTTATTTTAAAATAGGTAAAATATTTGGTTTATTTTATTTTAGGTCAAATCTTTAGATACTCCTGCAGCCCCGCTAAAAGCTTTGTACAAATTTCTTCCCGCCCTTCCCTCTCTTTTTTTTCCCCCCAATTTCTTGCGATTTCTATACGATTCTTTGCTATTTTTCCTAGGTTTCCCTTTGGTCTCTGCGGCAGCTCCCATTTCATCTTTATCCCATTCTCAGACATATATCGAAGTCTCAGATCTCTACCTCTTCCTCGGCATGTGATGCTCTGATTCGAAAAGATTATACTTTTATTGCTATTCACTCAACTGTTGCAAACCGCCACATCCTCTTCCTGTCGACACCCCCATATCCCTTTGTCCTCCATGGCGGTGCAACCAACCACCACCATCGCTTGAGCCACAGCCGCCACCAGTTGAACAAATCTCCACCATTTGGCTTTGTCCTTAAGTTTCTGGTCTGTAATTTTATTTAAATTTTTTGCTTCCAGGTTTCGGTTTTCAATTATTCTTCAGCTCTTGGTTTATATTTTATTAGTCTCTGATGAATTGCAGGAATTTGATGTGCCCTCCACCTTGCCGATTCCGATTTCAGTAGCTCAATTCCGTCGGAGGGAGTTCCTGTCCCCAACTCTCGACATCCGCCTCTACATTCCTGTCTTCATTGGGTAACCTCTTTCTAGATTTTGAATGATTTGGTTCTTATAGATGGAGTAATTGGGACTATTTAAACATGTCCGTTCATTGTTGGTAATTATGGTTCCAATCGATGTGCTCTGTATTCTTCAGGGACATAAATGCTATCTTGTTTTTAATTGCAATCTGATTCCTGTTTGGATGTCTAGGCTAGATGTCTGCGTGCTAATCTGTCAATACAAGATATTACTTTAGGCATGACACGCTTGGCTTTTTTTAGCTTTGTTGCATTGTGGCAATTACTGAGCACTCAGAAGGAAAAAAAATAGATGGCCTACTTTGTGTCAATGTCATGCACTATATTCTTAATCTCCCATTACATGAAGCACTTTCTTATTGTTGCACTAGATTGTACAAATATACGTCGGTGTTTGATTGTGATTCTGGTTCTACAAAGTAGAAATTTTGGTCTACTTGGCTAAAGTGGCTATGTCAAATTTCTTCTACTTTTGACCTAATTTTTTTTGGCTGAGGAGGTGTCAAATTTACTGCAATATCTGCACCTCAAGCTGAGTTCTAGGCATGTTTAGGTGCATTGAAAGGTTGTGTCACTGCAGGGTATCTTCTTCTTTTGATTGCAGACTGTTGGTTCTGTCTCAGACTTTTGAAGCATTGGGTGCTTTGTCTTTGTACTGTGAGTGTGCTGTTGACACTTGCATCCAGGTGTCAAATTTCTGAGCATAACCAGTTAGAGCATTGGGTGCTTTGTCTTTGTACTGTGAGTGTGCTGTTGACCCTTGCATCCAGGTGTCAAATTTCTGAGCATAACCAGTTGAAGCATTGGGTGCTTTGTCTTTCTACTGTGAGTGTGATGTTGACACTTGCTCCCTTTTTATGCTCGTACTTTCAATGTTGTAATATGTACACACTTGGAGCTTCCCATCTAAATAGCATTATCTGGGCAGTGTCTAGCTTTCTCTTGTGCTTAGGTGGATGTGTTACCAAATATATTAGCTATGAGGAAGATGCTAATGCTATGAAACTTTACCGATCCAACTGATAGGTTCCTCGCTAGTGCTTTTGTGTGCTCAACCAATGTTGAATTGACCTTTAAATGCGTACAGCATGATCTTGCATTTCTCAATTGAACTAATCTGGTTTTCATCAGTAATGCTCCTGGAGAATTACCTAATCATTAGAAATAAGATTGAGTAGCAATTCACTTCAAGTTAAATTTTGTTAGGGTTAATATAGGTTCTACTGTGAACTTTAACTGCTTGAGGTGGTTGGTGTAAAATTGCAACCATATGCACTCTATACAAGAGACTAGGAGCCAGGAAAGTGACCAACATGACCCTCTCGATTAACCATAGGAATAATGATATGGGGAAAGGGAGTGACATGACCTTGTTGATTCATAATTTATTTTACCCTTCAGTTGCATCACTTCTCTTTCAGTTGATATGAAAACCCAATTATCAATAGCAACCTAAGAAGAACCTAAGAGGGGGAGGGGGTGAATTAGGTTCTTGACACTTTTAAAAATATTTCTTCTACAAAGAAGAACTTTGAAAAACTATTTTCAAAGACAAGTGTAAAAACAATTTTACAAAGTGAGGTGTGTGATTAATGATTTGAAAATCATGAAAGCAAAGTAAAGGAAGACAAAACACAACCGATTTAGAGTGGTTCGGATTCCCCTTGAATCCTAATCCACTACCCAAGTTCTACAACTTGGGATTTTCTAACCCTCTCAAATGAATCACTTAAAGGTGTAATTCAAACCTTTACAAATGCCAAAATTCTACCTCTAGAATTTAGGACTTCACACACATGCCTAATCTAACTCTAGACTTAGGACTTCTTTGCTTAATCTAACTCTAGACTAAGACTCCTTTGCCTAATGGCTAACAATGAATCTTTTGCCCCCGCTCCTTCCTCAAGGACTTAGGGTCTTACTCAAGACTTCATTGCCCAGCTAATAGGACTTTTACACTTCTTTCTCCTTCTCTTCAATCTCCCCCTTTCTTCTTACCTAACTCTTTGCTCAAGAGATTAGGACTTTGCCTCACATACAATGTGCCTACAACACTTACTCAAGTGTTTAGGACTTCGTCAAAGTATTTACACTGATGACAATCTCCACAAATGGAGTTTACAATAACCTATGACAAATGGGCACAAATGCCTCTTTCTAATCCTAACTTACAAGCTAATTTGACAATTAAATGTATGAAATAAAGCTCTTGAAGTGTGTTTGAGTGTAGGAGACTTGTTGGGGATGATTCTTCATCATTTTCGCAGCTTGAGGTATTTATAGAAGTGGCAAAATGGCTTACAACGGCTCTCCAACGGCTCTCTAACGGCTAGTTTCAGAAAAAGTCTTTTCTGACACAATATCGGTTATAACCGATTTGTGATCGGTTAAAACCGCTATTCCTCTCGGGTTGTGTTTTCTTCTTTCTTCATTTGTTTGCCATTTCTTCGTTTGAACTCCGTTTTCTTCGCCGTTTTTTGCGTTGGTCTTCTTTTGAATTTTTCTACATTTTCTCACTTAGAAATAAAACCGTTAAATTAATTCTCATATTTGTTAACTCATCAATCAAAATAAAGATTAAGACCAACCGGGTCTAACAATCTCCCCCTTTTTGATGATGACAAAACAAATATGGAATTCATGACAATAAATCAACACTTTATAAAATTGAGTAACTCCCCCTCAATTTATAATCTCCCCCTCAATTCCATAATATTTTCTCCCCCTTTTGACATCACAAAAAGGACTTAGCATGCATAATAAAATGTGAAAGATGCATACAAATAAAGAAATGTACAACTCAAAAATAGATAAAATCAATTAGGTCATGAGTTGAACATTGAATTTGCTCTCAAATATGAAAATTTTGCCTTTGACATTTTAAGCAAAATCAATTGATCTTTTGACAGTCAACCAATTTTAAGATCTAATTTCAATGCTAGTTCAAAATTTTTCTCCCCCTAAATTCTAGCATATACATTTCAAAGAGCTTAACTAATCAATTAAGAAACATACAAGCTTCATTCAATTTAAGGAGCAAGTTAAGTTATGACAATTAAAGGATTCATTCTCATTAAAGAATGACCACTCTTAAACACATGAGTTTTTAAGAATTTTGAAATATGGCATCAACTCATGTTCAAAACAAGTTGAAAATATGCAAGCAACTTCAAATGACCCTAATGATAAACATGCATGCATCTAACACACATTAGGATGCATCATGTCAAAGTCAACGTATTGGTCAAGCATGCAAAATTTTCAACTTTTCATGAACTTTGCTTTTCTTAAGTTTAAAAACTTCATTTCTTCGTGCAAGCAAATTCCATTAGGCATATAAAGTATTTCAAGAATTCATGTATTCACTTTTCACATACTCTTGAAAATTAACAAAAAGTCAAACTTTTTCTAAAATAATGCCTATTTTCTTAAAACTTGTCCATTTCATCATGTAAATCCAAACTAAGCACATGAGCAAGTTTTAATCAACATATGCAACATATAAAAGAAGTGAAACATTTTAGATCATGCATATGTGTGGAGTCAACCTACCGGTCAACACTTTTCAAGCTTAAACACATTAAGCTAGTAATTTTGAAAGTTGCAATTTTCAAGTTTTTGTAAATCATTTTATCATTCATGCAATTTTGAATACTCAAGTAGTTTATGCACAAGGTTTCAAACCATTGAAAGCATGCATATAAGCAAAGTCAACTACTTGGTCAAACTTATTCAATTTTAAGCAAACAAAGCATACATTCTTTGAAAGTTGCAATTTTCAGCATTAAACCTCAATTTTCTCATGCAAGCAACTTCAAATCATCAATAATATCATGCTTAAAATATCAAATAAGCTACAGCATGTATAATTCAAAAGTCAACCACTTGGTCAACCGTTTTCATGTAATACAAACATGCTTAATTCTTGCTATCTTCAAATTAAAGGTTTTCAACCTTTTTAACATGCAAGAATTTTAAGATACCAAAGATGACATAGATCCTAATGCATCATTTTAAATCTAAAGCATGGCATTTTAGGATTCTATTACTCAAAAATTTATTAATCAAAAGCAAATTTCAAATTTTCTCTATTTTGCCGAATTTATTTTTTTGAATCTTTTAACTTCAAAATTGATCTTAGCACATTTAAAATATCATTCTAAGTTCATTAGATCAATTTTCATCTTCTAAGCATGCAAAAGTCTAAAAGTCAACATAAAATCAAACTTCTAGCTATTTTCAAAAAAAACTCATAAAGTCATAAAGACTTTCATTAACACATGCTTTCAATCAAAATGATTCAAGGATATGAATTTAACATACAAGTTTTATTTAAGCATAACATACATTTCATATCACATATCCATCATTTTGAACACAAGTCACACATGTACATCATATTCCACTCAATTGACATATAATCATCAAATCAATTATGGAGCACTCAAAGTGAGTTAGAGATGATACATGTTTCCTCAAATGAGCATTCATGAGCTCATTACCAATCTTGAAGCCATTTTTGCATTTTTTGCATTTTTCACCATTTGGCTCCAATCAACCATCCTTGCTACTTTTCAAGTATCTCTTCATTGAGATTTAGTTCATAAAGTAGCATTAAGGACCTACAAGGAAATCAAGCACAAGATTTTGGTACCCAATACTTATTGGGTCCTAAAGGATTAGCTTGTTCCTTTACTTTCCATACCTTTCTTCCTTTCTTCACATTTTTCTTATCAAAGCATTTGGAAGAAATATGACCTTGTCTACCACAATAATTACATACAATAGATGCATTTAATGAAGGAACTTTCCTAACATTTCTTCTATAAGCATATGGCACACTATTGTAATTTACTACATTATGCCTATTCAATGACATATGAACAAAATGATTCTTACTAGCATACAATGCATTATAGTTCCTAGAATCATTTTTCTTATGACAATGTCTCCTATGTTCATTTTCAAATGAACTATGCACATTTTTGTATCTAGGAGCATAATGAGATGCATGGGCATTTAACAAATAAGTATCCCTCTTTGGGGTACATAAAGCAAACTTATGAAAATGACAACAATCATTATGCATATGGGAAACATGCATTTTTCTAGGCATATCAAAAGATGAGTGACATGAATTTACATCATTCTTACAATTAGAAGACTTTCTTTTCTTTTCATACAACCATGCATGATTTGTCTTCTTTTTAGCTTCTAATGGAGGATAGACTAGTTTAGTACTGTTTTTAGAAGCATTGACAAAGGTAGTAGAAGTGGAAGGCATATCACAATTTTGGTTATTTTCATAACCTAAGCCATGTTTATCATTTCCTACCTTTTGTTTACCTAACAACTTTTCTAAGTTGTTTTTTCCTAATGTCAATTTTTCAAGACTTGCACTCAAGTCTTCAATTTTCTTTTTCATGCATTCATACTCATTTTTCAACAAATCATATGAACTAGCCTTTTCATGCAATTTCTCATTTTCATCTAAGGTATTTTCGTAATACATTTTCAAATCTATGTACTTTGCATCTTCATTATCTAGCAAAGTACTCATCTCATCTACTTTGTTTTTCAACTTATCATTTTCATGTTTCAAAGTAGAGTTTTCTTCTTTTAAAGATGCAACATGAATTTCTAAAGATTTAATTTTCTTTTCATGCATAACATTCTTTTTCAAGGCATCTATACATTTGTCATGCAATTTAGTGACATATTCATACATATCAAAATCAAGATTATCACTATCATGCAAACTACCACTTAAAGAAGATTTGGAAGATTTGGTTACCTCTTGTAGATCACTTCCAACTAAGCATCTTCTTGTGGTTTCCTTCTCTTCCTCACTTGAGGAATTATCCCAAGTCCTTGCTAGCTTGGTCACCTTCTTGATGGCTTTCTTACCTTTAGCCATTTTGTGCAAATTGCGGAAAATAAAGCACAAATAATCAAGCAAGCAAGTAGGACTCTAAAAATCACAAATGTTGCAAAAATGATCTTTAAACTCAAGGTTTTTAAACCTACAAATTTGAGCACTAGCTCTGATACCAATTGAAAACCCAATTATCAATAGCAACCTAAGAAGAACCTAAGAGGGGGAGGGGGTGAATTAGGTTCTTGACACTTTTAAAAATATTTCTTCTACAAAGAAGAACTTTGAAAAACTATTTTCAAAGACAAGTGTAAAAACAATTTTACAAAGTGAGGTGTGTGATTAATGATTTGAAAATCATGAAAGCAAAGTAAAGGAAGACAAAACACAACCGATTTAGAGTGGTTCGGATTCCCCTTGAATCCTAATCCACTACCCAAGTTCTACAACTTGGGATTTTCTAACCCTCTCAAATGAATCACTTAAAGGTGTAATTCAAACCTTTACAAATGCCAAAATTCTACCTCTAGAATTTAGGACTTCACATACATGCCTAATCTAACTCTAGACTTAGGACTTCTTTGCTTAATCTAACTCTAGACTAAGACTCCTTTGCCTAATGGCTAACAATGAATCTTTTGCCCCCGCTCCTTCCTCAAGGACTTAGGGTCTTACTCAAGACTTCATTGCCTAGCTAATAGGACTTTTACACTTCTTTCTCCTTCTCTTCAATCTCCCCCTTTCTTCTTACCTAACTCTTTGCTCAAGAGATTAGGACTTTGCCTCACATACAATGTGCCTACAACACTTACTCAAGTGTTTAGGACTTCCTCAAAGTATTTACACTGATGACAATCTCCACAAATGGAGTTTACAACAACCTATGACAAATGGGCACAAATGCCTCTTTCTAATCCTAACTTACAAGCTAATTTGACAATTAAATGTATGAAATAAAGCTCTTGAAGTGTGTTTGAGTGTAGGAGACTTGTTGGGGATGATTCTTCATCATTTTCGCAGCTTGGGGTATTTATAGAAGTGGCAAAATGGCTTACAACGGCTCTCCAACGGCTCTCTAACGGCTAGTTTCAGAAAAAGTCTTTTCTGACACAATATCGGTTATAACTGATTTGTGATCGGTTAAAACCGCTATTCCTCTCGGGTTGTGTTTTCTTCTTTCTTCATTTGTTTGCCATTTCTTCGTTTGAACTCCGTTTTCTTCGCCGTTTTTTGCGTTGGTCTTCTTTTGAATTTTTCTACATTTTCTCACTTAGAAATAAAACCGTTAAATTAATTCTCATATTTGTTAACTCATCAATCAAAATAAAGATTAAGACCAACCGGGTCTAACATGATAGATGAATGATTTCTCTGACCTTATATTATACAGTGAGTCAGCAGTGAGAAACAAAAGAGCAAGAAAGTGAAAAGGCACTAACATTAGACACATAACCAGGTTGTGACAAAGGTCCACCCCCAGATGGTTGGCTGTTTGGATTTTCCAAAGATGGAAAATTGAAACTAGACCCCAGACTTCCAATAGGCTGCTGTGACCCTTACTGGTGAGAAAGGTGACTGCCGATAGGTGCACCAGGACTCCCACGCCCAGCGCCAAATCCCCTGCTTCCAGGCTGGGGAACATGAGGAACAGCCCCAACGGGCCCATGCACAGCACCACGACTAGGGATTGCATATGGTTGTGATGGTGGTGCACCATGATAAGGTGAGAGGGGAACCCGAGGCACGGGGTAGCCAGTAGGGTGCATACCTGCTTTATGCATACCTGTGTTCCAAAATGGAGATGGTCCAGGCTCGATTTCTCCCATTTGAGGATCAAAATACGCATGTAAGTCTATACTTTCTTCATTAATTACATTTTTATTGTATTTTTTAACTCATATTATTAAATTATAATGTACAAGGTATCGGGGTCTTCGAATTCTAAACGCGTACTAGTTTCAAATAATGGGTCATCATTGCAAGGATTTATAAATTTAGAGAATTCTAGTCAAGCAAATGGAACTCTTGAGGTAAATGATCAATTTTTCATTAATGTTTCATTTCATATTTTATTCTGGTTCAATAATATTCGTTTCTTTTATCAATTGTCATAGATGAGAAAAGAGATAAATAACGCTGATACGAACAACACAAATATCCATTCAAATGGTACTTCACCAAAGGTAATATAAACAATTATACTTTTTTTAAAAAAATTTCTCATCTATATCTCTTAAATATAATTTATTTTTGTTAAAAATATTAGGAACAAGGAAAAAGTCCGAGAAGGAGCAAAAGGAAGGCAAAATAATCTTCTTCAAAATGGACAATTTCCCTTGTGAAATTTGCATTCTGGCATTGGAAGATAAATTTAGACGTTTGTAATTTTTATTCAAATATGTTGAGTGATGAATTTAAATTATGATATTCTCACTTTGACATTTAGCAAATATTTGATTTTATATTTTGAATAATATTTTAGTTAATTTATTTTTATATGTACAAATTGGGAATTATTTATTCTATTAACGCATTTGTGTTGTACAAAATGTATGCCACAAAAAACTTAATGGCGTAATTGTGTCGCTAATTATTATGTGACATAAATTTTACAGACGTGATATTGTGTCGCAAAATAATATTACGACATTTCAAATAATGACGCCGCATGTGCAGCAAATAAATATGTGACGTTAACTGTAATGACACAAATTACTGTTACAAATAACGCGTCATTGCAACTAATGACATATAATGTGTCGTAAGATTTATGCGACAATAATTAAGTGAAACAAAATGTGTCGTATCTTTTGTGGCACCACTATTAAAAAATGCTACGAAAATGCTACATAGCCTTTTGTGACACGATAAAGTGTGTCGTAAAATTGTGTCTCTAATTTGTCTTTGAGACACAATTTACATGTCGCGAATACCATTCGACGTTTTAAATGTGACGCCACATTTGTCGCGCATACTCTTGCAACACTCATTTCAATGACGCAAACCAGTGTCGTAAATTAGTATGCGTCACTAAGACAAATGACGGATAATGTGTCGCGAATTTTAAGCGACAATTAATTTAGTGATGCAAAAAGTGTCATACATTTGTGGCACAAGTGGGAAAAAAGCGCCACAAATTTGTTTCACCATCTTTTGCGACTCAAAAACAAGAGACGCATAATGTGTCGCATATTAGTATTTGCCACACTAAATCAACTTTTAACGACACAATTTACATGTCGCGAATACCCTTCGACGTTATAAATGTGACGCCACATTTGTCGCAAATAATCTTGCAACATTTCTTTTAATGACCCAAATCAGTGTCGTAAATTAGTATGCGTCACTAAGACAACTGACGCATAATGTGTCGCGAATTTTAAGTGACAATTAATTTAGTGATGCAGAAAGTGTCATACATTTGCGACACAAGTGAGAAAAAAGCGCCACAAATTTCCTACACCACCTTTTGCGACTCAATAACAAGAGACGCAAAATATGTCGCAAATTAGTATTTGCGACACTAAATCGACTTTTAGCGACACATTTTCCATGTCGCAATAGGTCACTTTTCTTGTAGTGATTTTTTAATACTTTGTTGAGATTTCATCTATTTTTCTGTTAAAAGAAAAATTCATGGGCATATCACATTACCATTTTATGAAAGATAAAATTGTCACTTCGAATTATCAAGTCTTTTTATTTTTATTTTTTATATAGCAGAAACAGAATAAAAGAACTCTATATTAAACTTGAAAGTCAACATTAAATAAATGGTTGCTCACTGTTGCAACGGGTTATTGGTGTGATTACATGTCAGTACAACTTCATATAAAAAATAAAAAGAAGTTGCAAATAAGAAATGTAATTTGTTGAACCTCCATGTCAGGGATATGAATTATAAATTTCAAGAAGAACAATAATCCAAATCAAATACAGAGGATTAAAGGAAAAGAATGGAGAAGAACAAAAACAAGGGTCAATGCGAGCTGCCAGCACTTAGAAACCTCTAGCAGCACAGTGCCACGTACACATTCAAAGCTAGAATCTTACATACGTGCTAAACTACCAAAATAACACCGTTCCCTTAACTGCAATTTACCAATTTAATTCTTTAATCAATAACCTTGACACTCCATTGCAGCTTGTAGTTCGTTTGATGACCCAACAACGAAGAAATGCAAATGCTAAAAATGTTTAAAAAAAAAAAATATTTGTTAAGCTATACATAAGCGTATCTTTTGCGCATTACTTTGAGTTTGAGTGTTAAAACGAATGTAAAAACTTGTATCCTACATGCTAGATCATCCTATGATAAGTGTTCTTATTATTATTATTATTTTTGAAAATGTTTGTATTGAATTTTGTTTGAAAAGTATTGCTTGTAGGTTATGAAAGTACACATATCACCTATAGCTCTCATGTATCGTATGTAACTGTTGGTGTATCATTGTTATACGGGTGTTATGCTGAAGTATCACATGTAGTCTTGATGTAACTTCCATTTCTAATGTGTGTGTGTGTATATATACATATACACACACACACACCTCTAGTGAAAAACTATTAAAAAAAAATTTTAAGGTTAAAATATTGTGTATATATAGCCTCTGATGTATTGCGTACTGCTTATAACCTCGGACATATCCTTCGTGAAAAGAAAAGTATAACTTGTTTAAAGAGAAACAAGAAAAAAAAATAGAAAAAAGGAAAAAGAAGAAGAATGTCTTGTCACTTAAAAAAAAAGGTATCATCTATATTTAAAAGTATGGCCGAAATATCACTTGTCAAACCATCAAACACAATACATAAGAAGTAAAATTTAGTCCCCGATACATGATCTAAATTTACTACGCCATACATGAGAGGCTTAGCTTGATACGCAATAGTTCAACTAAAAAACCCGCTATATCATAAGTCAAAATTAGTACACAATATATTAAAGACTAAATACGCGTGTTTCCATAATATTCACGCAATTCTTTCGAACTTAAACTCATTACGTAAACTGTCGAACTGCCAGAGACCAATCGTATATAAAATTTTACAATGAGTTATATATGCCATTCATCTCCCACCAAATTCCTGTAACAAAATTTGCTCTGTTATGGAATGACACCCAGAGTACAACTCTGTCTGAGAAGGATCAAATCTCATTGACCGTTTAGCAACCGGGTCTTCATTCTCTATGGAGTAAACCTCAACAGCTCGAACGAGAAATTTCTGAGCTTCCATTCCCAATGCCTCAAGTTCCCTTCGTACGTCTTTCATACATGGCCTATCCTCTCCTTTCACACTTTTGGCTATTTTAACCTATTGTTACCTGTTTTCAATAGTCAATACTCAAGTCAACGGTACTATATACAAAATAAATGAAAAAATTATGAGCTAACTCTGTACATAGCGTCTATTTTTAGGGATAAAATTTTGTAAACAGGTTAAAAGTTTTTTGTTTCCTGAAAAAACCCTTCTTACCACTGGAGTACTGACTGAGGAGAACATGTAATAACAGGTTAAAATAGTTAAAAGTGTAAAATCATACATGAAAAAATGGCTTTATTGCAACGACTTAAACAAAAGTATGATTTTCCTTCCAAAATTGTTACCATATTGTTGTGAAGTTCCAAGTTTTGTCATGATATAAAAAATACTCGCTAAAAAATGTCATTGTACTTTTTAAAACAGGTAAAAAAAAATAGGTCATTTTGGCTGTTAATCCGTTTGGAGTGGCGGAACTGACATGATGAGAGTCTCACATGACATTTGTTAGGGCATTTTTGTCTGAGTGAACAAAAAATAAAATTTTAAAAAAGTAAAAGTTTGAACACTATTCATCTTCTTCCTCAATCATCTATGAATTATTTGTGATCTTTATTGATTAATCTGTCTTAAATTTCAAATTCCTCCAAACTACTAATTAAATGAGTCATAATAAAAAAATTGCTCGCCATGGTTGAATTTATTTTTGTTAAGTGTTGCGCCAGTCACATAATTTGATACCCATCTTTTCTTCTTCCAACAAGGTTTGATGAAGTTATGAAACACCAGCCATGGTTAATCAAAAACCATGGGAGCCTGCAGAAATTCTTGATTTTAAGAATTTGACGACTTGGGTTTTGACTTACTATTTGAACCAATGCTCCACTATTAGCCGCACACTGATTATTGTTTGTTCTTCTATTGAGGTTATCTATATGATGACATAAATAAAGAAATTGAGTAAATCTAAGGGTTCAGATTGATTTGTTGGTCGTCCTCCCCATATAACGGCTGAGATTTATTCTGATTGAAGCTACATTACTTTTTGGGGTTTTCCTTTGGTTTTTGCATTGTTTTGTACCTCTTTTCATTCTTCCTATTTAGTCATGGCACCATATCAATACAGTCACCTTAATGGAGAAACAGATTCCCAAAGTTACATACGCAGCCTATGCACATGATTCTTTGTCTCCATTTTATAATTGAAGTTTGTGTATTATTTTATTTTTAAATAAAATATTCATAGTCAAATAAGAACTTAATTTTTTGTAACTACCAGTTTACTCGGTTCCTTAAAAAAAATGCTTCGGATGTATGGACTTCTAAATTCAATAAAAATCTTACTTTTTTTCCTTCTGTTATGTGTCTCATAATTTTATCAGGTGTACCATTGTTGGTGAAATATGGTTTTGAAATAATTCTTTCTGAGTTTTAATGGTATTCGGTCATTTATGTATATATTCCATATTTAAATTAATAACTTCACAATAACTATGATTTTCTTTTAATAGTATAGGGCACCACGCACCTCCACTAATGTTTCAATAAAGATTATATTTCATTACTTGGGAAAATTATTAATACAACTTTGAATAAATTTGATATGATGATAATCAGATATTAACAGTTGAAAATAAACTAAATCAAACATATACAGATATAAATAAGTAATAATATGTATAGATCTAACTAGAACAAAAATATTAATTACTGCGCTGGACAAATCATGTACCGATGCATAAATTCGATCTCGAGTCCGTTACTAATCTTCTGAAGAAAGCCCAGAATTGATTGGATCTTCACTTGATAATAATAAAATACCCAATTATTTATATGAGGGAGAAACTCCCGTTTATTCGAGGAGGCGAAATTTTTGAGTATGAGAGATCGAACAGAAAATTCCTATCATGGAAGACAAAAATAAACCAAATAAAAATTACAGAAAAAGAAATCTATTTCTTCTGCCTCCCATTGGATGGAGATTAGAGAAAGTGGAGGGTAAAATTTAAGAGAAAGACAGAAGGAGAGAGAGAGAGACGTACATTTGTTATAATGTTAAATTATGTAAATGTAATAGTAGAGACATGCATATTCCTCTCGTCATGTACAATATACCTAATGTAACGTTAGGTAAATGTACACAATTTATCCATATCTAATCAAACAATTAATACTCTCTAATTGTGCATACATTACCACTTTTTATGAGGTATAGATTGATGTTTGACACCTTGTTCTTTCATTGCATCGTAAGCTATTTCATTAGTGGCGTTGTAAAGTGCTACATAGCAAATTTTCATGTTGTCTTGAAACCTCACCATTACTTCAACAATCCACCTGAAATACCAATCAAAGAAACAATAAATCTTTCTACCTAAACTTGATTCCTCTGCCCCATTATTTGTGTACCACCGTTTGACGTTTTCTCTCATTCCATGTTTTTGTCAAAGGGAATAGTTGTTCATTGGGCAAGCCATTGGAGAATGGAGAGATCACGAAACTGTGCTCTTATACAGCTGCAGCAAGCGTTATTGGATTAGAAGATACAATAACAAAGATGACTATATTATATATAGTAGGTTACATGAAGTTATGAACGTACAGCCTAGCCAATAATATTATTGATGGGTGGAGGTCCACATCGTCTATATATGGCAACACGTTTTCATCCCTTTAATTACGCTTCCCAATAATGAATCTTATATGCCTTTATTGGAAACTCATTTTGATCACAAATCTTACCTCCATTAATTTAATTGAAAGACAAAAATTTGTATTCAACTGTCGGATTGTCTGATTGTACGCATATTGATTTTAGTCTAATGAGTATCACTTATATTGATTTTAGTATATGAGGTATCGCATATTTAGTCTAACATCATATGTATTGCTTTTACCTGGTGATTTATTGCGATTATAAGTTTAGAAAATGATGTATTGTCATTAAATTAAAATAACAAATATAATTACCAGTAGTGCACGTATCTATTTTTCAGGAAAAAATTTTTTTTTTTTTTTTTTTTTTGTAGTGGAGGAAACATGCATATTGATTTTGGCATCATTTATTCAAAAAAATTTGGATATTGATTTTAAGAGCAAAAATATCACTGTAAAATAATCTGACAACATACTCTCAGTTAATTTAATTTAAGTAGTAGTTAGAGATTAATTGAGAGATGATGTTAACTATATAGGTAGAGCCAATCTTTGTAAAACGGATTTATGCATGTGGTCATTGTTCATGTGAATAATACGCACATTTTTTTCTCCTTAAAATTAATACTTGAACGAAAGTAGACTGATACTTGTGGTCACGAGTGTAAGAGTAAAATGAATTAAAGCCACAACAAATACAAGTCGAAGTTGTCCCAGAAGCTAAAGTTAATTCCCGATCAATTAAATTGCATTTTCCAGCCAAACTAGAAGATGTGGACGTCCACCAATCAATAATACGTGAGAGACAATTATATTCTCAGTGATGTGATTGTGGTTGTTTAGTTTGGATTATTTTGTTAAGGCCTAAAAACTTTTATATTTCTCTTGGTTATTTGTGCGACTTTATCCCTACATTAATTTGATGCAATTTGATTGTTTGGTTTCCAGTGGGTTTCATTTTCTGCCTCTCGGAGAGGGAGGGAAAGCAGACGGACAGAACTACTGCGCCTACCTTGGAAAGTGGATGTAGGCGCGGTAACGCCTCCGTCGAGAAAACCAATATAGGTGCTATGGCGCGTACGTTGAAAAACCGAACGGAGGCATAGTAACGCCTACCGTAAAATATCAAAATATATAAAATGAATAATTTTAGTAGTTGGGTGACTAAAGGTATGTGTGTAAAACTATTGATGAGTAAATTTTGGTGGTTATGTATGTAATTTTCCCTATCTTATATCGACAAAACTTACACATACTCTTTCTTTTATTTATTTGACATAATATCAGGCATCATATTTGTAAAATAATATCGAGCTAATCACTAAAAACATCCCTCGCGTTTTTCCAAATGATCTTTTTAATCCCTCTTATTTAAAATAAACATATTTAGTCCTTCACATTTTCGAAACTGAATTTTGTAATCCTTTGTTTAGATTTCATCTATTCTTCTGTTTAAAAAAATCACGCTGTAAAGAGAGGCTACTTCACAGTACTGAAGCTGCAAATGCTGAAGGGAAGAAGCCTCCAAGTGTTGCAGCAATGTTGCAGCAGCTGCAAGTTGATCACCTTGATCAAGCAACTTGCAACTTGTGCTGAGCTGTCAAAGTGGGCTGTCCACATGCGGTAAATGTGACCAAAGGAGATGGTTTAGCTCACTATGCTTGGTTAAACAGCTGTCAAGTTAGTTAGGTGTAGGATAAGGACTTTTTGTGTATAGTTAGCTATCATGCACACTGTGCAAAGTGGGTGTAGGTTATACTTGTCTATATATACTGTAAATCGGATTTTCATAATTAAATGAGAAGAACACAATTCATATTTACATTACAATTGCCTTTACACAAATTCTCTCTGCTTTTTCTCTTCATTTTCTCTACATTCTCCTTCTCGGTTCTTCAGTTTTCTTCATTGATCTCTAGCTTGTTGTTGCTGTCTTGCTGCTTCAACTGTTTGAGTGATCAATTTTACACATATCACGTTACCATTTTATGAAGGATAAAATTGTCACTTCGAATTATCAGCTCTTTTTTTTCTTTTTTCTTTGAACTAGAAACAGAATAAAAGAATTATGTATTAAACTCCAAAGTCGAAACAATTAATGAATGGTTTCTCACTGTTGCAACGGGTTATTGTTGTGATTACAAGTCAATGCAACTTTCATATATGAAATTAAAAAAAGTTGCAAATAAGAAATGTAATTTGTTGAACCTCCACTGCTGCTTCGTAATTCGTTTGGACATGGCGTGATGTTCTGTGGTAGAGCCCATTTGAGGGCCATCAAACAAACAAGCCATAGCCTCACATTGCATCGCAGAGGTTGATGTTAGGACCGTTTCGTTCGTGGCCACATCATTTTGATGTGATCCCACATATTACCTATATTGTAGTCATCTTTGTTTGGATGACTCAACCAGTTGCGAAACTTAGGTTCCAAAACTGAAGGGAGGGACAGGCCAGAATTCTCAGTTCGATTCGGGGTGAAATGGGTTGCGCAAGGTTTCGGGGCGAGGGCAATACGGACCGTCACTATATAATTGCCGATCATATTCTAATAAAAATTTATTTAGGGATTTTGGTTTATTGTGAAAAGGAGTTAAAGTAACGTAATTTCAATTCTATCCCTAAATAGATCGTCATGTGATATGCACATGATTTTATTCGACAGAAAAATGGATTCATTCCTCTTGGACCAAAAATTAGTTTTGAAAATGTAAAAAACTAAAAATGTTCATTTTAAATGTGAGAGATTTTAAAAGATGGTTTGTTTATCTTTGGCGCATTACTTTGAGTTTGAATGTTAAATGAAATGTAAAGACTTGTATCCTTCCTGCTAGATCGTCCTATGATGCATGTTTTTATTATTATTTTTCAAAACGTGTCTATTGAAATTAGTTTATAAAGTATCGCTTGTACATATTATGAAAGCACGCATATCGCCCACAGGTTTGATGTATCGTATGTAACTGCTGATATATCGCTGTTACGGGTGTAGTTGTTGAAGTACACATGTAGTCTTGTGTATAGCCACTAATGTATCGCGTATCGTTTAGCACCTCTAATGTATCGCCCGTTTTAAAGAGTATCCACTGTGAAAAGAAAAGTATACCTATTTAAGAGTAGAGCAAAAATATCACTTGGCCAATCATCAGACACAATATGCAACACACTAAACTCATTTCGCCATACATGAGCCTAAACTTACTACGTCATACATCAGACGCTTAACCTTTTTTATTTTTGAGAATATTAGAGGCGTAACTTGATATACAATAGGTCAATAGCTAAACTCGATATATTTTAGGCCAAAAATAATATACGATATATTATAGACTAAATATGCGTGTTTCAATAATATTCACGCAGTACTTTTGATCTGCACCCTTTAGGTGTTTTATTTTAGCACTTGTTATTGCAATTCTCACGGGTTTTTGCCTAAGGTTTTAATGTTTATTTTTAGTTTTGGAGATCGGGCCTAAGAAAAAAAGAATGTGTAAAAAGTGGAAGAATTGGAGTTGATAAGTCAAGCCTGAAAAGCCCACACGATTTGTGGGCTAAACCATGAAGGAAGCCCACAGAAAGGACCGGCCGATCATAATTGCGAGAGAGGCAATTTGCGAGAAAGCAAAGTCCAAAAGGGATTAGATGCGCAGAATCCAATTGGAATCCATAATAAGCTGTCATCCAAAATCCAATTGGAATCAAGTCCAAAAATCTAATTGGAATCCAATCCAATGATGGCCAATCACACGCAAGGAAGATGGAATGATGCGCGTGCGAGAATTAAGGATGAAGAGTTTTGGGCAATTACCAATCCAAGAAGGAATTAAAGAAAAAAGTTGGGAGTTTCCAAAATTGAAGAAACTCCATGTGCTTAATTAATTCTCTTTTCCAAGTTGAAGAAGGTTTCCTTATTCTATTAGGAGATTGGTTAATTGTTGATTTGTATCCCTATATATATGGGATTATTCCTGCACTTTTATATACAAGCTTTTAGAGCAAGTTTTTAGATAGAAGTCTTCTAGATAAGTTTTATAGAGAATAGTTTCTTAGTTTAAAAATAATTCTCGCACAAGATACAGTTCGCGTTAGTATAGTTTTCCTCTGTTTTTCTCTGTTCTGTTCTGTTTTGCTCTGTTTCAATCGCAACTTTGGATTTTCCCGACGGGCAGTCTATCGTTTGGCCAAACCGGCGGTTGTCAGATCGCGACTTCTTAAATTCTAGTACAGTATTCTCTTTTCTCTTTTAATGTCTACTTTTATAATGTGTTTTTCGTGTTTTATCATGAATAACTAATTTATTAGTTCTGGTATTATGTAAGAAGCCATAATCCATGCATGTATGAAACCCATGAATTAATCTAAGGTCTAATGAATTATGTTTCTAAATTGCCTGTGTTTATATGTCTAATTACTAAGATTCTATTAAGCCTGATCTTAATCTGGTAGAGTCAGTGAGTGGCACAACTACCGGCCGAGTAGTACAAGATTAATTGGGTAATAATTTCTAATGCATTGTCAGTAGGAATTATTAGTTTCGGGTTCTTCTTGTTCTTAATGCTTCTATTTGTTAATTAATAAGGTTTGCGGGGACTGGCGGTCTGTTAGTTAACGTAGTTAGAGAATAATTCCTTTGCGGGGACTCGCGGGGGATTATCGAGAATCTATGGGAGAATTGGGATTATTGCGGGGACTCGCGGTGATGGTATAACTGAAACGGCATAAGTAATTAGACAAGTTAAGAGGTTTATGATTGCATGCATGAAATTAAGGTGGATTTACATAATACCGAAATTTTCTCTCATTAATTGATATCTATTTAAATCTTTTATTTAATTATTATTTTAATTATTATTTTGCTACATTTAAGTGACAACTCTAAGGTCTCTTAAGAGACACAAAGGTGACTATTAGTCATAGTTTGGTCTTATTTGCATGTTAAATTGGAATTAGAATTAAATTGCCGTCTCTGTGGATCGACCCTGTCTACTACTGTGCTATATTTTCTTAGCATCTTAATTGGAGGTTTTAAGCAGTACTTTTACTGTATTTGGTGGACCCATGACAAGTCATATCAAATTGGCGCCGTTGCCGGGGACGGTTACAATTTTTATTCTTTTTCCTGTTTAATGTGCATTGGTGTTTCCTTGTGTTGTGTATGACCAAATCTTTAGGTGCTGAATTACTTAGTGATCCAGAGATCGAGAAGACCTGTAAACGCTTAGCCAAGGAGACACGGTTAAGAAAACTAGCAGAAATAGAATCTGTCAGTCGACCGTTTGCCTAAACGGCCGGTAGCTCCGAAACAGAGTTTTCACATCCTGACTCTGAATCAGATCCAATGGGTGATAGAGAAATTGTAGAGGGCCCAGAAGAAGAGCCCACGCTAAAAGATCTCTGCAGCCATGACACAGATGATAGAGCTTCAGCAATAGTCACTCCAACACTGCCCAACGGATTTCCATTGAAGAACGGTTGGTTGAATGGCATCCCAAAGTTTCATGGGGGTGCTAGAGATGATCCACACAACTTTCTTGCTGAATATGTGAAGAATTGCAAAGTGGGGCGCTTACCCACAGGTGCCACCCTCGACCAGCTAAAATTGGTGACCTTCCCATATGTCCTTACAGGTCCAGCAAACAGGTGGTTTTCATCATAGCCACCAAATTCTATCACCACCTTGCAGCAGATGAAAAATCTGTTCCTGAAGAAATACTTTCCTCCAACAAAAACCAACTTGGTCATGAAGAAGATCAGCAGCATTCAACAAGATGTAGATGAGTCCCTCAGTAGCTACTGGATGAGATTTAATGAATTGGTGGAGAGCTGCTCAAATCACAAGTATTCAAAGGCACAATTACTACAGTATTTCTACCATGGGATGTGCACCAATGACCGGAACCACATGGATTCATCCAACAATGGGGCCTTCCAGAACAATACAGTAGCCAAGGCCAGGAAGATGATTGAAGACACCATCGAGTCAAGAAGCCAGTTCGGGGAACCCGCCCGTTTGGCCAAACGGCAGGCTGAAGTCCGGTTTATTGATGATTCAGGGGAGGAAAAATTAAATCAACTCACTGCCAATGTGGAGAAATTGACTGCACTGGTGGCGAAACTTGCAACAACTTGCAACCTCGAACAGCAATAACAAAGAGGAGGTGGTGTGTGCATGTTGTGGCAATCCGGGGCACTTTGCGCAGAACTGCAATCTTGCGTATGAAGAAACAATTGCTCAATCTAATGCTGCAGGGAATTGGCACAATAATTCTAATGGGAATTGGCAACGGAATCCACCTAGGAAGGATCCATACTCAAATACATACAATCCAGGATGGAAGGACAATCCGGCGTTTGGTTGGAAAAATCCAGAAGAAGGAGTTCAAGTTCCCTTCCTCTCAGAAGCAAATCAGTAAGTTCCTGGTCAGATTTTGGGGAATCCCAACCAACAAGCTTCAAATCCAAATATGGGGAGCAAGAACCGGAGTAATGGACCAATGTACAGGCCCCCGAATCAGAGGAATTTTTTCAATCCAAATCAGAACAATCCAAGAGGGGGCAGACCAATGGAAGAAGCCATGGTAGAGCTATTTACTCAGTAGAAGGAGCAGCGAACAGCCATCGACCGGATTGCCGGAGTATTATCTCAGTTATCTGCTTCCATGCAAGAATTAAGAGGGAACCAAGGCCATTTACCCTCTCAAGTGCAGGTTCCGCGTGTGGAGAATATAAGTGCAATAAGTCTGAGAATAAAGGAATGAGAACCAACTATGCAAAAATTACCATCTGCAAGGCACGATTTGCCCAAACCGACCATAGTCACTGAACCAGAATTGAAAAATTCAGTATCTAGATTGCAGAATCAAGGGGCAACTTATAGGCCACCCCAACAGATGTATTTTCAGAATCAGAATGCTAATCAACAACAGAAAGTGGTAAATCAATAGAGGATGTGATTGGCGAACTTGTTGGACAACAGAAAGAACAAAGGACCACTATTGATTGCTTAGCCAACATGATGTCACAGCTAGCCATTTCTCTCAAGGAGATAAAAGGAGATTACGGTAAACTGCTCGCTCAGGTCCAGGTTCTGCCCAGGGAGAATGTAAGTACAATAAAAAGAGCAGAAGTACTAGAACCAGCTGTGCAAAAATCACAGTCAGCAGGGGGCCGTTTGCCCAAATCGACGGGTGATCCAGAAGCTGAAAAATCAGAGCAACCTGAACCTGAGGAGCCAATCATTATCATATCTGAATCTAAACCTGAGAAGAGCCCTGCCCCAGTTATAGTGAGCAAGGATGTGTATAAACCTATGCCGCCATTCCCAAATAACTTACGGCCCAAGGCAAGGAAAATAACAGAGGACCCGATTGACTACTTGGAGGTTTTCGAAAAGATGGAGGTCAACCTTCCATTCCTAAAGGCAATTAAGCTTCCCCCAGTTGGGAAGTTTCTGAAGGAATTCATGGCAGGGAAACCAAGAGGGGCGAGCAAGGTGGTGTTAGGAGAGAATGTCTCAGCAGTAATTTAGAAAAAGCTCCCTCCTAAATGCAAGGATCCAGGTATGTTCTCTTTACCTTGCATCATTGGAAATAAGACAATAAAGCATGCTATGTGTGACCTTGGTGTCGCCATTAATGTTATGCCTTTGTCAATTTATGAGACTTTATCTGGTGTTAAGTTGGTGGATACAAAGATAATAATACAACTAGCAGATAGGTCATGTGTGCACCCTGAAGGTGTACTTGAGAATGTTTTGGTGCGTGTGAATTCCTTTGTTTATCCTGCTGACTTTTATGTGATTGAGATGCATAATGATCCTACCAAAGAATCTGCTGGTGTATTGTTGGGTCGCCCATTTTTGAAAACTTCTAAGGCAGTGATTGATGTGTATAATGGCTCTATCCGTTTGGATCATTGTGGTCAAAAACATTCTTTTAGTATCGATAATACCATGAATAATCCAGAAGAAGTTATGAATGTGAATAGTATTGAGTTAAATAACCCACTTGTCCAAGAATCTCTTGAGACTAATTTTTTGTAGGACAAGGAGGAGAAGATTCTCCCTCAGGGATTGATTGATTCCAAGAGCCAGAATAGGAGCCAAGGAAAAGTCCTAACACTTGACTTGGAGGAACCTCCAGGTTATCAGAATGACCGAAATCCTACAAGAAGGTGTGTCAAAGCCAAGGTGCGAAAAAGAAATAATGCAAAGACATGACTTAGCACCCCCATAAAAGTTGATAAAGTGAAGCTACTGGGCAAGGGGTCTGTTTGCCCAAATGGAGCAGTGCAAGCGCAAGGCATGCAGTATTTCAAAGATTCTGGCCAGATCCGAACAGTGGAACAAAATTTACTGTGGAGCTTTCCTAATCATTAACAAGAGCTGAAGTTGCGTCTAGCCAAGACGTTAAAGAAAAGCGGTACTAGGAGGCAACCTAGTTTATTGTAATAGTTTAGTAAATTAGTAAAAAAAAAAAATGTAAAAAATGAAAAAAAAAAAAAGTTGTTTAGTTATTTTTTTATTTGTTTTATTAGTCTTTTCACAATTTTTTTTTTTACAGGGACTGGAGGAGTGAATTTTGAAGCCAAAAGGGCGCATTACAAATTTTGGGGGCCAAATTCCAATATTCAGGAAGTCCAGGGGCCGGTGGTGCAATTTTCCGCACCTACTGCAGTAATTCGAAAATTCGGGGGTCCAAATATGAAGCTTCACAAAGTTCAGGGACTGGAGCTGTAATTCTTAGGAGCAAGGGCCACCAGTGACAAATTAAGGGGCCCAATTGCGAAGTCATGAAACTACAGGGACCTAATTGCAAAATGGTGGCCACTTCACCAATTCACCAATTTCCAGTACCCATTCAACGATTTCAAACACCCAATTACCCGACCCACTACCCAATTACCCGCCCCAACACCCAATTACCCGACCCACTACCCAATTACCCGAACCACTCCATCAATTACCCGTCCCACCGACCCAATTACCCGACCCACCCCCAATTAACCTAATTTACCCAAACATTCACCCACGAACTTCATCTTCTTCCTTTATTCTCTGTTTTAGCCGCCACCCAAAAATTCCTTCCACCCCACCTCCAGCCGCCGCCGCCCACCAGCCCTCCTCTCTGCCAATGGCTCCCAAGCGCCTGCCCGACCGCATCCACCCAATGGACGAAGCTGAGCCAGCAGCGATTTGACCAATTGGATAATTGTTTAGCTGCCATTCAGCAGCATTTGAAGCCTAATGATTAGGCTCTCAGATAAGTTTTTCTGTTTTTGTTTGTTTTGTAGGCTGTTTTGAGTTTTAATTTTTTCTATGTTTGTTTTTCTTTGTCTGTGTTTAGCCCTGTATTTTTGTTCTTTTCTTTGCGCTTGAGGACAAGCTTTCTTTAAGTGTGGGGATATCTGCAGGGCTGATTAATGTTTTTTTGAATTGTTGTGTCATTGAGTATCCCCTGTGTTTCATTGTGTTTGCTTGGGGACAAGCAATTGTCTAAGTGTGGGGATGTAGGGACATTTGTCCTAAAATTTTTGTTTGTCCTGTTTGTGAGTCAAGTGTCGCTGCCTTTAATCTGATTTGGATCTGAAATATGCATCATAGATGAAGTATGACATGAAGTATGCATGCTGAAGTTTTAAAAAATTAGTCAGTGAAGTCCTGAATTAGTTAAATCTAGAAATATGCATGTTTTCCCTTTTTCTTAAGCCATTGTACTGAGCCTAAATACTGAATTGTTCGGGGAGAATCATTTGCTTGCCTGTCAGACTTTCAAGATGGTATGAATAGTATATAGCGGGATGATGGGGAACCTTCTTAGGATTAACCACTTTTGGCTTGCTTTCTTAACCTACCTTGTTATATCCCTAGAAGCCAAGTTAAAGCTTTATATACAAATATTTTTTTTTAGTCAGTAAATAAGCCAAGGCCAATTTTTGTGATAAATCCTTTCTATCCCCCCAATGTGTTGAGTTGTTGAATTATGAATGAAGTCAAGTGGTGCAATGTTTAAACAATATGTGTGGATTATTTGGCAATGTATATGTGTGCCCAATGTTAAAAAGCTCATGGAAAGCAGAAAAAAAAAAAAAGAATGAAAATAAATGTTGATGTTTTGAATCCTGCAATGTACTGAAATTGTGATATATGATGAGTTGGGTAGAAATTTAAAGTGCTGAATTTGTGAGCCATAGTCCACACAAAGTGCAAAAATGCTGAATGAAACAGGCGCCAGTTTGCCCAAACAAAAAGGGGCTGTGAAGAATTCTGAAGAAAGGTACAACAACTGAAGTTTAATTTTTGAGAACACACTAGGTTTGAATTTTTTTGCAGGTGGCCTAGAACCCTTAGGATCTGTCCAAAGGTTCGCACCCAAGCCTCACGTTGCATCCCTTGATTAGAAGATTTTTTCTTAACTGCTGTGTATCTATTCCTTCTATACTGTGACGATGGTCGGCTATCAAGCATGTATGATTCTGGCTAGATTAGGATTTACTTTTATCTTGATTTTTTCTGAAAAATGTGAGATTGTGTGCATTACTGACCATAGAGTGCTTTTGGGGAATTATTGCATGTTTTTGAATTTAGCCAATGGAAGGACTGTTTTTGTGAGGTAAATAGAACACATGCATATGAATTGAAGTGTTGATTTTGTGGTGTGAGTATGTTCCACAAAAGAGAAAAGGCAGATTTGTGAGTCTTGTTTTGAGTCTTATTTTGAGTCAAAGTAATAGTAGTTGTTTTTATTTTCGAGACAGTCCAAGGATTCTTGTGTGTCATGTTCTGTTTGGTGTTTGTGTTTTGTCAGGATAAATTGATGAAGGAAGTTTAAGTAAAGTGCTGAAATGATGGGTATGCTCTAGTTCTTCACTTCACGCTTAAGGGCAAAGGTTATTCAAGTGTGGGGATATTTGATCTGCACCTTTTAGGTGTTTATTTTAGCACTTGTTATGGCAGTTCTCACAGGTTTTTGCCCAAGGTTTTAATGTTTATTTGTAGTTTTGGAGATCGGGCCTAAGAAGAAAAGAATGTGTAAAAAGTGGAAGAATTGGAGTTGATAAGTCAAGCCTGAAAAGCCCACACGATTTGTGGGCTAAACCATGAAGGAAGCCCACAGAAAGGACCGGCCGATCATAATTGCGAGAGAGGCAATTTGTGAGAAAGCAAAGTCCAAAAGGGATTAGATGCGCAGAATCCAATTGGAATCCATAATAAGCTGTCATCCAAAATCCAATTGGAATCAAGTCCAAAAATCTAATTGGAATCCAATCCAATGATGGCCAATCACACGCAAGGAAGATGGAATGATGCGCGTGCGAGAATTAAGGATGAAGAGTTTTGGGCAATTACCAATCCAAGAAGGAATTAAAGAAAAAAGTTGGGAGTTTCCAAAATTGAAGAAACTCCATGTGCTTAATTAATTCTCTTTTCCAAGTTGAAGAAGGTTTCCTTATTCTATTAGGAGATTGGTTAATTGTTGATTTGTATCCCTATATATATGGGATTATTCCTGCACTTTTATATACAAGCTTTTAGAGCAAGTTTTTAGATAGAAGTCTTCTAGATAAGTTTTATAGAGAATAGTTTCTTAGTTTAAAAATAATTCTCGCACAAGATACAGTTCGCGTTAGTATAGTTTTCCTCTGTTTTTCTCTGTTCTGTTCTGTTTTGCTCTGTTTCAATCGCAACTTTGGATTTTCCCGACGGGCAGTCTATCGTTTGGCCAAACCGGCGGTTGTCAGATCGCGACTTCTTAAATTCTAGTACAGTATTCTCTTTTCTCTTTTAATGTCTACTTTTATAATGTGTTTTTCGTGTTTTATCATGAATAACTAATTTATTAGTTCTGGTATTATGTAAGAAGCCATAATCCATGCATGTATGAAACCCATGAATTAATCTAAGGTCTAATGAATTATGTTTCTAAATTGCCTGTGTTTATATGTCTAATTACTAAGATTCTATTAAGCCTGATCTTAATCTGGTAGAGTCAGTGAGTGGCACAACTACCGGCCGAGTAGTACAAGATTAATTGGGTAATAATTTCTAATGCATTGTCAGTAGGAATTATTAGTTTCGGGTTCTTCTTGTTCTTAATGCTTCTATTTGTTAATTAATAAGGTTTGCGGGGACTGGCGGTCTGTTAGTTAACGTAGTTAGAGAATAATTCCTTTGCGGGGACTCGCGGGGGATTATCGAGAATCTATGGGAGAATTGGGATTATTTGCGGGGACTCGCGGTGATGGTATAACTGAAACGGCATAAGTAATTAGACAAGTTAAGAGGTTTATGATTGCATGCATGAAATTAAGGTGGATTTACATAATACCGAAATTTTCTCTCATTAATTGATATCTATTTAAATCTTTTATTTAATTATTATTTTAATTATTATTTTGCTACATTTAAGTGACAACTCTAAGGTCTCTTAAGAGACACAAAGGTGACTATTAGTCATAGTTTGGTCTTATTTGCATGTTAAATTGGAATTAGAATTAAATTGCCGTCTCTGTGGATCGACCCTGTCTACTACTGTGCTATATTTTCTTAGCATCATGGTAGTCAGTATCCCGATCCGTATCGTAGTATCTTACGATCGTACGATACGCAAATAGGTAAACGATACAGGATCCCATAGTATCCTTTTTATATTCAGGATCTCCATGGGATCTTTAGGATCCCGATCTGTATTGTGGGATCTTTCGATCCTACGATCCTTTGGCGATCCTACATTTTTTTTAAAAATCCATCATAAATCCTTGATTCAATAATTTTCAATAATTTTCTTACATACAATTTTTATATTTATGTCTCTAGTTTAGTGAGTGGTTAAGTAATCAATTCCACTTTTATCCAACAACTAGACTATAGTTCGAATCTTGCTAGGATACATATAATTTTCTATTTTTAAGCCTTTTATCTTATATTTTGCATCATCAACTGAAAGAGAGCAATCTTATGAATGCTGTATTTAGATTGATTTAATATCTTTTTGATTATGTTACATACACAAGTTACACATTAATTGATTACAAATTTACAATACAACTATTGGTACAACTATAGTCTGAAAGTATTACGTTATAATTTTTTTTTTTTTTTTTTGCATATAGATCCAATTTATAGGTATTATAATATTGCAATTATGATATATACAGCAATATGAGCTTGTATGATCTAAAAAATTATCCGTTTTTGGTGGTCTTACGATCCTACGATACGATCCTATCGATCCTACATGGGATCCCGATCCTACTCCTCAAAACGATCCTGTGTGGTATCCCGATACTGACTACCTTGATTAGCATTTTAATTGCAGGTTTTTTGAGCAGTACTTTTACTGTATTTGGTGGACCCATGACAAGTCATATCAACTTTCGAAACTAAATTCAATATCAAACCGTCGAACAGTCAGACGCATGGTATATAAATTCTCACAATAAGTTATATATATGCCATTCATCTCCCACCAAATTCCTGTAACAAGATTTGCTCTGTTATGGAATGACACCCAGAGTACAACTCTGTCTGAGATGGATCAAATCTCATTGACCGCTTAGCAATCGTGGCTTCATTCTCTATGCAGTGAACCTCAACAGCTCGAACGAGAAATTTCTGAGCTTCCATTCCCAATACCTCAAGTTCCCTTGCCACATCTTTCATATATGGCCTATCCTCTCCTTTTACACTAATGCATCTTTTGGCTATCATAGCCACTTGCCTTAACTCCTCAATATTTTCATTGCAGGATAATATGCTACTCTCAAAAACTTGAACCAAATTATCTTCTTTCAAACAAGAAAGGAAATAGTTTGATAAAAATCTCTCGGCCTCTGGTCGATCTGATGCCAATACTTTCTTTCCAGTAAGAAGCTCTATCAACACAATCCCAAAGCTGTAGACATCGCTTTTCTCTGTCAACAGACCGGTCTGCAAGTATTCAGGATCTAAATAGCCGTGTGTCCCTTGCACCATTGTAGACACTTGCTTTCCATCCACTGGAAGCAATCTCGATATCCCGAAATCAGATACTTTTGCGGTGTAATTCTGATCCAAAAGTATGTTTGCTGACTTTATGTCTCTGTGGATAATTGGTGGGGAGGCAATGGAATGTAAATATGAAAGCACTCCAGCTACTTCTGATGCTATCCGTAATCGAATATTCCAAGAAAGTTTTGATGCTTTTGTTTTGTTGTGTAAATGCTCAGAGAGTGTTCCCTTGTCACTGAATTCATAAACAAGTAATGGCACTTCTGTCTCAAGGCAACAACCAAGAAGCTTTACGACGTTTCGATTGTTGATTTGGGAGAGAACAATTACCTCATTTATGAATTGTTCAACTTGATGTTGATCAACTCCTCTGGACTTCTTAATGGCCACTTTTGTTTCGTCTGCCAACTCTCCTTTGAAGACTATCCCAAATCCACCGCGACCGATGATTCGGGTTTCATCAAAATCATTGGTTGCCTTTTTCAATTCTTCAACAGTGAAAATTTTAACAGTATTAGATCCTCCTCCATTCCCTGTGAGTTTTTGCAGTAAAATTAATCCACCATTTCTTCTAAAACCGTCCTCCTTCAGTCGGTTTGCCTTTGTTCTCTTCATTCTGGAGTACAAACCCATGGAGATAGCTAGTAGAACTGCAAAAGCTGCGCTTACACCAACTGTAGCCATGCAAATTAAAAAATTTCAGATACGAAATGTAAAAGGGATTCTTGATGTCTTAGAACTCATAACCTAATTATGTCTGTACTAGAATAAAGTAATTTGTTATATCACTTTGCTTTCTGCCCTTAAATTGGACTATTTTTTCGCTTTGGATCACTTGAAAAAGTGGCCCCGTGTGGCAACAAAATTTTCCATCTCATTTTACTCTCACTTTTATTTTATAATAATTTCTCATCAATTTCAATACACCTTTTTACATTTTCTAAATAACTTTTTACATTTTTCAAACACCTTTTTACATTTTAATATAACTTTAATAATTTTAAAATCTAAAACACCTTTCAAAATGCATACTATACGGGGCCATTTTTCAGTCTTAAGTTTAAAAATAGTTCATTCATGATCGAAATTCAAATTCAGGTAGCATCTGAGCTATATTACCCTATATTTTAATTTAAATCCAACAAAACGCGTGTTTCAATTCATCGAACTTTTTTTGCAAGTCACTTAGAAAATGCAAGACATACACAAAGATTAATAAAGGGTCTCCATACCCACTAGCCATTTTATCGGTTGTTCTTAGAATAAAAAATAAAAGAGAAAATAACTAACCTGGCCAATAATTTTTTTTATATGGATGTTCATTAGGAATGCATCCTTCTCCATCTTTTCTCCCATCGCCATGGTACCCTTGATTACAATTGCAGGCATAACTTCCCAACGTGTTAATACAGGTACTGTGGTCTGCACAGTTACTGAGATTGGAATCTGCACATTCATTTATATCTGCATTTATACATAATTTGCAAACCATTAGACCAAAAAAATTCTTAACTAATATTAACTTTGGAAGAATTAATGAAAATAGTGATTACCTTGGCAACCATTGGTGGGGAGATATGGGTTCCCCTCAAAACCTTGCTTGCACTTACAGCGATAACCCATCGCCCCTTCCTCATCATAACAGACACTATTCTCGGTTTTACAAGCATAGGAAGTCATGTTCCTTTTAGCATCTTCGCATTTCTCATACGCGATAACCCAATCCACGACAACGGGGACACTTAAATTCTTGTCTATATTGGTAACATTAGCTGCAAAAAACTTGAAAGCGGTTTCTTCAACCACAAATCCATAGCTGCAAGGATTAAAATCCGAGACATATCTATGGTTATAGTAGCTATCAACCGAAACATTAATCTGCCAAGCCCCACTCGGTATAGATGTCTGGCAACAGCCGATCCCCGAACAAGAATCCTTAACTTCTTCCTTTGAATCACAAATAGACATACATCCGGTAGTGTAAGGACGTTCGTGACTCACCCCTTTAATAATAGCGTAAATATCACAACCAATTGCTGTGAATTTATTGGCTGTACTGTTGAAAACCATGGGTTGCACTAAACTCATCCAAGTTGGGTAGTAATCAGAAAGGCTATGATTTCCGGGATAGTAGCAATCGTACGCCACGTCGTACAAAACGCGGAGTTGACCAGCCAGAGATATATCTCTAACGCCGATTCTTCCGTTCCTGGAGAGCACTAGCCCCGGCGAGTCGACATCATTGGAAGAGTTGTGACATTCCACTAAGAATCTTTCATCCAAATAGCAACCTTCTCGGGTGCCAAATGGAAATGGAATGCTCACGTTACCACAAAGGTCCTGATCTTCGCAGCCCGGCTTTGCTATCGGAAATGTAGAAATATTGCTAGAAAACATCGTCAAGAAAATCATAAGCAAGATTGGAATAGAAATGTGATTCTCCATTTCAATGGATTTAGACGTTTTTTGTGTGTTAATCTGCAATACTTTCAAGGCTGCCGTGCCATTTTATATATACGGAAAAGAGAGTCAACGCGGGCAAGCCAGACATCATCATGAGTCCAGTGAATGTACTGCCTTAACCACCAAATGGCCAAAATATTCAACCCAGAAAAGACTGATCACATAAAATATTCAACACACGCGCATCATGTTTCCGGCATGCACAGTTTTTAATATGCATATGATTCAACCATTAATTCAACGCTTTGATAAGTGATAACTACTACTCCATTCGTCCCATTCAAAAATACTAAATTAATGGACCAACGCACTATAATAGAGGAAAAAAAATTCATTTTGAAGATCGTCACCAGCCAACAGAACAATTGATATAGAAACTGTATCTTAATTGTACTCCCGCGTCCATTTAAAAAGTCATATTTCAAAAAAGATTTTTTGTGTCACTAAAAAATTCTGTGTTTCTATTTATTTACAATCTAGATCGTTACTAATATAATAAGACACAAAAACTTGTATACAACGGGTTCATACATGTGAGGAGATTTACCACCTCATCAACACGCATTTTTATTTTTATTTTTTTGCAAGCTTGTTTATCAGTTTAATGTTGAAGAAATAGCCGTTAAAATTAACCCATATTCCTTGAGCTGAGCAAATATCACATATCAGTTTAGTGTTTATGAAGTATCAGTTAAAATAATTAACTGATACTTCATGAGCAAAACTTGCGTATCTGCTTACTGTTGACGAAGTAGCTGTAATACTCCATGAATAGGAGTTGCAACTCTTTTTCAGAGTGACACTTATAGACTATCTTTTTATTGTTGACGAAGTAGTTTTCTAATACTCCATGAAGAAGATTTGCTACTCTTTTTAAGGGCCTCTTCTTTACTAAAGATTTGAGTTTTGGTTTGAGTTTTGATTTTTAAAAAATAGTTTTATAATGTAAAAAGTGTATTAAAAATGTAAAAAAAGTATAGCAGAATAGTAAAAGTTGTATTGAAAATGATGAAAGCTGATTATAATATATTAAATTTACTGTTGAAATTCAAATCAAAACGTAAAGAACAGGCCCTAAGAGTGACACTTGATCTCTTATAATATAGAGTATATCTTTACTATTGACGAAATAGCTCTAATACTCCATCCAACAAAGTAGCTCTAATACTCCATGAAGAAGAGATGCTACTCTTTTAAGAGTTACATTTGATCTCTTATCGAGTATCTCTGACGATAGCTCTAATACCCATTCAGCAAAGTAGCTCAAATATTCCATGAAGAGGAGCTGCTACCCTTTTAAGAGTTACACTTGACATCTTATACAATATCTCTTTAATGTTGACTACATAGCTCTAATGCTCTATGAACACGAGGTGCTACTTATACTCTCTTCAAGATCCACTACTTTCTTCAAAATACTTGAAGATAGTATTATATACGCATACTTTATTCAAGTAGCTTGAAGAGAGTACTACTCTATTTGAGATGCTTGAAGAGGTTTACTGATACTCTCTTCAAGATATTTGAACTGGTTCTTTTTTCTTTTTTTTTTTTTTTTTTATAAATGTGATACTTGAACAAAGTATTAGTGACAATTGTGAACAGTACTATTGGCACTATTCATAAGTATCAATTTTATTTGATTCAAGTATAAGTTTTGTAAGGAAAAAAAAAATGCATACTATTCATGTGAACCCACCTCACAGAAGAAGACCACGTCATACCAGTCTTATTTAGGAACCAATCTCATACAAGTTTTTATGGATGAGAATTATGGCAACAATTTAGTACTCTCCCAATTTATCAAGAGAGTCTACTTTGATAAATGTACAACTTATTATGAATGTTAAGGTAAAATATTTAAAATAATTAATTTGACATATTTTGTGCAATTTATATCCTTACTTTTTAATTATTAACTAATTTTAAACTACATATAAATATATTAGTAAGCGTATGAGAAATAAAAAATTTGAAAGTAAATTTTTTTTAATGTAAAGAAGGAAATATTATTGTTGCCAAATAAAGCAGGGGTTTGTGTGTACCTACTTTTTGTACTTTAAATGACTTCGATCACATCTCCAAAATCTGAGACAAAAAGTTGATGCATGCATCAAATATATGTAACCTTAATTGAACCTAAAAAGTATTTAATGAAATGCGAAAAGGCCAACACATTAATTTGACTGCCGCAATCTGGGAAACGAGTGGCCACTGGGGTTCACACTCCACACCGTCCATCCACTCGATGTCTAGTCCTCTCCTCTCCACAACGCGCGGCACTAACTCCATTTGACTAGCTTTATTATTACTTTTTTTTTATAGGGAAAATTCAATTCTTGGTTACTTCATTTTCGTAAAACTCATCTTTTTAGTGGCCACAAATTAATTTTTAATATTTTTCATAGTCATTATATTTTTATTTTTGTAATTTTTAGTCATTTTATTAAGTTACTCTGTCAAATATCTAGCATAGCATTTTTTTTTGACCTATTTATGTCAAAATAGTTCAAAACTTTTAAAATGCTTCTCAATTTTTTTGGGTTTAATTACTTTTAGCTCCCTATGTTATAAAATTTTTACACTTTGTCCCCTTATATTTTTTAAATGAACACTTAACCCCTTCGACTTAGGGCTAAAGCTGAAAAAGAGGATGATTTTTTCTATTCCAAAAATCCTCCTTTTCTTTTAAAAAAATCCAACCTTGATTGAATTCTAAAAGGTTAAATTATCCAATAACATTTAAGCAATAATTCAACATTAATCCAGTTCTAGACAATTTATCCCATTATCGGGAGAAAAGCATTGATGCAAATAATAACTCAAAAGCTAAGTCGTCAAATTCTTAAATTCACAAATTTCTGCAAGCTCCCATGGTTTTTGATTAACCATGGCTGGTATTTCATAACTTCATCAAACCTTGTTGGAAGAAGAAAACAGATGGGTGATGTTTCACAAATTAATTTTTATTAACAAATTATATATGTGACTACGACAACACCAAATAAAAATAAATTCAACCATACGGAGCAATTTTTATTTATTTATTATGTTAGAAGAATTTCAAATTTAAGACAGATTACTCAATAAAGATCACAAATAATTCATAGATGATGGAGGAAAAAATGAATAGTGTTCAAATTTTTACTTTTTTATTTTATTTTATTTGTTGGTCACTTAGACCAAAATGCCCCTACAAATGTAATGTAAGACGCGTGTGATGTCAATTCTGTCACTCCAAACGGATTAACGGCCAAATGACCTTCTTTTTCACCTGTTTTTTTTTTTTTTCCCACCTATTTTAAAACGTATGATGACATTTTTTTCACGATTTTTTATTTTTTATTTTTTGCATGACCAAACTTTGAACTTCACGAAGTATGATAACATTTTAGGCAAGAGAAATTACACTGTTGGCCACTTTTGTTTGGGGTCGTTACACTTTTGGTTACTTTTATTTAAGTCATTGCAAGAAAGCCATATTTGTATATATATGGTATTACAGTTTTAGCTATTTTAACCTATTATTATATATTCTCTCTCGTCAGCACTCCAGTCAATAGTAATAAGGGTTTTTTTTTACGAAACAAAAAACTTTTAGTGCCTAAATATGAATTCCAAATTTTTTTCCAAATAATAGATGCTACACAATTAGCCTATAAAAGTTTTTTATTTTGTACATATCACCGTCGATTGGGACAAGGACCGTTGAAAACATATAATAACAAGTTAAACAAGTTAAATTAATGGCCAAACGTTAAAAATCATGCATACAAAAATGATTTTTTTTGCAACGTCTGAAACAAAAGTTACCAAAAGACTAATGTACCCCAAACAAATCAATTCCGGAAGTTTTAGATTCCTTGGAAATCAATTCCACTACTTCGAAGAATTTGGAAGATTCAAATGGCTTCCTCCTTCTCCATTTGGCATATCTTGAGAGAAGCAAATTTAGTGGTGGATGCACTAGCCATGCCAGGGTAGCAGACACTACTACAAAATCCCCCTTAGGAGGCGGGTCCTAAGGGGGATTGGAGGCAGGTGTTGCCTCAGCTGCGGGCGCCTCCATTTGGAGGTGCCCGCACCCGCCTCAATAAATTAGGACATTGGAGGCGGGTGCAGAGTGCAGCCGCCTCCAATTATAGAGCATTGGAGGCGGGTGCACCATGCACCCGCCTCCAATGCTCCACTATTAGAGGCGGGTGCATGTTGCACCCGCCTCCATTATGTGTTATTCGAGGCGGGTGCAATTTTGCACCCGCCTGCACCCGCCTCCAATAGCCCCTCGTAAAAAAATTTAATTTCTTTTTCTTGCACTTTATGGCTTTAGTAGGAATCGAACTCACGCCTAGAGTTTCACTTAACTCTTACACATTAAATTTACCACTACGCTGCATATACTTATGTATTTAATATGAAAATCGAAATTATATATCTCTTGTAAAACTTGTGATTTTTATTATCTACTAATTTTTAGCTTCGCTAGAATCTCGATAAATTTTCAAAATTATTTTCAACAGTCCAAAATAAAGACAATTTTTGATCTAGTATTGAAAATTTAAAAAAATCATTTTCGTATTTTGAAATTGGAGGCGGGTGAAGGTATCACCCGCCTCCAATTAGCAATTAATTGGAGGCGGGTGATGCCTTCACCCGCCTCCAGTAAGCTGCTAATTTACTGGAGGCGGGTGAAGGCATCACCCGCCTCCAATTAGCAATTAATTAGAGCCGGGTGATGCCTTCACCCGCCTCCAATTATCCAAATTTTATTTAGCCACCTTTGGAGGCGGGTATTTGTACACCCGCCTCCAAAGGGGCGCCTCCTTTGAGCATTTCTGTAGTAGTGAGAGCAAGCAGCTAGCATCTCACATTGACTTATCTTGCTTCTCAAGTGGTTTAATCTGCTTAGATAGATTAGGTTTTCCTACCATTCGATTAGCTCACGACTTATAATTGTTGTATTTCTTTGCTTTTATTGATTTTGGGATCTGCATTTTGCACCACTCTGTGCCTTGAGGTAAGGTTTATTATGTTTCCTCAAACTTCTTTTACCAAATTTTTAACAAAAGATTATCATGACCTCAACCACTTAATGATTTTAATGGTCTGTTTTCATAGAAGAAAAAAGAACTAAGAAAGAAAACAGTCCATTGAGCAAAACTAATTATTAGGATTTGGGTGAAGGCGAATAGTACTGATATATCCGGTAAAATACCATTAATCGACAAGAAGGTAAAATAACTAATTATATTGGAGAAAGCAATGCAATTCAACTTTACAAACAAAGTTTCACAACATATTTAAGACGTATGAAAACAACAAAGTCCATACATACGTTAGATTTGACTTTAGTTTGTATTAGCTTTCTTGCTTTATCATTTGCATCATGCATATTGTATTTTCAGAAGTAAGGTACATTACGTCCCCTTCCGTTTTTACAACATTTGAATTTTAATAAAGGGTCAACATTTAACCCACTTAATTGGCTTTTACCAAAAAAAAAAAAAAAAAAAGAAAAAAAAAGACGTATAAATACTTATTTCAACCATGGCAAACACCAATATGCCACAACAATTAATATTAGAAATAATTTATCAGCACTAATTGGATCATATATCCACTTTTTTTATTCGGTTTATTCTCTTATAGCGAGAGGTGGAGTCTACGTGTCACTTCCACGACCCATAAATTCATTAATATAAAAGAGTACAAAGCATTGGATATATAGAACTCCAAATACGTAAAATATTGTACGTGTCTACTTGTAGAACTCCATGGCCCACAAGTTACAGACAAAGCATTCAAGCTTTATACCTTCAAATCCAGCTTTCAAAGCCAAGTTAAGAAACTCCTCTTCAGTTCTTTCTTTTCCTGCTCCTACTTCAGCTGTCATTACCAAATCGAATTGGCAAGTGGTTTTTGAAAATACACTAGTATCTGGAATCACCGGAAGAAGGGCATCAACCACTATTACTTTTCCATTTTTCGGTAGCGCCTTGTAACAATTCTTCAGCAGTTACAAGCAATGATCATCGTCCCAATCATGAAGTATCCACTACAAATTTATTAATCAGCTTGCAGATTAATTAATTGAATTCATGAATGCATGATGTTAAACGTATACTTCCTCCATCGTATATAAATGGTCCATTTTAAAAATAATTTGTTGTCCTACTAAAGGAGTTCGGTTTTAATTTATTTACGTTACATATCCTTATTAATATATAGTAATGCGTGATCAACGTACACTTAAACTTAGAAAGTAATGATATAAATGAAAAATATAGTACCAAATTACTTATTTAAATGTTGCACCTTAACATCCATAATAAATTGTACATTTTTCAAATCGGAGAATTTTAATAGGAGGAGGGAGTATAGATTTTCTCAATATATTTCAAAACAATCTGAACATATTTATAATACCTTCATAAAGATAGCATCTCCAGATGAGATGGAACACTTTCAAACATGTCTCTGGCGATGTGTTTAACTCCTGTGATAATATATATATATATATATATATATGGTATTGTTAAGAATTGTCAAAGAAGAATAACAAACAGAGAAAAAGAAGAACAATCAAACTTATAATTTCAATAGAACAACTAAACAATACGACTGAATCATCCCCTCCCAAATAGGGCAAACAAGAGTATATACAGAACTACGAACTAGTCTACCCTAATCCAATAAGGAAACTAAACCTATGACTACCATAAATCTATTATTACCATAAACTTACTATTACCATAAACATATTATAACTATATATCTAACATCCCCTCTCAAACTCACGATGAATCGAGTCAACAAGAGTTTGCTAATCATAAACGAACCCAGAAAATACAGATGCGACTGTCGAAAACCTTCGCCACGCCGCCGGAAACAGAAGAAGACACAAACATAACTGTCATAAACCTCCGCCATGCCGCCTGAAACATAACAATCAGAGAAGCCTCAACTGCGATTGACGGAAACCTCCGCCACACCGCCCAAAGTAGACATCTCACAAATGCGACTATCAGAAATCTCCGCCACGCCGCCCAAAGTTACAGTCGACTGCCCAAATTGCCACCAAACGAAGTCGACTGTTCAAATTACCAAATTCTTTCCAAAACACCAAGTTTCCCATTACCCAATCCCAACCCTCTCTGGGCTGGATTTTTCATCTTGGCCCAACAAACTTGTTGAGCGCATCCTCTTCGTTTCTCTCAGGCCCGTAAAACCCACGATGCAGACCCGCTTTAGACCCAATTCATCCGACCCGACCCGATAGTTTGACCTACCCGGAAGCCAACCCACTTCCAGAACAACGCCGCCATAGGTTCAAAACAGTTCAAGTCGCTCCGAGGACCGAACCGCCATATCGCCGTTGACCCAGACTGAATACCGGTAGTGACCGTCTCCATTCCTCACAGCCCGAGCTCAAAGCTTCGATGCTCCGATGATAATTTTCCCAGTCCGATACATCCCTTCATGCGCGGCTACCAACCCAGCACAAAGAGCTCAATTTCTCAAATATGCTGCCCTCGAAAATTGACCCATATTTGAGAATGAAATCAATTCGACAGAACCGAAAAAGGAGAGCCAAACCGTAAATGGATAAATCCAAATCGGTAGTTCCATTTGAATTTGGTTGAAAAAACTCTCAAGAAACTAAGATTTCTTAAAACCAAATTGTCTACCAAGTTCAAAACAAATTCAATTACCTAATTAATGCACAACAACTCCAATCACCATCGCAAGAATCCTCCGCGGCCCAAACCAAAAGCAAAACACAACTCAATCAAAAACTGAAGCAAATTGCAAATTTTATTCGAACCAAATCGCGAACTCAATATAACCAAAGCAGCAATTTTTTTTTTCTTCTTTTTCTTTCTCTTCTTCTTCGGTTTTCCAATTTTCAACCTTAGCTCTGATACCATGTTAAGAATTGTCAAAGAAGAAGAACAAATAGGGAAAAAGAAGAACAATCAAACTTATAATTTCAATAGAACAACTAAACAATACGACTGAATCATCCCCTCCCAAATAGGGCAAACAAGAGTATATATAGAACTACGAACTAGTCTACCCTAATCTAATAAGGAAACTAAACGTATTACTACCATAAATCTATTATTACCATGAACTTACAATTACCATAAACCTATTATAACTATATATCTAACAGGTATAGTGGTGAAAAGATGGAAGAATTTTATGAAACTAACCAAATAGTATTAGCTGATCTCTGTGTTATAGTAAAAGAGTCTAGTGGTACAATTTGTTATATACGAGTCACAAATACAAGACTCTTCTAATAAGACCGAAAGATTGAATACAATTAACTAACTGAGATTTTGAGAAAAAATAGCATGATATATACCAGGTAGGCGAAAGCATGTTGTATAATATGTGGGAAATTGAAATTAATACCTCTGAGATTCGAATATTTAGTTGTAATAGCATCTAGCGTAACTCCAAGGCCACCAGCAACATCTACCAAAGTTTCAAGATGCTCGAATCCTTTGTATTTTTTGAGAATTCTGTCTATCACGATAGTTGTGTGACTGATCATTGCTTTGAAAAACTGAAACATCCACCACAACGGGACACTTGAAAACTTGTCTATATTGGTAAGATTATCAGAAAAAAACTGAAAAGCTGCATCTTGAATCACAAAACCGTAGCTGCAAGGATTGAAATCCGAGACATAAATGTGGTTGTAATAACTGTCAAGTGTGACATTGATTTTCCAAGTTCCATTAGGTAAAGAAGTCTGGCAACATCGGATACCGGAGCAAGGACCATCCTCGACGTCCCCCTTGTTATCACAAATGGACATACACCCAATGGTGTAGCTACGTTCCTTACTTTCACCCTTAACAATAGCATAAGTATCGCAACCGATTGCAGTGAACTTATTGGCTGAGCTGTTGAAAACCATGGGTTCGGCTATGGTCATCCATTGGTTAAAGTCATCAGAGCGAATGTTATTTTTTTGAGAACAGCAATCATATCCCCCGTGATTCCAGATGCGTAACTGAACGATGTTGGAGGGTCGAAATCATTGGAAGAGTTGCACTGGACGAGGAAATGTTGATTGAGGTAACAACCTTCTCTGGTACCAAACGGAAATGGAATGCTTACATTACCCCAATAGTTCTCGCAGCCATTTTTTGCTATAGGAAATGGTGAAGAAGGATGAATTATCAAGGAAAAAACTAGGAAAATAGGTATTAGAAATGGAATCGAATCCATGGAGTGAGTGATTGTTTTGTGTTTTTCCTGCTTTGCGAATCGCAAGTGTGAGTCAGTTTCGCATGGTCTGTCGCTCTCTCTCTCTCTCTGCCTTTTTGTAGTTAATTTGGTTGGCACTCTGTGGTCAAGTCGACGCTAGTCAAGTCAAGTCAATCCTTCCAATTGGCCAATAAATTATTTTTTCATATAGGCTAGTGTTAGTAACAGAGTAGTTTTTAGTATATGTACAGAGCAAAAAAAAAAAAAAAAAAAAAAATTTTCTTACTAATTTGCCCTCAGTCTGTTCCTCTCTCTTTCCTGCTCCTCTCTTCTTGGTTTCTCCAAATTTTTCTCCCTCAATCTCACTATTCTCGCCTCATCTCTCCAACAAGTCCTGTGAAAAAAATTTGGTGGTACAAGCAAGCAATTCGGAGGCAGCGATGTGTGGTTTATGGTGTGTGCAGTGGAGGAGAGAAGGCAGGGCGAGGGGGTGCCACTGCCCCGCCTTTCTCTGGGAGCGAAGGGTAGTAGTATTACTACCCATCGACTCCGCCCCGCCGGCGGCGCAGCTGAAACTTAGGTTTCAACTGCTGCCCCGCCTTTACTCTTCTCGAAGAAGAAGACCGCTGAAGAAGATGAACTCCAGTTTTTCTTTTCTTTTTTTTTTATTTTTATTTTGCCCCTCTTAGTAAAACGGGGAAAAAGCAAAAAAAATAAATAAATAAATAAAATTAAAGGCCTGACCGAAAATTGGATTGCCAATTAATCCCTCCTCATTTTGAACCTACATCCGTCAACCAATAATTCAATTTCCCCCAACTCTGCAACTCATGACCTAACATTTCCTTGAATTCTTTCCTCTCTTCTCTTTGCTTGCCCATTCAAAACAGAGCAGTAGTAGCCAAGGCTCAGCGGCGGCATTCCTGCTCCATAAACAACCACTGCGCACCGCCTGCGGGGTCCACTGCATTATGTAGCCGTGCATCTTTCTCCGGTTCTCCCTCCCTTTGACCTTTATAGCTTGTATTTTTTGTAAGTTTTATTTTTTCTAATTTTAATTTTTGTGTAGTTTTTAATTGTTAGTAGTTTCATTTTATAATTTATTATATATGTGATGAATAATTATATATTATAGCAATGTTGTTTTAAATTTTAGAATTTTTATTAATTTAGAATTTAATATACATATATAGAATTGTGATTAGCAATTTGTCATTGTGTGTTTATTATTGATTAATTAATTTTGAATATGTAATTATTAAATAATTTGTGTCCAGATTGAAAATGAAGTAATTTTGCACATTTTCAAGCTATTAGGGAACGCAGAGCACAATTATCTCGTATTACTGATGCGTCCGGTTGTGGTGGTTCAGGCTTCAAGAATTAGTTGTTTTACTAGTATTTCCTTGTTTTTAAATTTCTCATTAAGGTTTTTTTTTTTTTTTTTGGACATATATTGTTATGTTTATTTTGATACTTTACAGATATGTATTTTATTTAATGACACGCGAAAAGATTTCCTATTACGCTCACCCCTCCAGAAATTTAGTTCTGAGTTCGCCGCTGGGTGTGTGCTAATTAATTTTTCAGCGCCAAATCATCCGAGGGACAAAACCCAGTTGCCGATTTCACTGAGTCGGTGATGCTGCGGTCTCTACTTCATTGATGAATCTCGTAATGCCGGTATCGGCTAATAAGTTTTTCCTATTGGGAAGTGACTTGTGAGACGGTCGTTAATTGAAACCGAGTTGCCGCCGATTGTGGTACGGATTACGGAGACTACATCCTTCGATTTGATGTCATCTGAAGGAATTGAATTCAAAAGGCATAGAAGATGTAATTTAGTTAAATTTTATCTTCCATTGTTTTCTTCTTTTAACGGTGGTTGTGGTTCATTGAACCAAAAGCCAGACCATCAAAATTGTCTCCCATCGTGCCCGACATCTAGAATCCAAGAAAAAATAATGTTTCTTTTACGTTAAAACTTAGATTATATAGTATCATCCATAGCAATAGAAATTAATTTATAAATCTGATATAGTCTTAAATATTAGGATGAAATTGGTACTGAGTTGAGTCAAAGAAAATAAACGAAAAAAAAAGAAAACGAGCAGGAAGAGATTGCATAACAGTTATTGTTTGATGGTTAATTAGAAAATGGAGATACCGGAGAAGGAGAAAGGGGGAGAAAAGGAAAACCATGGATCTCCTGCAGAAAGTGGATATGAGAGAAATAAGGAGAAGAAACTAGGAGAAAGAGAAGAAACCAGTCATCACCAAATAAGGGCAAATTAGTAACAAAATAAATTTTTTTATTCTGTATGTTAAAAATTGCTCTAGTGATAACATTAGCCTATAGTATATTAGTGTACATGCACAAAATATGGAAAAGAAACCGTACATGTTAATAATGAAGCCAATCATTTCCTCTAAACTTAGCAGTAAAATTTAATTTGGGATATTAAGGTCTCATCATTATGATGATTCATGTTTTAATACATGTTTTTAAAAATAAGATCGAATGAAAAAAAATACATTAAAAATGTAAAAAATTGTATTATAGATATAAAAAAGTATAATTAAACAGTAAAAATGTGTATTTGGGAATGATGAGATGTTAATATAAAAGTAAATTTTTAAAAATATATTTTTGAAAACATGCTAACGAACGAGCCTTTATCTTGCTTTGGTCCCTTAGCTTATTTTTTTTTATTTTTTTATTTTTATCTTCATCCCTTAACTTTAATATTAATTTCTAAAATGTCTTCAAACTCAAAATATTGCAAGATATAAGTTCTTTCTGACTAGCACATAGTTATTTTAGGTTGAATTAAAGGTCGAATAAAATGATGAAATATTTTTATTTTTCATATTTTTTTTTTCATCTCTAATGCGTTAAATCTCACGTGTTAGTCACAAAAACTTTAAATGTTATCAAAATTTCATTTTGTGGCTATTTTAAAATTAATTTTCAAGTTTGTGGACGAAAATAACATTTGTTCATGTTGGACCAGAGAGAGACATTAGCTCCAGTTGAAGGATCGAAAGACTGATTTAACCTCTAGATGCACTTGGTGCTCGGGATGGGAAAGGGAAGACATCCCATTTTTGAGTTTAAAATAATTAATGTGCAAAACTTGTCAACTACATTAAAATCAAATAACGTTTTAGGCTCTGTTTGTTTTTGTTTTTTTTTTTCTATAGAAAAAATATACTTTTTTAAAGAAAAATCTCTATAACCAAACACTCTTATATTTTATCATATTCAAATTTTAAAATTTAAATATTCCTCTAAAATTGTACTAACATTATTGTTAAAAATAACATCATCATTACATTTTTTTTTTCTCCTCTTTCCTACACCATTTCCCAAAAAATAATTCTTAAAAAAAAAAATTTTCCTCAAGACTTCAAATCTCCTATTTAACTTACAATCCAAACATAGCCTTAATTAGCTTCATTGCGTGTATTTTGGTGCAAATAGTGTTTTTCTTTCTGTAGGCGATTAGGAGATTTTCCTAACATAGCCCCAATTACTTTATTTTCCTAAAATTCAGTTTTTAAGTGGCCAGACGTTAATTTTTAATATTTTTCCTAGTCATTATATTTTTAGGCTTAAATCCTTTAAACCGCCCTGTGTTTGTTGGTGTGTTTGACATTTGTCTCCCTGTGTTTTTTAAATACATCTTTTGCCCACCATTTGACCACTAGTTAACCATTTAAAAATAAAATAAAGACATCTATGCCCTTACACTTTATTTTACCATAATTATTACATTTATTTAAATATTTTATATTTTTAAACAGTAAAGTTTATATTTTCTTAAAATATACAATGCTACAATTTATTTTATTTTAATTTTCACTATTTTTGTTCGTTTTGTATTTAAGTTTCTTTTACAATTTATAAAAAAAAAATTCCAATGAATTAAAATGTTTTAAAATTTTGACCAGAGGGAAAAATTTTAATATATATTAATATACTTACTTAAGTGTCAAAAATACATTATATAAATTATGAAAATTTAATTTTAGAACATAGTGAGAAAAGTTTAATGAGTTTTAAAATATAATTTTAAATATGACTCTTTTTTAAAACAAAGAGAGTATGTAATTAAAAGAAGAAATTAATTCAATAATATCTTATTATAAAGTTTAAAAAATAATTTTTCATTTTATAGTTTTTTACAGTTTCAAACAAACAATAAAATAAAATTTGTATCAACCAACAATGTAAATGTTACGTGAAAAATCATCTATAAATTTTGAAAGAAATATGAAAATACATTACCAATTTCAATTAAATTAATATAATATATTTTTAAATTTTAAGTTTAAATTTTCTCATCATTTGACATTTTAAAAATATTTTCTTCATTTTAAATACAAAAGTTAATAATTAAATAAATACTACCAAACTATGTTTGTAAGATTTTATTATTGTAAAATATTATAATAAAAAAAAAAGAAAAAGAAAGATGTTTAGTGAAATAAAAATAAAAATAAAAATTTTCATTTTTTTAAATTGCACTAATATTTTAAACTGAAAATATAAACTTTGTTGCTAAAAAAAATATAAAATGTTGAAATACATGTGCAAATTAAATGTAAAATAAAATGGAAGGGCGTGAATGTCTTTATATGATTTTAAAAAGTTGACTAGTGGTCAAGGGGGACAAAAGATGTATTTAAGAAACACAAGGGGGCAAATACCAAACAAACTAACAAATACAGGGTGGTATAAAGGATTTAAGCCATATTTTTATTTTTGTAATTTTTAGTCATTTTATTAAGTTACTCTATTAAATATCTAGCATAGCATTTTTTTTTTTTTTGACGTATTTATGTCAAAATAGCTCCAAACTCTTAACATGCTTCTCTTTCTTTTGGGTTTAATTATTTTTAGCTCCCTATGTTATAAAATTTTTACACTTTGTCCCCTTATATTTTTTCAGTGAACACTTAACCCCTTTGACTTAGGACTACAGCTGAAAAAGAGGATGATTTTTTTTTTTCTAATCCAAAAATCCTCCTTTTCCTTTTTAAAATCCAACCTTGATTGAATTCTAAAAGGTTATATTATCCAATAACATTTAAGCAATAATTCAACATTAATCCAGTTCTAGACAATCAAAATACTTTACTCAATAGAAGGGGAAACAAAAGGCATCGTCAAATTCTTAAATTCGCAAATTTCTGCAGGCTCCCATAGTTTTGATTAACCATGGCTGGTGTTTCATAACGTCATCAAACCTTGTTGGAAGTAGAAAATAGATGGGTGATGTTTCACAAAATAATTTTGATTAACAAATTATGTGACTACGGCAACACCCAATAAAAATAAATTCAACCAAACGGAGCAATTTTTTTATATTTATTATGGCCCATTTAATTGGTAGTAGAAATTGTTTGATGATGTTAGAAGAATTTTAAATTTAAGACAGATTGCTCAATAAAGATCATAAATAATTCATAGATGATTGAGGAAAAAATGAATAGTGTTCAAATATTTACTCTTATTTTATTTTATTTATTGTTCACTTAGAAGAAAATGCCCCTATAAATGTCATGTAAGACTCACATGATGTCAATTCCGTCACTCCAAACGGATTAACGGCCGGCCAAAATGACGTTTTTTTTTAAAACCTATTTTAAGACGTATGATGACATTTTTTAGCGATTTTTTTTTTTATCATGACCAAACTTGGAACATCACGAAAGTATGATAAATTTTAGGAAGGAAAAATTACACTTTTTGCCACTTTTGTTCAGGATCGTTACATTTTTGGCTACTTTTATTTAAGTCTTTGCAACAAAGCCATTTTTGTAGATATGGATTTACACTTTTAACTATTTAACCTGTTATTATATGTTTTATCCTAGTGTTTTTTCACGAAACGAAAAACTTTTAGTGCCTAACTATGATTTCCAAAATTTCATCCCCAAAAACTGATGCTAAAGAATTAGCCCATAAAAATTTCTTATTTGTACATAGTACCGTTGAATGGGGCATTTACCGTTGAGAACAACCAATGACAGGTTAAAATGGCCAAATGTTAAACATCATACATACAAAAATAATTTTTTTGCAACGTATGAAATAAAAGTGACGAAAAGACTAATAACCCCAAACAAATCTATTCTTCAGGGCAAAGGTTCATTTTAGCCCCTAATGTTTTGTCTAAAGGCCAAATAAGCCCCTAATGTTATTTTTGGTCCAAATAAGTCCCCGACCACATAAAATTGGACTAATTTAGCCCCTTTACATGTAAGAACACTTTAACAGAGAGGGGCTAGTTTGACCCAATTTTGTAAACATTAAGGGTGTATTTGCACATAACTAATAACGTTTGGGGCTTATTATGACCCAAAATAACATTAAGGACTTATTTGGCCCAAAGGTAAGACTTTAGGAGCTAAAATGAACATTTGCCCCAATTCCGCTTGTTTCAGATTCCTTGGAAATCAATTCCGCTACTTCGAAGAATTTGGAAGATTCAAATGGCTTCCTCCTTCTCCATTCGGCATATCTTCAGATCGAGAAGTAAATTCAGTGGTGGATGCACTAGCCAGGGTAGCAAGCGAGCATCATGCCACAGTGACCGGTAACTTATCTTGCTTCTCAAGTTTAATATGCTTAGATAAATTAGGTTTTTCTACCATCCGATTAGCTCAGAACTTATAATTGTTGTATTTTTTTGCTTTAATTGATTTTGACATCTGCATTTTGCACTACTTTGTACCCTGGGGTAAAGTTTATTATGCCTCCCTCCGACTTTTTTAACCAAATTTTTAACAAGGGTCCTCATGCCCCTAACCACTTAATCGGTTGTTCCTCTAAAAATTTAAAAAAAATTAAAAAGGAAAAAGAAAGCACTCTATTGAGTAAAACTAATTATTAAAGATTTGGGTGGTACTGATATATCCTAAAAAATAACATTGATCGACAAGATGATAAAATAACTTATATTGGAGAAATCAATGCAATTCAACTTTACAAACCAAGTTTCACAACATATATAAGACATAAATACTTATTTCAACTATGGCAAACATCAATATGCCACGTCACTTCCACAAATTCCTTTTCCATTTTCCGGTAGCGCCTTGTAGCAATTCTTCAGCAGTTTCAAGCAATGATCATCGTCCCAATCATGAAGTATCCACTACAAATTTATTAATCAGCTGGCAGATCAATTAATTAAAAGTAAATCTAGTTCAAGAATGCATGATGTCAAACATATACTCCTTGCGTCCTATATAATTTGTACAGTTTAAAAGTAATTTTTTGTCCTTCTAAAAGAGTTCGATTTAGATTTATTTATGTAGCATATCTTTATAATATAATTATGTGTGATCAACGTACAATTAAACTTAGAATGTAATGATAAAAATGCAAAATGTAGTACAAAATTACTTATTTTAAATATTGCACTTTAACATTCATAACAAATTATTTTTTAAAATGAACAATTTTAATGGGAGGAGGGAGTATAGATTTTCTCAACATATTTATGTTATATTACCTTCATAAAGATAGCATCTCCAGATGGAACACTTTCAAACATGTCTCTCGCGATGTGTGTGACTCCTGCAATAATACATATATATGGTATAATGGTGAAAAGATGGAAGAATTTTATGAAACTGACTAAATAGTACTGGTATCTATGTTCTATTAAAAGAGTCACAAGGTACAAGGTGAGACAAAAAGATAGGGTACAATTTAATAAGTAAGATTTAGAGAAAGATAGCATGATATATACTAGGGTAGGCAGGAGCACGTTGTATAACATGTGGCAAATCGAAATTAATACCCCTAAGATTTGAATATTTAGTTGTAATAGCATCGAGAGTAACTCCAAGGCCACCAGCTACGTCTACCAAAGTTTCAAGATGCTCGAATCCTTTGTATTTTTCGAGAATTCTGTCTAACACCATAGTTGTGTGTCTGATCATTGCTTTGTTGAAGACCTCACTAAATTCGGGATTTCTTTCTGCATAATCGAATGCATGTGTACCATAAACCCTAGTAAATGGAACTCCTCCTTCAACAACTGCATCTTCTAACTTGTACCTAATTTTTTTTTGTAGTGGAAAAAAAAAATATCTATGAAAAACAGTACAAATGTTCTTGCATTTATGAGGCATAACCAGAAATATATATATAGGGCTTGTTCTTTATGATGTTTAATTTAAAACCGATTTTTAAAAATATGTTTTTAAAAACGAATTTTTCAGTGTAAAAATTGTGTTGCAAATATAAAAAAGTATATATTAATAATAAAAAGTTGTATTAAAATTATTGAAAAATAATTATAATCTATTAAATTTACTGTAGAAACTAAAAATAAAACCAAAACAAAAAAGAACAGGCCCTTAAGGGGTCTAATGCAAGAAAAAAATTCCACACAAGTAAATAAATATGTCATACATATATAAATAGATTTATTTTCCCCAATATTCATTTTGGAGGGATATAAATACCAAAACAAACCAAATAGAATTGAAATTCCCAAAATATAGAAAACAAAGTCGGGAGAAAAAACGAGAAATCGATGTTGGTGAACTATAATTCGATTTGGTTTGTTTTGGTATTTATATCCCCCCAAAATGAATATAAATACAATTGAAATATGTCATACATGTACCATTTCGAATGACCATAATTTATTTTACATTAAATAATATTTATATTTCAAAATATATAAAAACTTAGAAACGATGTTGGTGAACTCGTTTTGAATTACAAAATAAAGAAGACAAAGGTAATTGACCACCATTTCAAGAAATGCCGTAATTTACTTTCTCTGAAATTTTATTAAATAAAAATTAAAATTTCAGTTATATAATTATATTTTGCCTTTTTTCATAACAACACAAAAATGAATTACGGGGATTCTTTTGAATTAATGAAATTAATAAAAAAAACAAAAAAGGAAACAATTAATTTCTCCAGGGTTAATGAAATTAATAAAAAACAAAAAAGGATCTAAAAACGAATTCCATGAATTTGCCAAATTCGTTTTCTATAGAATGGGAATGAATTTTTTTTTTTTTTTGTGTATTTTGGTAATTAGTTGCTCCAATAAAAATATTGGGGGGAAAACCCTATATAAATATATACATATGTGAAGGGTGAGGTGGGGGTTGGCCCAGTGCTCAGCTTGAGACCCCCTTGGACCCCCTAAATCCGCCTCCTTTGTTGGTTAGTTGTTATTTCAATATGCTCCATTTGTGGTAAAGTTTCATTTGGTGTCTGTCATATTATATTAAATATGTTAGTGTGTGTCTTTAAATTTCAGTAAAAATTTCAAAAAAAAAAAAAAAGAAAAAAAAAGAAGGGTATGCGTAGTTAATTAATTACCAGCTTTCGATGAAAACTTTTTCTAAACTCAAGCTGAGCACTGGGCCAAGGGAAACCCCCTTTTTGTTCCGCACAAAGTCCTTGGCCACAGGTGCCAACCCGTACACCCTTTGTCCATGGCCGTCGACAGAGCCCGTCAGCACGGAGTGGCTAACCAGGAGGCGCAGTATCTGATCAAGCATCGCCGTGGCATCTGGATTGTTAATCGGTTTATCACGAGGAGAAGACAAGTGGTCAGAAATTTGGGCAGGAGAGAGTTGGGCACCGGGGTCAGCCCCGGCAATGATCTCAAACAAGTTTAGCCGGACGGCGGCCATCAACACCATCAGAAGCAAAAAGGGTGTGGCCAATTGCAATGCCTAAGAGAAATGATGCTCTTCTTCTTGTGTTTCATTTGTGTTTTCTGCAGTTTTAGCAAGAGGTTCCATAGTAGTAGTACTCCACTATTCTATATTTCTGCTTAATGCTTATAGTTTATATATTTTGTACATGCTAAGCCTAGTACTTAATGTTTATAGTTTATATAGTGATGGAGTAGGCAAGGCAAGCACATAAAGTACATTTTGGGTGACTTTGAGGCGTGACAATGAAAGTGATTTTTGAAATTAAAATTTTTATATTTGACTGATTCGTATGTGAATCTAATAATTTAAAATATTATATTATTTAAATTTTTTAATTAAATGATTCTTCCTCTCAAATAAGGGATGCTAAATTCACATTCTCATTTTTGCACGCCAAAAATACAATTTTGTTTTCATTTAGTACGTATTAATATATACACTGTAGGCACAACTAAATAATTATTTAGCTGTTTTGAAATAAAATTCTTAGAAATCTTAATCAAGTACAGAAACTCAATCAAATCAATTGTGACCATCGAATCCTATTAGAATTGTAAACTTCCTCAACTCTGTATGAGGATTATTAAGGCTCTGTTTGGACAAGTATTCAAAAATAGTTTTATAAAAGTATATTTCAAACCATTTTATAAAATATGTTATTGAAGTTTTTTTTAACTCTGTATGAGGATTATTAAGGCTCTGTTTGGACAAGTATTCAAAAATAGTTTTATAAAAGTATATTTCAAACCATTTTATAAAATATGTTATTGAAGTTTTTTTTTAAAAAAATGTGTTTAGATAAGTATTTTATAAAAATATTTATAAAAAGTTAAAAATAGTTTAAAAGATGTTTGGACTAATATTTTATAAAAATATTTTTAAATTATATTTAATGGAGGTAATTATATAAAAATTTTGTTTACTATATATAAACTTTTTTTCTTTCTTTTGGGTGGGTGGGGTGAGATGGATAGTAGCTATACACTTTGGTAAAAGTGGGGAAAAATATAAAGGGCCAAAAAATTTTGAATTAATAATAATTTTAAAAACTTAATAAAAACATATTTCATTTGTATTTGAAAATTTGTACTTTCGTACACTTTTCTTGAAAAATATTTTTCAAAAATTTTACAGTTTTTTTGTCCAAATACCATTTTTAAATTTTTAAACTTTTAAAAACCAAAACATTTTTAAAGTATTTGTTCAATCAAACGTGACCTTAACAATGAAGCCAATCATTTCTTCTAAACTTGGCGACAAAATTTAATTTGAGACACTAGCGTAGAAAACTTAGAACAGACGTAGAAATTTTAGTTTGTGCTACTACACATGCCGATAAGTCTAGTGGAGTCAAAATCTTGTTGAGTTCTTTGTTATTTTGTCTTTGGTCTTTTTATTGGTTAACGAATTATTGCATTGATTGTCTATTTGTAAGTGAAACCTATAGAATTCGCAGATCATCAGCTGCAAACTTGAAGAACAGAACTAAGAACAGAGAAATTGCAGAAAGAAGAAAAGAGAGGAAGAAAGTTGACAGAGAATTTTCTGATTTCTATTGAAGAGAAAAATGGAAGATCTAATTACAATAATCACCTACCAAGCTATTTATACAAGTTCATAAAAAGAGCTCTACATATTGTACAATGCACCTCATGTGCAGAGAACTAATTCTCTAACTAACTTTCCCTCCATAACCAACAACTTAACAGCTAAGGAAGTGACAGCTGTACTCTATTAACTTAAGCATGCTCTTAAGCATGATCCAAAAATATCTAATGAGATCTGACAGCTCATTAAGGTGGATCCCGCTTCAATTGGATTTGATCTGCTAGAGGAGGCTTACCACAGTTACCAGTGTTGCTCCTCAGCTTCGTGTTCTGTAGCTTCTGTGAGCTCAGCTTGGAGCCCTCTGTATGTTCATTCAGATGGTCATTCTTCACACCCCCCTCAAGCTGAGCTGGATTAAAAGTAATCAAGCCAAGCTTGGAACTGAGAAACAGAAACTGAGGAGAATGAAGAATCTTGGTAGATATATCTGCCAGCTGAAGCTTGGATGGAATGTAAAGAGGATTGATCAATCAGCTTTGTACTGGTTTCGAACAATATGGCAATCAATCTCCAGATGCTTTGTTCTATCATGGAAAATACGATTGCCAGTGATGTACAATGTTGCCTGATTATCACGGTAAAAAGGGATTGGAAATGTGATAGGAACTGCAAGGCCCTTCAAAAGGTAGCTGATCCATTGCAATTCACAAACTGTAGAAGCCATGCTTCTATACTCAGCTTCAGCAGAAGATTTTGATACCGTAGCCTGTTTCTTAGACTTCTAGGAAATCAAAGAATCCCCAAGAAACACATAGAAACCAGTAAGGGACCTTCTTGTTTTCTTGCAAGTAGCCCAATCTGCATCTGAATATGCAGTCAGTTGGGAGATAGGCTTTGCTGGATAGAACAAACCCTTGGCAAGACTACACTTCAGAAATTGAAGAACATGTAAGGCAGCATCCCAGTGATTCTATTTGGGAGCATTGACATATTGGCTCAATTGCTGTGTAGCATGAGCAAGGTCTGGTCTGGTGAAGCCAAGGTAGAGGAGCCTACCAAGGAGCATGCTGTACTGCTCGGGATCACCAAACAGAAGAGATGAATCATCCTCTAACAGAAGATCAGGAATCATAGGGACTATAACTAGTTTGGCATCAGTAAGACTAGAATCCTGCAGAATGTCATTAATATACTTGCTTTGATTCAGAGAAATACCAGAAGTAGACCTTGCAATTTCTACTCCAAGAAAGTATTTTGCAGGTCCGAGGTTTTTTATGGTGAATTTATCATGCAGGAACTTCTTAACTTCAGCAATTGCATCTTCTCAAGATCCTGTAATTAAAAGATCATCCATATAGACTAACAAAAATAGTTGCAGTCCAGATTTATTGATGATAAAGAGGCATTGATCATGTTCACACTGCACAAATCCATAGGCTATCAGGCTTTCAGTAAGCTCATGATTTGATGAGAAATATTTTTCTGTATTCATTATGAACTTGTACAAAGAGTTTATATACAGTTAACATACCAAACCTACGAGGCCCAAAATAACCTACAAGGCCCAAAATACACTTAACTATACAATATATCCAACACCACCCCTCAAGTTGGCACATGCAAATTGTGTATGCCTAACTTGGCTAGCAAAAACTCAAACTGCTGTCGCCCTAACGGTTTGGTAAAGATGTCTGCCAACAGCGAATTCGTGGGAACGTGTGATGTAGCAATGGTCCCCTCCACTGTGGCATCCCTCAAGAAGTGACAATCCACTTCAATATGTTTTGACCGTTCATGAAAAACAGGGTTCTGAGCCAAATGCAGTGCTGACTGACTATCGCAAAATACCTTCATTGGCCTCTCCGTGCAAATCCCAAGACTCTGGAGAAGTCCCTTAAGCCAATTCAACTCACAAGTCATTTTCACCATAGTCCGATATTCTGCCTCTGCAGAGGAAAGTGAAACTGTAGCCTGTTTCTTGGTCTTCCAAGAGACAGGTGAAGCACCAAGAAATACCATCCATCCAGTAACTGATCTCCGTGTTTTGGGGCAAGCAGCCCAATCTGAATCACACCACCCTATCAGCTTCAGATTACAGTCTCTCTGAAGTAGAACACCCTATCCTGGGCTCCCCTTCAAGTAACGTACTACTCTCAAGGCTGCTGCCCAATGATCCTCCTTTGGTGCCTGCAAAAATTGAGACAAAATGTGCACGGAAAAACACAAGTCTGGCCTAGTGAAAGCCAGATAGATAAGCCTACGACACGGGCTTCGCTCCCAGCAGTCCTGTCTCAGATATAATGTCCAGAGTGTATTTTCGCTGACAAAAGAAAATACCCACTGCACTCCTTGCCACCTCTATGCCCAAAAAATATTTGAGCTTCCCCAGATCCTTCATGTGAAAACAGGCACTCAAATATTTCTTGAACTCTGTAAGTTCCTTGGAATTGTTCCCCGAAATAATCAAATCATCCACATACACCAAAACATTCATCCTAATCCCCTGTTTCGAAAAAGTAAACAGTGAGTAATCCGAGTAGGACTGAACAAACCCATACCTCCGCAATGCTGCTGTCAACTTTGCAAACCAACATCTGGGGGCCTGCTTCAACCCATACAACGATTTGCGAAGCCTACACACTTGGCCATCTCTCCCTTTGCCAAAACTAGGAGGAACCCGCATGTACACCTCCTCCGTCAGATCTCCATGCAGAAAGGCATTGTGAACATCCATCTGGTGTAGTTCCCAATCCTTTGCTGCTGCAACTACTAGAAAGGTCCTGACAGTCACCATCTTCGCCACTAGTGCAAACGTATCAGACTAATCAATGCCTTCCACTTGGTGATTGCCAAACACAACCAACCGTGCCTTGAGCCTCTCAACCTGCCCATCTGAACGATACTTGATCTTATAGATCCACCTACTCACCAATGCTTTCTTGCCAGCTAGTAATTTCTCCATTGTCCAAGTCCCATTCTTTTCCAGAGCTTGGATTTCAGTCTGCATAGCCTCACGCCAGCCTGCATCTTTCATGGCATCCTTGAAAGACTTAGGCTCAACTCCTGTAGTAACAGCTGCAAGAAAAGTACTATGGCCCACCGAAAAATAACTACTATCCAAATAATTAGACAAAGGGTAGAGATTACATGACCGGAGGAATGCTTGGAACTCGATGAAGCGCGGGGGGGGGGGGGGGGGGGGGTGGACTTGAAACCAATAACTGTAGTAACCACAAAATCTCGAAGACGAACAGAAGGAACCCGAGTACGTATACCTCTACCCAAATGCACAACCGTATCCCCTTCGCCTCGCACCTCAGCCCCATTCACCACCGACTGCGGCTGCTGGCCACTCTCAGCAGCGACAGAGGGCTGCGGAATAGCCTCGGGATCTTCCCCTGCCGCCGCTGGACCCGGCACGTCTGGTGGCGCCGCGGTGGTGCTAGGCGAAGCCGAACGGGGAGGCACCTCCAGTAGGTCCTCATCTTCCTCAAACTCATCCTGTATAATGTCAACCAAGTCTGGTGCAACAATATGTTCCTCAACCAAAGCAGCAGAAGGATGATCGGAGAAAGGAAACACAGATTCAACAAATTTAACATCACGGGAGACAAAATATTCACGGGTCTCCAAATCATACAACTTCCACCCCTTTTTCCCAAACGGATATCCCACAAAGATACACCGACGATTTCTACTAGCAAACTTATCAAATTTGGCTGTCAAGTTATGGGCATAGCACAAAGAACCGAAAACACGTAGCTCAGACAGAAGAGGTTTCACACCAAACAGGCATTCATACGGGACTTATAATTCAACAATTTCGAGGGAGTCCAATTTATCAGATAGCCAGCAGTTAAAATACATTCACCCCAAAACTGCACAGGAAGATTAACCTAAAATTTTAAAGCACGAGCTACATCTAATATGTGCCTATGTTTCCGTTCAACTCTACCATTCTGTTGGGGGGTGCCCACACAAGAGGTTTGAGAAATAATACCCCGATCAGCCAAAAAATTCCTAAGATAAAAGAATTCAGTCCCATTATCACTCCGCACCGTTTTAACTTTAGCAGTAAATTGACGTTCTACTAAAGCTAAAAAACGGGTAACCAATTCAAACACCTCAGTTTTATCACGCATCAAGTAAATCCAAACACCCCGAGTAAAATCATCAACTATAGTGAGATAGAAACGAGCACCACACGAAGATAAAGTATGATAGGGACACCACAAATCACAATGGATTAATTCAAAAGGAAAACATGCCTTTTCTTTCACTCAATGAAAATAAGTCACGACTCTGTTTAGCCTGGCAACACAGATCACAGGACTCAGTCAAACGATCACTAGAAATAAACTCAAAGGGTAGGTGTTTCACGATCTTAGCTGAGGGATGCCCCAATCTTTTATGCCAAACAACTAGATCCTGCTGATCAACAACTCGATTTGCCTGAACACCAAAGCCACCCCTGAAGTAGTAGAGTCCCCCCCGCCTTTCACTGATTCTAATCAGCATCATCGAACGTCGGTCCTGAATAACACAGTCAGATTTAACACAGTGTACCACACAGTCAGTATCATCAGCCAGATGCGAAACAGAGATAAGGTTGCACAACAAATGAGGTACATAATAAACATTGTTCAAGGTCAAGTGACTAGACAATCTGACCGTTCCACTTTTCATCAAAACAACCTTACTACCATCAGGAAGGCCAACAGTGCAAGAAGGCATATCATGTAAATTGGACAACAAAGACCAAGTTACCCGTGACATGATTCGAAGCACCCGTATCTATAAGCCGTGAACTAGACAGAGACTCTCCACTCAATCGATCATCTGTGCTCGTATTATCCAAACGAGAAAGCAGCTGTTGCAATTGCTCAGAGCTAATGCCCGGAATACCCGAAACAGGTGCCGAATCACCACTGCCCACCTCGGCACCTTCACTGGTCACCGAACAGGCCACTGCCCGCGCCTCAGCAGCGCGAGGTCGCGCCGCTGCACCTGCTGCCGGTCCGCCTCCTTTCCCACGGCCAGCGCCACGATCAGGGTTGGCCTTCCCACGGAATTGAGGCCATTCTCCCCATCATTCAGGATATCCATTCTTCCCAAAGAATGTAGATTCTTCATGCCCAATCCTACTACAGTAAGTGCAAGTGACACTAGGAAGGAATCTCGATTCATACTCAGAAGTACCTGTATGCGGGGTGTTCACAGCAAAAGTCATCACATCAGCCCGGTCAGATTTGACAGAACTGTTCCAGGTCTGCAGTTGCTCCTCTTGATTCATTGCCTTAAACGCCCAATCCAAGGTGGGTAGTGGATTTTGCGCCAAAAGTTAAGAACGAAGGCTCCCAAATCGCTGCTGGTCGGTTCCTTCATCAGCCATAGAGCCAAGATAATACGGAGAAGAGGGGTCAATTCGCCGATAAATAATCTCCGCATCAGGGTCATCAGTCCCAATCTTCGGGTTCGGGGGGTTCGCCAAAGCCGGCGTCTGCTGGTCGGCACCGGGGGTCGTGGTTTTCGATCCTTCATCAGCCATGGTGAAGGAGATCGGGGGGAGGGGGGGTGGTCGAAAAAATCAAAGGTGGATGCTAGGGTTTTTTATTTCGTGGCTCTGATACTATGATGAGAAATATTTTTCTGTATTCATTATGAAACTTGTACCAAGAGCTTATATACAGCTAACATACCAAACCTACGAAGCCTAAAATAACCTACAAGGCCCAAAATACACTTAACTATACAATATATGCAACATGATTCCACCGCCTAGATGCTTGTTTAAGACCATACAAGGACTTCTTCAGCTTACAAACCTGTCCTTCAGAGGCTTTGTTGTATCCAGGAGGAGGTAACATATAGACCTCCTCATCCAAATGGCCATGCAGAAAGGCATTATTCACATCCATTTGGTGTAAAGGCCAATTATATGAAGCAGCCAAAGCAATGAGAATCCTGATTGTAACCACCATAACAATTGGAGAGAAAACCTCATAATAGTCCTCACCCTCAACCTGAGTATAGCCCTTGGCTACCAACCTAGCCTTAAACTTGTCCACAGTACCATCCGGCAATCTTTTGATCTTAAAGACCTATCTACTGCCAATAGCCCTTTTTCCTGCAGGAAGAGAAGTAATATCCCAAGTATTATTGGCCTCCAGAGCATGAAGCTCCTGCTGCATAGCATTTTCCCACTCAACCTGTCCTTTAGCCTACTTATATGAACAAGGCTCATGGATATGTGATATTTTAGATAAAAAATGCATGTGAGCAGGAGAAAAAAGAAGATTTGCAGATTCAGAAACTTGAGCAGTGAGAGGTGCTTGAGGTTTGTGAGACTAAGGAATCACAAAGTCCTGCAACTAAAGAGGTGGTTTTCTGATTCTGGTACTCTGTCTAGGAGGATCATGATGGATAAGGGGAGAAGCAGTAGATGAGTGAATAGGTTGTGTGATAGGATCAGAATTTGGAGGAATAAGGGAATGATTAGAAAGCTTATAGGAGGAAGAAGTTGAGTGTGTAGAAGTCATGCCATCATGTTTGGTCAAGGTAGAAGAGTCTGAAACCCTTGGAGCAAAATCAGATATAGGAGTCAAAGTGTATTCTGGCAGCATAAGGAGAGGTTCAGTAGTGGATTTATCATAAGGGAATGTGAATTCATGGAAGGAGACATCTCTAGACACAAGAACCTTATGATGTTCCAAACTGTAGAGTTTGTAGCCCTTCTGCCCAGGTGGATATCCTATGAAAATACACTTGATGGCTCTAGCACCAAACTTGTCTTTATGAGGAGTATTATGAGTGGCAAAGCACAAACAACCAAAAGTTCTAAGATGTTCAAGTGAAGGAATAGTTTTATAAAGGATTTCAAAAGGTGATTCCACTGTAAAATGGCAGTAGGCAGCCTATTTAGAATGTAGGTAGCAGTGAGAATGGAATCACCCCAAAAAAATTTTGGTAATGAGGACTGAAACATTAGAGACCTTGCTATTTGGAGAAGGTGTTGATGTTTCCTTTCAACAACTCCATTTTGCTGAGGAGTGTAAGGACAAGATTTTTTATGAATGATGCCAAGCTTTGAAAACAATGCTTAACAAGAAGAGTTAGTGAATTTAGTCCCATTATCACTTCTAATGACTTTGACATAATCATGAAATTGAGTCTGAATCATATTCAGAAAATGAGAAAGAATAGTACATGTCATACTCTTATCCTCAAGGAAAAAAGTCCATGTATTTCTACTGTAATCATCAACAATTATAAGGAAATAAGAACATCCATTTAGTGAAGGCTGAGAGTATGGACCCCAAACATCCATGTGCAGCAAATCAAAGCACTTAAAAGTATGAGTGGGGCTTAAAGGAAATGGAATCCTATGTTGTTTGGCAAGAGGACAAATAGTACATGGATGAAGCTTGTTATCAACATAAGAATATGGCAAATTGACCTTTCCTAGTACATCAAAAGAAGAATGACCCAATCTATAATGCCATAACTGAGCTTTGTGATATGCTAAAGGATTATTAGGCTACAGCAAATGCAGATTTGCTACCAGTGATGGTCCATAGGACTTTATAACCTCAGGTTTGAAGGAGTTTTGATCAAGGATATAAAGTCCTTTGAGTATCCTTCCCACTCTAACAACTCTTTTAGTATATTGGTCCTGTAGTAGACAATACTCAGCGTGGAAAATAAAAGAAATTTTAGCCAAGACAGCACACTTTCTCATAGACAATAAATTGAACCTAGAGGAGGGAATATGCAAACAGTCACCAAGAAGTAACTGATTGTAGAGGTTTACGCAACCAAAATGAGTCACTAATTTAATGGTACCATCTGGAAGGCATACAGGAGTAAAATTGGCTACCAATTTAATGTTTGTGAGAAAGGAGAGATTTATGCATACATGATTTGTAGCACCCGTATCAATATAATCAGAAAAGAAAAGTGCAGAATTAATACCTGCAAACTTTTCAACATGTGTAAAATTAATAAGGTCCTTTGAAGGTCCATTAGAGCTGCCGCTAGCTCCAGAAGCATTCTGTCCCCGCAGCATTTTACTCAACTCTCTCGTATGGCCATTCTGAACCCTTCCTTTTTCCCCAAACCTTTGCCTCAAATTATTCCACAGATCTTTAGCAGTTTGTGAGAACATGAAACCATCAACCAAACCTGGATGATCTGATCCATACAGAGTCATTGCTTCCATAAGGTAAGTTTCATGCAAATTATCCAGATTTCTTCCCCCATGTTCAGAAATTGAGTTGTTTCCTGAATTCTTTGAATTATTTGCCATGGAAAATTCTGATCTTAATGATGTAGCTGTGGAAAGGATCTATTCAACCTGCTCTGATACCATGTAGAATTCGCAGATCATCAGCTACAAACTTGAAGAATAGAACTAAGAACAGAGAAATTGCAGAAAGAAGAAAACAGAGGAGGAAAGTTGAGAGAGAATTTTCTAATTTCTATTGAAGAGAAAAATGGAATATCTGATTACAATAATCACCTACCAAGCTATTTATACAAGTTCATAAAAAGAGCTCTACAGATTGTACAATGCACCTCATGTGCAGAGAACTAATTCTCTAACTAACTTTCCCTCCAAAACCAGCAACTTAACAGCTAAGGAAGTGACAACTGTACTCTATTAACTTAAGCATGCTCTTAAGCATGATCCAAAAATATCTAATGAGATCTGACAGCTCATCAAGGTGGATCCCGCTTCAATTGGATTTGATCTGCTGGAGGAGGCTTACCACAGTTACCAGTGTTGCTCCTCAGCTTCGTGTTCTGTAGCTTTTGTGAGCTCAGCTTGGAGCCCTCTGTATGGTCATTCAGATGGTCATTCTTCAAAACCCAGCTGCAGCATGCCAGAAATCTGGCTTGCCTAATTTTTTGGAGATGTTCTTAATCGGACTACAATGCATGATTGGGGTTTCGAGATGGACAAAACATTAGGGTAGGCTGGGGCCGTAATCGTACAATAATCATTTGTTTTGTCAAGTAATTTCAGATCAAGACTTGCTCCTATCCAAGATTGACAACCATTTAGAGCCTTGGGAGCACGAAGGCCACAAAGTAGACAACAATTAATGTACGTCATGACATTGTGGCCAATTGTTTTCTAAAAACTAGCTTAAGGTGGTAGGGGTACGGTGCATGAAGTAATTTACATTGGTCATAGAAGGGTTGATAAGTTACTATTAATGTGTCGAATTCTTGTCGTGTTGGAAATTATCGAAAGTTATCCCTTCAGAGTGTCACATTGATGGTGACACATATGAGTCGATATGTGTTCTGCATGAAACAACATCCCAATTTAGAGGATCAAATGATAGGTGTCGTTTCAACTACCAAAAACATTTATAAAACTTACTCAAAACTAGTGTAGTAATAAGCAGGATCGTTTCCACAGGGACTGGTAACTTTATTTCTCTCGTAAAAAAAAACATATAAAAACACCTAGTTGAAGACATAATCTCAGTTAATTCATGCAATTGATCATTGACTCAAATATACTTATGCAAACATGAATCGACCAGTTATAGGTCACTGCAATCCAAATTAGCCTCATCAATAGAAGTTTCAATAGTCTATAACAGTTTGGCTAATCCGAACATCCAAATTAGCCTTGTTAATAGACGTGTCAATAGTCTATAATGTTTTGACTAATCTGAACACTATATGACCGAATTTTCCCTTAACTTTTTGAATAACCCCGTGCGTCCCCATAGTTAGGATTACTTCTCTAACTACTTTAACTAATAGGCCGCCAGTCCCCGCAAACATTATTAATTAACAATAAAAGCATTAAGAATTAGGAAAACCTGATAATAACAATTCTTATTGGGCTAACGACAAAATTATCACCCATTATCTTCACTATCGATATGATAGCTTTGCCACGAATTAGCCCCTTCCAACATTTATGTATTGGGGGAACTAATTAGTGGTACCCTATTAAACCCAAATTAACTACTCTTAGATAAAATCAAAATTAAGAATTATGCACCGAAAATAATTAGGAATTCACGCATTCTTTCTTACATTGAGAATATTTTTAGATCTCACGATTGTAACAACTTTGATCACCCTTCAACTAGAAAAGAAAATAAAACAATACAACTAAATTAAAGAAAATAAAGAAAATAACATTGATTAAGGAGGGAGAAGGTAGAGAGCCGAAGCTCTCTGCTGTGAATGAATGATAATATTCGCATCCCTTTATATAGGGAAATTATCCTACTAATCTCCTAATAAGATTAGAAAAAATAAATAACTAATTAACTTGTAAAAAAAGTAAATCATCTAATTGAATAATGAAAACAATAAGCCATAGGTGGCTAATGAAAATAAGGGACGCTGCCCGAGTAAATCTCGCATCATCAGACTTGCAAGATTGGATATTGCCAAATCCATTGACTTTGCACTTCAATCACGTACATAACCTCTTTCAATTGGATTGGATAATTCCCTCAGTCTTCGATTGTGGTCGGTTTAGTCTGGATTATTCTTTGAGCGTTTAGGTATGGTGTCTCTCTTTCATACCATATTAAAAATATAGAGTGTGTGTGTGTCAAAAAAGGAAACGCTAGCCTTGTCCGGGTTAGTGAGTCTTGAGAGGTAAAAACCGCCTAATCCCACATCGGCAGACATTGTGAGGGGTGGCTAGCATATAAACTTGTCCTATGCCATCAAAAGGACCGGCTTTTGGTGTGTGTAGGTAAGCCTCTGTCTGTTAAGCTTTTCTTTGCTTTCCCTTAGTCTTCAATTGTGGTCGGTTTAGTCCGGATTATTCTTTGAGCGTTTAGGTATGGTGTCTCTCTTTCATACCATATTAATAATATAGTGTGTGTGTGTGTGTCAAAAAAAAAAAATAATAATTGGATTGGATAATTGATTAGATTCAAACTTGGATTACAATTTGGAGTTCTCTTAATTAATTGCCTTGGCAACTAAGAATTAGCCTTTAGCCCAACAAAGTAGAGTTCAGCCCAAGTAGTAATTATCTAATTCACTTGGTTCTTCTGTAGAACCTAAATTAATGAATGTAGCTTTTGGAATTTGGGTACTGTTCACGAGCACCACTCTCAGCTTCCATTTGGGCAAATAGACTCTTATTTTTATTTTTTAGAAACTCTTCTCTTTCTGCCTTACTTCCTATAACTTGTGCTTAACATAAAAAGCCACTCTAAAAGCCCGTGAGAACTGCTAATAAATCTTTAAAATAACCGTACTAATTAGAGCGTATCACCAAGAGAGTGATTTAACCAAAATATAAAGATAGCTGAAAAGACATCATTTTAAATAGATGGAATAACATTTATTTTGTAACAAAAACAATTCTATAAAAATGACATTTATTGTAAAACGAATTATACATGATTTGTTATGAACTCTAATATATCTTGCAGGCCCTTTAAAATTTTCTTCTTAATTTGCCCAAACCCATCACGATCTAGCGATCGTTTTACCTGAATAATGAACTCACCTTTAAATAATTAAAAACCGAAACGAGAAGTACTTGATAGTGTTGGAAAATAATAATTAAACCAAACTTTTTAATTAGGTAATTATAATTGTAGTAGGATTTATTATTTGTCTATTTCCTGTTTGGTTTCGTATTTATTTTAGGAAACCTAGTTGTTTTGGAAAATAGTTCTGAATAAGATTAATGGTAGGATTCAGGGATAGTTTAGCCTATAAATAAGGCATTGGGTGATCATTGTAATTACAAAAAGACACAGAGATAGATACAGAGATACAGGAAAAACTGAATAGCCTTCGGGTTGTTTTTCAACCAAGCTTCGGCTTAGGTGCGCCGCACAGATTGTGTGCGTGCGGGTTTGTTTATTGTTAGTTATCACAAAGAAGTTATATTCCGCTGTGCGTTAATCTCTTTAATATTATTTTGGATATATATTATTTTTATATCCTACAAGTGGTATCAGAGCTTGGTTAAGAAAGAAGGGCCAGGGAAAATCTACGTTCAGTAGAAGATCGTACGTTGCGTTGAGGGCGTCGACAGAAAATATAAAGATCAAAGAAAGCCTTTTGCGGCAGTTCGGATTTCCGACAGGGAAGGTGTTGGATTAGCTCCGAGTTTGGTTCTGGTAATTTTACAAGAAAGCCTTTGTTATATATTTATCTTGGTTGTGGGTCTTCATCGGGTTGCATGCATGTCTAATTCAATTTGGTTTGTTTAAGTTTGGCGTCTTTGAGATTCTGTTGGATTAAATTGATCAAAGTCAATTTAATTCTTTCGGTGATCAAAGCTTCCAGGTGGCGACTTTGGATTTCAACGATAGTAAACTACAACTTTGGTTTTGGGTTTATGTGAGAAAAAAAAAAAAAAAAGGGAAGAGAAATTGTAGTCTTAAATTATGGATTGGAGTGCTTATATTAGACATATTCCAAAGTTAGTTGGGAGACAAAATTACCCTATTTGGATAACGCTGATGGATAGTCATCTCAGAGTATTTGGTTTGCGGCATTCATTCAAAAGGAGGTGACAGATGATGCAGATGATGAAACAAAGGAGAAGGTACGTTTGACATTATCTCTAATTCATCAATCTGTTGATAGTTCAATTTCTGGAAAAATTTGTCATGCGAAAACTGCGAAACAAGCATGGGATAGTTTGGTAAAAAGTTATAGAGGGATGGATAAAGTTCAAAAAAATAATGTTTTGAAATTGGAAAAGAAATTTAGAGATAGCAAGATGAGAAAATGTGAAACGATTGATGACTACTTTCATAGAATATTTATGATCAAAGGTGAGATGACATCAAATGGGTATTTTCTCGCCAAAGATATTTTTGTGACTCATGTTCTCAATACACTTACTTGGAAATTTGATTACTTTGTAGAATTGATAACTGAGACAACAGATATTTCAAAGTTGAGTGATTGGGAATTGCTTAGTATATTGATTCTTGATGAACAAATGATTAATATCAAGCAGTTAGTGATTAATGAGTTACAAGAGCATGCATTTGAAAATATTGCTTCAAGAATTGTGGATGAAGAAAGTCAAAGTATCATTGAGCAGGAACGTGTCAATGTGGATGAAGACATTAAAAGTGTTGATTTGGTCAAAGAAGAAGAGATCATTTCTTTCACTGAACAAGAGCGAAATATTGAAATTAATGATCATGGGATTGTTGAAAGATCTGTTGAATTGGAGCAGATCAACTGCAGTGAAGTCAATTCCTTATTTGGTGAAGAGTCCGACCATGTTAAAAATGTGACAATGGAGCCTTGGGTTTGCAAGGACATTGTTAGGTTTGACGGCATTGATGAGATTAGTAATGTCGACGGAAACCTCTGTTTAATAGATGAATGGGTAGATATCAGTGATTTATTTGATCAAGCTAGGAAATTTGACAAGATGTGCTCAAAATACAAGTTTGTATTCAAATCAAATTTGAAGGAAATACCTCGAATTTACGAGGTTGTGATTGAAATTTGCAAGGATGATTACAAGGTTGATGAGAAGACTTGTTTAGATGAAGAATGGGTGGACATGACTAAGTTCTTTGATAAGGATAAGTTTCCACAGAAGATCCATGGAACATACAAAGGTGTCTATACGAGGAATTTAGAAGTAGAGATGAAGAACTACTGCAAGATGGTTTCGCATGTTGTCTACACTGCGAAAGAGATTTCAATGGAGATTCAAGCTCGTGATGGCAATGGACCTGCTTTGATCCAAGTTTGGTTTAAGGGAGGCTATGTTGGAAAATAATAATTAAACCAAACTTTTTAATTAGGTAATTATAATTGTAGTAGGATTTATTATTTGTCTGTTTCCTGTTTGGTTTCGTATTTATTTTAGGAAACCTAGTTGTTTTAGGAAATAGTTCTGAATCAGATTAATGGTAGGATTCATGGATAGTTTAGCATAAGGCATTGGGTGATCATTGTAATTACAAAAAGATACAGAGATAGATACAAAGATACAGGAAAAACTGAATAGCCTTCGGGTTGTTTTTCGACCAAGTTTCGGCTTACGTGCGCCGCACAGATTGTGTGCATGGGAGTTTGTTTATTGTTAGTTATCACAAAGAAGTTATATTTCGCTGTGCATTAATCTCTTTAATATTATTTTTATATCCTACAGATAGTCTTTGGATGAACAAGAAATTACGATCGATTGAAGTCACAAAGTTAGTTCCAAAAGAGAATTAAAATCAACTCCTATATATCTTCAAGAAGAAAAATGGTATCGAGCACAATGCTTTTTTTTTTTTTTTTTTTTTTTTAAATCAGCACAATGGCTATATATACACCCACTTTAATGAGATCGAAGACTACCCAAACAACGCCTGGATTCTAGACTACATGAAGATTTGTTATTTGACACTTAATAAGTTATAACGCCACTAATGAAATGGCGTATGATGGAATGAAAGAACAAGGTATCTATATCCTGCGAAGACCGAATCAGAAAGAAATCCTTAAAAAATCTAATATACGAATGATTCTTTTTAAAAATTAAATACGTATACAATAAATAACGAAATCACCTTGTTCTTTCATTGCATCGTATGCCATTTCATTAGTGGCGTTATAAAGTGCTAGATAGCAAATTTTCATGTAGTCTCAAAAGCGAGCCGTTACTTCAACATTCCACCCGAAATGCCCAAATTAAAGAGATAGTAATTTTTTCATCCGAGCTCGAATCCTCTATCTCACTATTCGTGTACCACTATTTGATGTTGATCTCACTAAACAGTGCTCTTATATAGTTGCAGCAACCGTTATTGGATTAGAATACACAATAGCAAAGATTACTACATATATATAGTACGTTACATGAAGTCGTGAACATGCTAGCAAATAATATTATTATTGATTGGTGGACGTCCACGTCTTCCATATAAGGAAACATGTTTTCATCACTTTAAACACTCTTCCCAATAATGAATCTTGCATTTCTTTAGGCATGTCGTTTAAGTTTTGGTTTTGGATTCCATTCTGATTTCAACAGTAAATTTAATATATTATAATTAGTTTTTATCATTTCCAGTACAATTTTTTACTATTCAGCTATACATTTTTTATATTTTCAATACACTTTTACATCATAAAACTATGTTTCTAAAACCTAAACTCAAACCTTCCTAAACTCAATTTGATCACGACTCTTGAAGAATTATTATTAGATACATTCGATGCATCCATAAAATAGTGCATCAAACCAATGATAAATTAATATTTATGTTTCTGGACTCCATATATGTATATCACTTTTCTCCCAAACTACCGCTTTTCTCCCAAAATAACACTTTACCCCTATCTGGTTTCACCATCCAACGTAATGCCTCCAATGTCACTGAATAATTGCTCGACTCTCTTGAGCTTGTATTAATTAGTTTAATTTAAAACAATAACTTGTATTTAATAGGCATAACTAGTTATATTATTTTTTAATCTTTGTATTCTCAAGGTTCGAACCTATGATCTCAGAGTTACCACATCTAGCATCCCATTAACCACCACCCAACTCTCCCCTTGGTTAGAACAATTTAGTAACCCATGTATAAAATTAGTGTAATAAGTATTGTTAGTAGGTCATAAATTAGGTATATGTAACACTATTTAGATAATGTTATAATGTTAAATTCTGATAATAAATATTATATTTCATTACTAAAAAGAGAATCATTGATACAACGGTGAATAATTTCATATGATAATAATCACATACAAGCATTTGAAAATAAACTAAATCGAACCTATACAGATCTAAATAAGTTATAATCCGTATAGATAAATAGAACAAAAAATTGCCATCGCGCTGGACAAATCACGTACCGAAATATGAATCCGATCTTGAATTTGCTACTAATATTCTGATGAAAGCCTCTAATCGATTCGATCTTACTTAATAATAATAATAATATCTCATTTATTTATATGGTAGAGAAACTCCTGTTTATTCGAGGATGCAAGATTTCTGACTATGAGCTAACAAAAAAATGCCATCATGGAAGTACAAAAATAAACTAAATAAAAGATTACAGGAAAGGAAATCTATTTCCCCATCTCCCATGGGAGAGGGAGGGAGACAAGGAGATTAGAGAAGAAAGAGGACAGGGTTTGAGGAAATCTATTTTCCCATCTCCCATCAGCCGTGCGTTGTTCCTGGAGACGTAGTCAAAGTAGTTACTTTTACTTCAGTAAATTTATCGAATTGTACGGAGCCTCAACCCCTATAAATTGAGGACCTCATTTCCCTTTTCATTTCATCAATTAATCAAATAAACAGTACCTTCTTATTCTTAGTTTGTTCTTCCTCTGCACTGCTCTTTTGAGTGGTATCAGAGACAGCTTTCTTTCCATGGATACATGTGGAAAATCCAATACCGAGTTCAACAACGATGTGAGTGATGCCTTAGCTCAACACGAGTCCAATTTTGATCAAATCAACGCCACCCTTCTATCTGTTCTAACTCAGATACAAAGCCTTAGTACTCGTGTTGATGGTCTTCAAAACAGAAGCCCCAGACAGCAACCCCTTTTCGAGCATAATCTGTTCACTCCACCACCTCCTCTGCCTCCCCCCCATAAATTTTCACAACCCCAAACTTCAATTCTCTATCTTCGTTGGCGACAACCCCATCGGATGGATCTATAAGGCTGAGCAATACTTCGCTTATGCCTGCATTCCCGCAGAACGCTAACTCCCCCTTACCTCCTTTCACATGGACGGCGAAGGCCTTGAGTACCAGTCATAAGACGCTTTTTTTGAATCACCAAAATGAGCGCTCTGTGTGGCAAGCAAGGCTCACTAGCCAAGCTTCCGCCAACTCTCACAAAAGGGACTCATTCCCAAGAACTTGTAAATATCACCATCCGAACTAATGAAAATAGATGAAGGCAAACTCATAAGCCAAAGTTTAGTTTTCATTAATAAAAGATAGTATTTAGAAGAAATAGCCAAGACCTTAAAGGGGGTGGACGAAAACCCAACTCCTGCTTACATTACACTAGTCCACCAATAACTAGTAAGGGAAAAAATCAGAAGTGCCTAGTAGGGGAATCAAGGTGTACCAAAATAGGTGAATTTGTGAAAGATCACCTGTTTGCCAGATAACTAATGTCCCCCAACTTTCCTAACTATAATCACTACTACAAAATAGAGCTTTAACGGCTGCGGTTTAATGGCGGAAAAGAGAAAACTACCGTTATAAAAGAAATACGGACTTTCGACGGCAGTTTTCAAATAAACCGCCGTAGAAAGTCCAATTAATCGCCATAGAAATGGAGTTTCTACAGCGGTTATAAGCAAACCGCCATAGAAAGTCCCTACTTTCTATGGTGGTTTGTCCCAACCACCGTAGAAAGCCCTACTTTCTATGGTGGATTTTCAATTAACCGTTGTAGAAGGTCCCTTTCTACGGCGGTTTATATGAAAACCGCCGTTGTATTGACGTATTTAACCCTAAATAACAACGTGTATCTTCATATCACGGCCGAAAGTCTTCTTCTCCAAATTTCTACTACGGTTTTACACGTTGATGTAAAGAATTGTCATTTGAAGCTAAAATTTAACACTTTAAGGTTAGCAACTTCTAAAATTTCTCAGTAATTGATTATTCTTGTACTTTAGATATGTGTATATTGAATTTATTTTTATTATGGTACAGTGAAAATTAAAGTTACAATCCATATATATGGTGAACCTTAGTATTGTGGAACCCTATGTAATTATACTATGTAGTTTGTTGGTGATGTGATATGATTTATAGTGTTTGGCTTTTATTGGATGATGTTCATATAATTAGCACTACTTAGAGTGTGTATTATTTTTTTTATGCATTGCATGCGTTTGATAAAATGCATAAATGAAAAACTTATGGGTTCTTCTTCATTTGATTATGTCTATTGTGCATGTGTTGGTTATGCATTATTTTTTTCATTGAGGTATTATATTAGTTTTGATTATATGAGTAACATTAGTATGACATGTGCTAAGACAAGCATGCAGCTTGATACTTTCTATATTGTTTGTTGAATTATTATTTGGTTTTATTAATTATTTCAAGGTGTTAGTTACGAATGGATCGAAATATCTTGTTGTATGGTGATCGGACCTCCGATTTGTATGCAAAAGAAGTTGAGAATTTCATTGAATTGGCTTATAAGAATACAAAGTATGTCCATTGTCCGTGTAAAGCTTGTAAAAATGGTGCGCGGTTTGATAACTCAGATACAATAAGATTCCATTTATATCGGAATGAATTTGATCCTTTTTATAAATTGTGAATTAGGCATGGTGAAAGTATTGACAGTTTTTCTGAGCAAAGAAAAGCTCATGGAAAAAGAGATGATGGGATTATAAGATATCGATTAGATGACATGATTGAGGATGTGGCCGAGGATTTTGCTGATAAACCAGAAGTTCTTGCTTCACTTTTGGGTGACAATGAGAAGCCTTTATACAACGGTTGCACTAGATATACATGCTTGTCTAGTGTTTTGAAGTTGTTTAATTTGAAAGCGGCAAATGAGTGGTCAGATACTAGTTTTACAGCCTTATTGAGGGTATTGAAAGATATGCTTCCAGAAGATAATGAAATTTCAGATCGAATTTATGAGGCAAAAAAAATATTGTGTCCAATGGGTATGGAGTATAAGAAGATCCACGCTTGCCCAAACGATTGCGTCCTTTATAGGAATGAGTATAAGGATTTATTGCTTTGTCCTAAGTGTAAAACTTCAAGATACAAAAAGAAGCAGCTATGTGATGAGGTTGAAGACAGTACTGATGCGCAAAAGAAGGGGTTACCGGCTAAGGTTCTGTGGTATCTTCCTATAATACCGAGATTTAAACGGTTGTTCGCTAATACAAAAGATGCAAAACATATGACATGGCATTCAGATCGGTGTATTCCCAGTGATGATGACAAGATGATAATGCATACATCAGACTCGAATCAGTGGAAAAAAATTGATTCAATGTATCCTTCATTTAGGGGAGAAGCTAGAAATTTGAGGCTTGGTTTGTGTACTGATGGAATGAACCTGTTTGGCAGTCTGAGTAGCACACATAGCTCATGGCCGGTGATGTTGGTTATTTACAATCTGTCGTCTTACTTGTGTATGAAGCGCAAGTATATACTTATGCCTCTAATGATTTCAGGCCCACGACAACAGGAAATGACATCGATGTGTATCTTTCTTCTCTTATTGAAGATTTGAAAAAGTTATGGGATGAAGGTGCACTTGTGTTTGATGCATACCGTCAAGAGATGTTCACATTACGTGCCATGTTGTTCTGTACCATTAATGATTTTCCTGCATATGGAAACTTGTCTGGGTACCCTGTTAAAGGGCATAAAGCATGCCCTATATGTGAGCAGAGTACATATTTTTGTCAGCTTGCACATGGGAGAAAGACAGTATACCTTGGGCATCGTAGATTTCTTCCCGAGACTCATCCGTATCGCCGTATGAAAAGAGCATTCAATGGATTTCAAAAGTTTAGAAAAGCTCCAGAACCCTTGAGTGGGCCAGAGGTGAAAGCTCGTGTGACGGACATTAATGTGGAGTTTGGAAAGCCTTCAGAGTCAAGCAATAACGATACATGTTGTTGGAAGAAAAAATCCATCTTTTTTGAACTTTCATACCGGGAGAACTTGGATGTCAGACATTGTCTCGACGTTATGCATATTGAGAAAAATATTTGTGAAAGCTTGTTAGGTACGCTTTTGAACATACCTGGGAAAACTAAGGATGGTTATAACGCGAGACTTGATATGGTTGATATGAACATAAGATCAAATTTAGCACCGGTAGCTCGACGACAACGCACATATCTACCACCTGCCTGTCACACTTTGTCCAGAAAAGAGAAAAAACAATTGTGTTCAAGTTTGAGTAGCATCAAAGTTCCATCCGGATATTATTCAAATGTAAGTGACTTATTTCCGTAAAAGATTTAAAACTTGTTGGTTTGAAGTCTCATGATTGCCATGCCTTAATGCAACAATTGTTGCCTGTAGCTATTCGCTCGATATTGCCCAAGCATGTTAAGTCCAGTATAACAAGACTTTGCTTCTTCTTCAATGCTATATGTAGCAAGGTTATCGCACGCGAAAGACTTGATCAGTTACAAGATAAAATAATTGTTGTCTTTTGTCAATTAGAAATTTATTTTCCACCCGCCTTTCTTGATATTATGGTACATTTGGTGATTCATTTGGTTAGAGAGATAAAAATCTGCGGGCCTGTTCATTTGCGATGGATGTACCCATTCGAGCGGTATGTGAAAGTCTTTAAGGGGTATGTTAAGAATTGTTATCATCCTGATGGTAGTATTGTTAAAGGTTATATAGCTGAGGAGGTAATTGATTTTTGCACTGAGTACTTGGCCGATACAACATCAATTGGAATATCTAAGAATCGGCACGATGCGAGGATTACAGGTATGGGCACAAGGGGAGGAAAAATGTTTACGCCTTCTAATGTTGAATTGATGAAGGCGCATCTCTACATGCTGCGTAATTCTGAAGAAGTTGAGCCCTATGTGAGAGACATATGCGTTCAATAAGAAAGTCTTATCCTACTTGGACGGATCAAAATGTGCTCAATGAACATATTCGGACATTTGTCAATTGGTTTGGTAATGCTGTCATGGGCAAAGACGTTTCGGAGACATTAAAATGGTTGGCGTTTAAGCCCAGCCATGTGGTACGAGCATTTTTGGGCTATGACATAAATGGATATTCATTTGCTACAAAGAGACAAGATGAGAAGAGCACGGCACAAAACAGTGATGTTACATTAATCTCGGAGACTTTACATGTTTCTAGCAGGAAGGATAAAAATCCAATGTATGCAAGCATGGCATATTATGGGGTGATCGAAGATATTTGGGAGCTTGACTATGTTTGTTTCAAAGTAGCTGTATTTCAATGCAAATGGGTTGATACCAATAACGGGGTTCGAACTAATGATCCATTGGAATTTACCTTGGTTGACCTTAATCGAGAGGCTTTCAAGGGGGAACCATTTATACTTGCATCGCAGGCGAAACAGGTTTTTTATATCACCGATCCTTGTGACGAACATTGGTCTGTTGTTCTTCATGGTAAACAACATCACGGAGTGGAAGGGATTGATACAGAAGAAGGGCTTTATGAGGTGGGCCCTTTTTCTAGTGGGTTACCTGAATTGACAGCAGTTGAAGAAGATAGGGAACTTGAAAAATACATACTTCATGATGACCACAGCGAAGGATTATGATTCGAGGATCAAGTGTCCCATAAGAGAAAGAGAATATGTTAAGAATCAATGTAAAGGTATATTGTTTGTTTTTGTGTGTGTGTGTGTGTGTGTGTGTGTGTGTATTTATATCTGTATATTTGATTTTAATGAAACTATGTGGACATAATTTTATAACAACATTTTTTTTTATCCTTCTTACTGTCTGATTGAAACAAGTCACAACTTGGATGAAGCTGCGCAGTCATGGGATAAAATTTTCAGGGAACTGCATATATCGAAATGTTTAGAAATGAATTTGTTATTGCTGGAAATTGGGTGAAGCTTTTGTGTTGATGTTAGGATGACAGGGTGTTTTGGTTAAATTTACAGGGAAGACTATGTCGGAATTGATTTTAAACTGAATTCCGTATTATTTGAAGTTGTTGGAATCTTAATGAAGTATTTAATTATGTGCATATCCTTGACATGGATTATGTTACATTTATAGGGGAGACTCTGTCGAATTTTCTGGCAAATTGATTTCCTTGTTTTTTTATTTTTGATTAAATGTTCAATGTTTTTTTTACAATGAGTAGTTTAATTTGGTAAAATTTACAGGGGAAGCTCTACATTGATTTTTGTTTTGATTTTACATTTAACGCTTGATAAATTACTTTTCTGTGCATCGGAAACAAGATATTCATTTAGCGAGGTTAGTTATTGACCGCCAAATGAATTAATTATTCGTTTATTGATTAATAAATCTTTATTATTTTAGAGAGATTCTTTAATATAATTTCTATTGAGGCGCACTTCGTACCGGCGGCAACCTATTTCTATTTTTCGCCTCTTAACTAGCATGCATGTATACGAGATATACAGAAGCGATCAAAAATTATTAAGACTATACATGGATACGACATTGAGTACTTGTACCCAATTGTAAAGAGTATTAATTCTTTCAAGCTATGGATGATTTATCTTAATATAATTGCAATTTTTGATTGCCTTTAATTATTAAACTAGAGATAATTAATTCAGAACACATAAACTGAATAGTACAAAACCTACCATAAATTCAATGAAATTTGTTTTTTAATTGGGACTGTAATATTGAATATGCAATTTAATAGTGATCAACCGTTGCAAGTAAATAAAATACATTATATTGAGCAACATACTAAACGTAATGTATTTCACTATAAATATTCGATTAATATTATCGTCCTTAATTGCAAATATATATATAGCTAATGAAATCCAGTAAGTATTGCTTTATATTTTTATTGGGCCCTTAAGAATTCATTTTTCTTATACTACTTAATGCATTTATCGATTTGATTATTTTATCTCGTTCGCCCAAGTCGAAAACGCAGAAAATTTAGGGAAGATAATGAAGCTTATTACTTTATCAAAGCTTACATTACTTTTACAAAATATATTAATTTTGAGCTTTTACCTATAATTATTGTGTAATATTACATGAAAATTTTCTGGTGGAATGGTTCACGAGAAAATTTGAAATTTAATTATTAAATGTTTCATAAAAGGCAAGCTTCTGTACATAATTAATAAATATAATGTAAATTGGGTATGTAATATTACATTTACAAAATTGTGGGGTTAATTTATAAAAATGAAAAAAAAGAGAAATTAATAGGAAAATATGTGCACGGGGGAATTGGCTCCAATTTTTTCCACTCTTCTACGGCGGTTCAAAAAAAATCACCGTAGAACCAACCATTCTACGGCGGTTCAAGAAAAAATCGCCGTAGAAAATACATTCTACGGCGGTTTTTTCTTGAACCGCCGTAGAATAAACCGCCGGTCTAAATTCAAATATGTTGGTTTAATCTCTCTAATTTTCCCACATTTCCCCTGCTTCTCCCCTGCATTCCCCTATAATATTGAATATGCAATTTAATAATGATCAACCGTTGCAAGTAAATAAAATACATTATATTGAGCAACATACTAAATGTAATTTATTTCACTATAAATATTCGATCATTATTATCGTCCTTAATTGCAAATTATATATAGCTAATGAAATCCAGCAAGGATTGCTTTATTTTTTTATTGGGCCCTTAAGAATTCATTTTTCTTATACTACTTAATTCATTTATCGATTTGATTATTTTATCCCGTTCGCCCAAGTCGAAAACGCAAAAAATTTAGGAAAGATAATGAAGCTTAAATATTTATCAAAGCTTACAAGTACTTTTACGAAATTTATTAATTTTGAGCTTTTACCTATAATTATTGTGTAATAGTACATGAAATTTTTCGGTGGAATGGTTCACGGGAAAATTTGAAATTTAATTATTAAATGTTTCACAAAAGGTGAGCTTCTGTACATAATTAATAAATATAATGTAAATTGGGTATGTAATATTATATTTACAAAATTGTGGGGTTAATTTATAAAAATGAAAAAAATAGAAATTAATAGGAAAATATGCGCGTGCGGGAATTGGCTCAAATTTTTTCCACTCTTCTACGGCGGATCAAAAAAAACCGCCGTAGAACCAACCATTCTACGGCGGTTCAAGAAAAAATCACCGTAGAAAATACATCTACGGCGGTTTCACTTTGAACCGCCGTAGAATGTATTTTCTACGGCGGTTTTTTCTTGAACCGCCGTGGAATAAACCGCTGGTCTAAATACAAATATGTTGGTCTAATCTCTCTAATTTTTCCACATTTCCCCTGCTTCTCCCCTGCATTCCCCTGTACTATTGAATATGCAATTTAATAATGATCAACTGTTGCAAGTAAAAAAAATACATTAGATTGAGCAACATACTAAATGTAATGTATTTTACTATAAATATTTGATTAATATTATTGTCCTTAATTGCAAATACATATATAGCCAATGAAATCTAGTAAGTATTGCTTTTTTTTTTTTTTTTTGGGCCCTTAAGAATTCATTTTTCTTATACTACTTAATGCATATATCGATTTGATTATTTTATCCCGTTCGCCCAAGTCAAAAACGCAGAAAATTTAGGGAAGATAATGAAGCTTAAATATTTATCGAAGCTTACAAGTACTTTTACGAAATTTATTAATTTTGAGCTTTTACCTATAATTATTGTGTAATAGTACAAGAAATTTTTCGGTGGAATGGTTCACAGAAAAATTTGAAATTTAATTATTAAAGGTTTCACAAAAGGCGAGCTTCTGTACATAATTAATAAATATAATGTAAATTGGGTATGTAATATTATATTTAAAAAATTGTGGGGTAATTTATAAAAATGGAAAAAAATAGAAATTAATAGGAAAATATGCGCGTGCGGGAATTGGCTCCAATTTTTTCCACTCTTCTACGGCGGTTCAAAAAAAACCGCCGTAGAACCAACCATTCTACGGCGGTTCAAGAAAAAATCACCGTAGAAAATAGATTCTACGGCGGTGTAAAGTGAAACCTTTCTATAGCGGTTTCACTTTGAACCGTTGTAGAATACCTTGCTACAGCGGTTTCACTTTGAACCGCCGTAGAATGTATTTTCTACGGCGGTTTTTTCTTGAACCGCCGTAGAATAAACCGCCGGTCTAAATTCAAATATGTTGGTCTAATCTCTCTAATTTTTCCACATTTCCCCTGCTTCTCCCCTGCATTCCCCTGTAATATTGAATATGCAATTTAATAATGATCAACCGTTGCAAGTAAATAAAATACATTATATTGAGCAACATACTAAATGTAATTTATTTCACTATAAATATTCGATTAATATTATCGTCCTTAATTGCAAATATATATATATAGCTAATGAAATCCAGTAAGGATTGCTTTATATTTTTATTGGGCCCTTAAGAATTCATTTTTCTTATACTATTTAATGCATTTATCGATTTGATTATTTTATCCCGTTCGCCCAAGTCGAAAACGTAAAAAATTTAGGGAAGATAATGAAGCTTAAATATTTATCGAAGCTTACAAGTACTTTTACGAAATTTATTAATTTTGAGCTTTTACCTATAATTATTATGTAATAGTACATGAAATTTTTCGGTGGAATGGTTCACGGGAAAATTTAAATTTTAATTATTAAATGTTTCACAAAAGGCGAGATTCTGTACATAATTAATAAATATAATGTAAATTGGGTATGTAATATTATATTTACAAAATTGTGGGGTTAATTTATAAAAATGAAAAAAAATAGAAATTAATAGGAAAATATGCGCGCGCGGGAATTGGCTCAAATTTTTTCCACTCTTCTACTGCGGTTCAAAAAAAAAGCCGTAGAACCAACCATTCTATGGCGGTTCAAGAAAAAACCGCCATAGAAAATACATTCTACGGTGGTTTAAAGTGAAACGGTTTCGCTTTAAACCACCGTAGAATGTATTTTCTACGGCGGTTTTTTCTTGAATCACCGTAGAATAAACCGCCGGTCTAAATTCAAATATGTTGGTCTAATCTCTCTAATTTTCGGCCACCATTTCCCCTGCTTCTCCCGTGCATTCCCCTGTGTCCCTCTCCCCTCTCCCGACCCGGCTTCAGTTTCGTCACACCCGGGAGCTGTCGCCGGTGCCAACCTAGACGTCCGACCTTTGCCTGCCCTTCCTGGCAGCTGTTTGGCGTTGCTGCTCGGACCTAGCTCACCAAGGTCCGAGCTTTAGGTGTCGCAGACCCCGGCCACCATTTCTTCCATTTTCCCCAACAATATTTTTGGCCTTGGTTGTAGGATTGCAATCCTACATAAGGTTTAGCCGACTTCTATGCTTGCATTTTAAAGCTTTTGAAATTTTACCTTCCTTCTTTTACTTCCTATTGGACTAGGGTTTTTTTTCACAATGTTGATTTCGGGTTTGATACTAGTGATGAATGCTTGGATTGCTTTGGGTTTGCTCGATTGTTGGTTGAATTGGTTTGGTTGTTGAATTTCGTGTTTTGTTTTGAGTAAGTTGAGAACCTAGGTGTTTGATTCGGATTTCAATTAAGTACCTTTTCAATTCGGTTTTGCTTCATTAAGATGAGAACCTTGGTGTTTGATTTCGGTTTTGCTTAATTAATTTGAGAACATTGGTGTTTGATTTCGGTTCTTAGGCGATTTAGTGTTCCTTCTTTAGTGATAATGAGGAAAATGCTTGGTTGTTGAGTTGAAGTTGTGGAATTTAAGCTTTATAGGGTTCCTTCTCTGGGGCTCCCTTGGTTTAATGTCTTGAATGCCCCTTATCTATTGAAAGTAAAGCTATCTTTGTATCAATGTAAAGCATCTTTATTGCAAAAGCACAAAGTACCTTTTGAGTGTAGCTTGTCTTGTTTTAGGGAAGGAGAGTTTCAAATGAGTGAACTCCTCCTTAAAGCTTTTACATTTCTTACTGTATTTTGGTTTTATCCTTTAGTAGAAACGATTGTTCTCATTAGTTGTTGGTTGTGAAATGTCAAGTGCTTTATCAATGTTACCCTTTATAAGTCCACTTTTTTTGGGGCTCCTTTGGTTTAAGTTGGATAATGGCACTTGTGTATTGCAAATAACACTTTCTCCTCGTCTCTTTCCCATATCTTTGTTTGAAATGAGTGAAATATGCTTTGTGAGTCGTTCTCCATGATGAGGGGGATTTTTTTATAAATGTAGAGTGTGAAATATCACTTCTCCTTAAATCTTTTACCTGAGGTGATTTAGTGTTCCTCCTTTAGTGCTAAGGAGGATAATGCTTGGTGGTTGAGGTGAAGTTGTGTTCCTCCCTTGGTTTAATGTCTTGAATGCCCCTAATATATTGAAAGTAAAGCTATCTTTGCATCAATGTAAAACTTCTTTATTGCAAAAGCACAAAGTACCTTTTGAGTGTAGCTTCTCTTGTTTTAGGGAAGGAGAGTATTTTTTATGAGTGAACTCCTCCTTAAAGCTTTTACCTTTCTTACTATATTTTGGTTTTATCCTTTAGTAGAAATGAGTGAAATGCTAGTTCTCGTTAGTTGTTGGTTGCAAAATGTGAAGTGCTTTATCAATGTTACCCTTTATAAGTCCACTTTTTTTGTAGCTCCTTTGGTTTAAGTTGGATAATGGCACTTGTGTATTGCAAATAACACTTTCTCCTCCTTGCTTTCCCTTATCTTTGTTTGAAATGAGTGGAATATGCTTTTTGAGTTGTTCTCCGTGATAAGGGTGATTTTTTTATAAATGTAGAGTGTGAAATATCACTTCTCCTTCAATCTTTTACCTTAGGTGATTTAGTGTTCCTCCTTTCGTGCTAGGAGGAAAATGCTTGGTGGTTGAGTTGAAGTTGTGTTCCTCCCTTGGTTTAATGTCATGAATGCCCCTAATCTATTGAAAGTAAAGCTATCTTTGCATCAATGTAAAACTTCTTTATTGCAAAAGCCCAAAGTACCTTTTGAGTGTAGCTTGTCTTGTTTTAGGGAAGGAGAGTATGCTTTATGAGTGAACTCCTCCTTAAAGCTTTTACCTTTCTCACTATATTTTGGTTTTATCCTTTAGTCTAAATGAGTGAAATGCTAATTCTCATTAGTTGAAGTTGCGAAATGTACATTGCCTTTTAAATTTAAACATTACAAGCATTCTTTTTTTTGTCTCCTTTGGTTTAAAGTGTTCAATGGCGCTTGGGTTTTGAAATTAAAGCTTTTCTTTAAATGCAAAGATGTTATCTTGTTTTCTCTTTGTCTTTACATAAAGTTTAAGATAAGCTAATGGCCCGAAAAAGAAAACGCAATGAGGAGCATAGTGATGAGGGAAAGCGCAATGGAGATGGGTCTTCTACTAGATCTAAAAGAGGTAGAGGGCCTACAAATTGCAACGATATTTTGGAAATGCGTATGAAGGGAAAAGCTCTTGAGATTTCATTCAATTCCAAAAATGAGCCTAAAAATTATCATACAAAGTGGATTACATTCATAGCATTCACGGCCCGGAGCAAAGTGGACATTATGGAATATGCATCATGGCCCAAAGTCCCTGACGAGATCAAGAAGAGAGTGTGGATGGAAATACAGGTATTCTACAAAATTATAATGCATTGTTTGTTCACCCATTTATACAAATGAACCAAATTTATCTAAATTTGTACTTCTATTGTTTACTGTAGGCATTATCTGTTTTTAAATCAACTGAGAAGAACTCGAAACCAAGTGGATTTCTTATGCCGGTAAACGTTGGAAAGATTGGAAATCCTTTTTAGGTAGATATGTAAATGGCGACTTGAAGGGTGAGGATTCATGCCTTGAATATAAATATCTCCCTAGGAAGACATGGCTTAAGTTTAAGGCTAGCCGTGAAACAGAAGAATGGAAGGTGGGTTTTTGAAATTCATTTCTTTCTTCTTTTTGGATATTTGAAATTGCTCAATTTATGAATAATCACTTTTCATTGTATTTTTCTCTAGGCAATTCGTAAAAACGTGCAAAAGAATGCCACTTTAAATTCTTTTTACCATAATTTATCTCGTGGTGGATACCGACGACTAAAGAAGAATTTGCATGAAGAGGCTTTGCTTGCAAATGGGAAGAAGGCTTTAGAGGACGGTACGTCCGAAGAAGAAGGAGAAGAACCTTATGTAGGGCCAGGCCGGCATCTACTTTGGAGACAGGCTCACACAAACAAAAAAGGCGAATACTTTATCCCAGAGGCTGGTTGTGTTAGAAGTGAAATTGTAAGTTTACACCATACATTTTCTTATGTTTTAGTTCTTTAAGCTACGCATATAATTAAAACTATAATTGATCTATTTACATTTCATATTTTTGGCAAAACGTTTAGGAAAATCTATGTTTCCGCGAGTCCCAAGGGGAGAAAGTTGCAGAGGGTAGGAATGACAATCTTGTCAAAGCAACAAGAAAGACCGATCACCCTAGTCGTGTTCGCGGCCATTCTACCAGGGCACGTATCACAGATGTTTTTCCGAAAACAAGCCCGTCGCTTAAAGATGAACTAGATTTAACTAAAAGAAAGTTTCAGAAAACCACTGCCCAGTTCGATGAATGTCAAACAGGTATTAAGATGCTGGTTGGATTTATATGTACTAAGATGGGGACTGACTATGATACAGCAAGAGCCACTGTCCTGAAAACTTGTCTATATTGGTGAGATTATCAACAAAAAATGGAAAAGCTGCATCTTCAATCACAAAACCGTAGCTACAACGATTGAAATCAGAGACATATGAGTGGTTGTAATAACTGTCAAGTGTGACATTGATTTTCCAAGCACCATTAGGTATAGAAATCTGGCAACATCCGATACCAGAGCAAGGACCATCCTCGACATCCCCCTTGTTATCACAAATGGACATACACCCAGTGGTGTAGCTACGTTCCCTACGTTCACCTCTAAAAATAGCATAAGTATCGCAACCAATTACCATGAACTTATTGGCTGAGCTGTTGAAAACCATGGGATCGGCTATGGTCGTCCATTGGTTAAAGTAATCAGAACGAGTGTGGTTTTTTTGAGAATAGCAGTCATATTCCACGTTATTGAAGATGCGTAACTGACCTGTCAGAGATATATCTTTAATGACGAAAGGACTTATCCTCAGATATGATGTGGAAGAGTCGAAATCATTGGAAGCGTTGCACTGGACGAGGAAATGTGTATTGAAGTAACAACCTTCTCTCGTACCGAATGGAAATGGAATGCTTACATTACCACAAGAATCCTCGCAGCCATTTTTGGCTATAGGAAATGGTGAAGAAGGATGAATTATCAAGGAAAAAACTAGGAAAATGGATATTAGAAATGGAATCGAATCCATGGACGTATTGAGTGATTGTTTTGTGTTTTTCCTGCTTTGCGAATCGCAAGTGAGAGTCAGTTTCGCATGGGGCCTTTTTGTAGTTATTTTGTCTCTGGTCAAGTCGACGCCAGTCAAGCCAAGTCAACCCTTTCCATTGGCCAATAAGGGCGTCAAGTCAACCCCAGCATTACTGTATATTAGTATTAATAATTACTACTAAATTAATTAATGACAGAAAGATCATGCATGTACATGCACAAATTATGGAAAAGATGCCGTACGTGCTAATAATGAAGCCAATCATTTCCTCTAAACTTAGCAATAAAATTTAATTTGGGATATCAAGGTCTCATCATTATGATGATTCATGTTTCAAAAGATTTTCGAAAGATGTTTTTGGAAATAGTATTTGAGTGAAAAAAATGCATTGAAAATGAAAATTTTGAAAGATTAATATAAAAAAATATAGTTGAATAATCAAAAATGTGCATTTAGGAATGATGAGATATTAATATAAAATGCAAATTTTTATAAATATATTTCTGAAAACATGCTAACGAACGGGTCCTTATCTTGCTTTGGTCCCTCTCCTTAAATTTTTTTTATCTTCATCCCTTAACTTTAATATTACTTTCTAAAATGGTTTCAAACTCAAATTTTGGCAAGATATAACCTCTCTCCGACTAGCACATTGCTATTTTCGGCTGAATTAAGAAGCGAACAAAATGATTTACATTTTCATTTTTTATATTTGCCATCACTAATGTGTGTAAATCTCACGTGTTAACAGAATTACTTCAAATGTTATCAAAATTTAAGGCTATGGATGAAAATGAAATTTGTTCAAGTTGGACCAAAGAGAAACATTAGCTCAAGTTAAGGGACCGAAAGACTGATTTAACCTCTTGGTGCTCGAGATGGGAAAGGGAAGGCATCCCGTATTTGAATTTAAAATAATCAACAACTACATTAAAATCAAATAAAGTTTTAATTACCTTCATCGCGTGTATTTTGGTGTATGTAGTTTTTTTCTTTCTGTAGTCTGACAATAATAGGTCAATGGGTAAGACCTGGTCAAAGTCTACGCAAAAATTAACCAAGCAAGAACCTGCATGCCTTAGGCCATCTCCAACCATTTCTTCATTTTGCAACAAATTTTCCCTCATTTTACAAGAGTTACCGTAATTTTACTCTAACCATTTCCTCATTTCATCTTTTAGAATATTCCATTAAAATTCTCTTCCTTACTTAATTTTATATTCTTTTTTATTATTTTTGTACTTTTTTGCTTTTTTAGATAATACCCCTAATTTTTTTGTTTATTACGCATTTAATAAATGGTGAAAGAAAGTATTAAGAAATTTCTTCTTAATACTAAAATACTAATTAATACATTTCACATAACTATTTAAATAATAAGAATTTATTTATCAATCTCACGTAAACATAAAATAAAATATTACATTAGATCGTTAATAATACATGCAATACTAATCATTCATTATTCGAATCACCAAATGTTTCTCCCACAAATGCTTTATTAGTGCATTACAAAGCTCGATATGAGCATCTTCATTTCTTATGTATTCATATCAAGAAAGAAATTGTTGAAACCGATAATTTTCATATCGTTTAATTTGTATGCGGCTCTGCATCAAGATTTAGGCTAATTGAGAAGGTAATATCGCGTTCATCCTCAATAATCATATTGTGCATGATAATACGTGCAGTCATGATATCGTGCAACACATTTTTAACTGAACAATAAACCAATCATAATTCATAAAGTGTAATGTCAAGTGTTAAAAATTACAAAATAATTATAAACAGTAATTTACCAAGAATAAAACTATTATTATTAGGAGTAAATCATATATTTAATATAAAATAATTAATTAATAATTAAAGAAATTAAGGATTAAATTGCAAATTACATAACTAATAGAAATATTTTATAATGCAAGTGGACCTCTAAAAAACTTATTAAAAAAAGAAGAACTAAGATGCAAGATCTACAGTACTCTCCGCATATTTGTACAGGAACAGTAGAAATTTGCATATTTTCCTGCATTGCGCAGCTGGGTTCAGTTGTCCTTTAGCCAAATTACAGCAATTTGCAATTGGCTTTGGAGATGCTCTTACACCATACTTTCAATATCCAGAACAGAAAAATATCTGCCTGTCAACCTGAGATGAATGATGATTGCTTTCGGACAATAATACTTGGGCCGGTAATATACGAATTCCATTTAGATTAAGACTCTTAACACTTTTACAAAAAAAAAAAAAAAAAAAAAGAGCCTACCATTATTGGCCGCCAAAAACTCATGTGAAACGGGTTTATACATAGGATGGAACATCATCCACACGCGTCTCTTTTTGTTTTTTAAAATTTTATTTTCCAACTCGCATCCCTGTAATGTTGACGAAGTAGACGTTAAAGTTATTCATACTCCATGAGTTCATGAGAAAACTTGTATATCATTTTAGTGTTGACGAGGTGAGGGATAAAAAGTGTACAAGGACCAATTTTATTTGTCTTTCTTTTTCCCACAAAAAACTGCATAAAGCCGATTTATGTTTAAAACGCAATTTATAAATTAGACATCACATGAACAATGTGCGTCTCTATACGTATCTGTCAAAAAAAAAAAAAAAAACAATGTGCGTCTCTATACGTATGTTCTCAATCTTTTTTTTCTTCTTTAAGCGTAGTGATACATCACTCTTCTAGTTTTAGTCGAGCACCTTGTTTTTTTGTTATTTTCTTTACTTTTGTTATTTTTACAATATTGCTACTCATAAAGGTTGAGAGTACTCTTACATGAGTGACGTCACTGATTTTGAGAAGTAGCATGGTTCTTGAAATATTATCAATTTGACTCTTTCAAAAATACCGTGCAATTCTTGAAAGATTATCAGTTTATATAAAAATATAATAGAAAAAGAAAACAAAACTTTAACCATAAAAAAATGACATTCGTAAATAGTACTAGTGGTATAATTCACGAGTATCAATGACACTCTGGAAGAGTATCACTTTAAGTAAAAAGTAAGAATAAGTAAAACTTTTACTCTTCCGATAGCTTTACTCTTCAAGACTAAAACTAATACTCTAAAATATAAAATTTTAAAAACAAACTTATGAAACTAGTACTCTTTGAAGAGTAGATGTTCTTTGAATAAAAAACATTCAAGAGTATCAATGATACTCGTGAACGTACAATACAAGTGGTACTATTGACGAGTATTAATTATTTTTATACTTAAAAGTGATAGTTTTTAATAGTATCATTGATACTCGTGATCAATACCACATGGACTATTCACGAATATCAATTTTTATTTTATTTCTTTTTACTTAAAAGTGATACTCTTCGTGATCACAAGTATCCAAATTGTGTTTATTTATTTATTGTATTTCTTTGTATCAATTTAAAAGTATATATATAACGCGTCTTTACATGAACATGGATTGCATACATAAAACCATAAATGGGGAGTGCCTTATTCTTCTTCTTCTTCCTTTTTTATTTTTATTTTTTATTTTTTGTTGGCCCGAGCAAGGACTAGTTTATTGGTCTCCCATATGCATTGACTTTTGATGTAGACTCTTAAGTCTTCCACTCTTAATTTTTTCTTTTCCAAAAGAGAAAAAACAGAAAAAGACTCTTAACACGCCATTATTGGCCAAATGATGGTTGACTACTTGACTTTCGAGAGACAGGCAGCCAAATTAGTTAGCAACAAAATGGCAGAGAAGCACAATTAATTTCAATTTGCAAAGAGCCTGCACATGCATCTTGTAGTGCAAATGGATTCGAATAATCCCAACTTAATTATACCCATGATTTTGCTATCCTTTTTGCATGAAGATATCTCCTAATTTGGCATTTCCAATAGCAAAGCCAGGCTGCAAAGACCACTGTGGTAATGTAAGCATTCCATTTCCATTTGGTACTCGAGAAGGTTGTTACTTAAATTAACAATTCCTCATGACGTGCCGCAATTCTTCCGGTAATGTCCACCCTCCCCAACTTGATTTATACTTGTACAACAGTACAATCCTAGTTAACGATATATATCTGGGTGGCCAGTACCGGGTTTTGTATCACGTTGGATATAATTGCTATAATCAAAATAACCACACTCTGTCTGATTACCACTGGCCATGGATGACATGAGGTGGTTTCCCCATAGCATTAACAGTACAGTAAATAAGTTCACAGCAATTGGTTGTGATACTTATGCTGTTGTAGAAGGTGCAGGTTACAATGCGCGGACATGTTTCACCGGTTGCATGTCTTTTTGTAGTTACAGGGAAGATGTACTGAATTGTTCATGTTCAGGTATCGGGTGTTGTCAGACATCTATCCCTAATGGAGCTCGGCAGATCAATATTACGTTGGCTAGCTATTTTAATCACTCTCGTGTCTCGGAATTCAATCCTTGCAGCTATTCTTTTCTGGTTGAAGACTCGGCTTTTCAGTTTTTTTCTGATAATCTCACCAATATAGACAAGAATTCGAGGTTTCCGGTTGTGGTGGATTGGGTTGTTGCAACTAATGTGTCTTGTGCGAAGGCCAAAAAGAACCAATCCTCTTACGCTTGTAAGACTGAGAATGGTGAATGCTATGACGATAAAGAGGCCATAGGTTATCGGTGTAGGTGCAAAGATGGTTTTGAAGGCAACCCATATCTCCCCGTTGATGGTTGCCAAGGTAATCATTGACTTAATTGCATACTTTTTCCTATTCATCCCATTACTTGTTTAACTATTGGTGTTGGAGAGACAATAAAACTTTGATGGAAGAGTGACTTTTACTATTCTTTTAATAATAATCTTACACACTCTATTTGTTGATTAAACAAGTTTAGGCTGCTTTTTATAGTTGCCATTACAAGAATCTTGATTGTCTCACATCCTATAAAGCTTCCCATGCCATCTTCCAGATTTTCATTACATTTATTGTCTAGGAATGTTAGCGATCCTAGACCAATGAATTTGACCAGTCTTCCATTAGAAATCTAAAAGACAATTCCAGAAATATTATTAATTCCATTCATTGCACATTACCAACAATTGGGTTTATTATGTAGTTTAGCTGCAATGATTGATGTTTTCTATCTTAGATCCTTTGTCCATTTTTATCATGTCTTATTCTGTTATTGAGAATAAAGTGAATGACAAAGTAAACTTATTTTCTTTCACGACACATAATATATAAAAAGAACAAAAAATGGACCAGGGATTTGATTAAGATGTTTTGTGCCTGGAAAACTATGTGTATGATCCATATTTAGTTAGCTTGCAATATTATCAAAGATGTTTTCTGCCAGGAAAACTATGTGTAAGATCCATATTTAGTTAGCTTGTATTATCAAAGATGTAATTTGATCGTAAGTCTTTTTTGTTCATTCTCTAAAGATTTGAAGCTTAATTTGCAGATATTAGTGAATGTGCAACTTTCACTCTTCACAACTGTGCAAATGACAGTGCGTGTGTTAATACACTTGGAGGTTATACACGCAGACGCAATCAAGGGTACCATGGGAACGGGAGAAAAGACGGAAAAGGGTGCATTGCTGATCAACCACCACCTACAAAAAATTATTGGCCTATTTTTGCAGGTTAGCTTATCCTTAGACTAGAGTGATCATAGCTACTTAAACAGATCGATTTTTTGTCCAATTAATTTACTCTCTTATTCAGTATCAAAGATAAGGAAGGGTTGGGGTTAGATTTCAAGTTACAAAATCTCCTATCTAATTCCTCTATAAGCATGCAACGGGTATAAAATTAATGTAGGTGGCAAACGATTGTGAATTCTAAGTTCAAGTCACTTAGATTGTCTCAATTCCCTCGATCACATATGTTCTCATGGTAATTTATGGGTTTTAAACCATTACGATTAATTGCCTTTTGAATCCAATTAGTATATTTCTATCTAATTAGTATTCAAATCCTATCACTAGTGGTGAATATGAAGAATTGTAATCAACTCATTTCTACAAACACCCAATGTGCCTCAAGCACTACCAAAAAACGGGATTTGAACAATCAGCCTTTTTACCCCCTTTGGCATCGGGTATTTGAGTAATCCTCAACATGTGTTAGTGATATACAATGCTAAAGATTTCGAATAATTTAAAACGGCTTTCCCTCAATTGGTGCTAATGACCTGATTATTCACACTGGCGTCTTTTCGGATCGATTTCTGAATGAACTTCTAATGCGTTCAGACCCTTTGTGTATAGAACAACAAGTGCATGATTGTAATTCATTAGAGATGACACCTAGCTAACAGGGTAAAATAGCGTGAATGAGCAGTGATGATAATGAGGTTTTACATATATAGTTTTGAGGTTACAATAACGAAGTTTTACATATATAGTTTGATAATTTATTAAATTATTAATTTGAAAAAATGTAACTACAATGAAAGAAATGTTTTTAAAATGCTATAAGATGAAAAAATTTAAATGTATAAATTTATTTATTTAAATGTTAAAAATATATTACAGAAATTTAGTTGAAATTTTCATTATTATTTTCAAAATTTATAGATGATTTTTCACCTAACATTTACATTGTTGGTTGATACAACTTATTATGTAATTTTTTGTTTGAAAATGTAAAAAACTATAAAATAGATAATGAAATTTTCAACTTTATAATAGTACATATTGTTGAATGAAATTTCTTCTACTTTATTATATACTCTCCTCGTTTTACCTATTAATATATATTCACGTCCTCCCAAATTCCATTTTAATAAATATCTGAAAATGGTATATATATATATATATATATATATATATATACAGATTTAAATGACTTATATATTGAGATCATATAGGTTCATTGTGTACTGAATGCATTGCTTGTTCCTAGCTACCATATATATAATAGAAACAATTTATTTGTTGTTACTTTTATGGCATAGTTAGTGTGGATGGGCAATCTCTATTAAGAAAAAAAATCTGCCTTTGAAGCATGAGGAGTAGTCAGTTAGTGTGCCAACGCTCAATTTTTGTGCGAAAGTTAATTTTTCCGTTCTCTTAAAACTATCTAAAACCTATTTATTTTTGAGGAAGTTTGATAATTTGTTTCACATGTCCGGAATTAAAAGAAAAGTGTAATTTATATTTAATTTCTTTTTAGATATTTCAATAAAAGGTGCAATATCTATTATCTGAACGTGCAATGTTTTGAAATTAGATGTGCAATGGTTTTCTATTAATCGAGCAACGGACACGACCTATATATATGCAAGAGTAAATGTGCAATATAGGAATTAAAAAAACATGTTCATATCATTATAAATTTTGAAATGAGATGTGCAATGTACCAACATTAAACATGCAACGTATTTGGGATAGATGTGCAATTGTGTATCAATAAATGTGCAAAGTTCACATATAAAAAAATATATTTATTCCTTACAACTAACTAAATAATTAAAATAACCATTTTTGTATTTGGTATGCCAATATGGATAATTTTTTTTGGGAGTAAAAATATGTATTCTTATAATTATAAGTTCTGAAATGAGATGTGTAATGCACCAACATCAAAAGTGCAACATATTAGGGATAGATATTTGCAGTTGTGTATCAGTAAATGTGCAATGTTCATATATAAAAAATAATTTTTATTCCTTACAATTAAATAAATAAATAAAATTATCATATTCACATTTTGTTTGTTTACCTGCAGATTTCTTTTTGTTTTGCGGTATGTTAACTTGATTAGCAGGTTACCACTAATTAATGGATTATACTATACATACTAGTTAAATAATGTGTCAAAATTCTATTGGCTTAAGATTTGAAGAACCATTCCCCTAAAATAAAGAGAGGGACTGTAGAAATTTTCCATCATCATATAGCAAAACGTATAGGTTACAATGTTTCATAAGCTTTTGTGTAAAATACATAAATTCTTTATCTTTCAATTAGTACATCAACAAGATCATCAAATTAATGATACATTTGTACATTAAGCAGGCTATTTGTTTTCATCATTTCAACAACTACAAGATTTGTCTAGGCTTCACAAATCTTACGGATATTATTTTGGCTCTTGCAGGTACAGTGTTGGGTATGTTGTTTCTCATGGCTGCAATTTTCACATTGTACAAAACGATAAAGAAGTGGCAAAAGAAAAAGAGAAAAGAGAAGTTTTTCAAACGAAATGGAGGTCTTCTGTTAGAGAGGCAGTTATCAGGTGATGAGGAACTAGTTAAGAAAACAAATATTTTCACCGCAAAGGAATTGAATAAAGCGAGCGATGGATTCAATCCAAATCGAGTTCTTGGTGAAGGTGGTCAAGGTACAGTTTATAAGGGAATTCTAACTGATGGAAGAATTGTAGCGATCAAGAAATCGAAGAGGGTTGATAAAGACCAACTGGAACAATTCATAAATGAGGTGATTATTCTTTCCCAAGTCATTCATAGGAATGTGGTAAATCTGCTAGGGTGTTGTCTAGAGACAGAAGTGCCTCTTCTCGTTTATGAATTTATTCCTAATGGCACTTTGTTCAGCCTTATTCACAGTGATAATGAGCAAGAATTCCCCCTCACATGGAGCACTAGATTAAGAATAGCACAGGAGGTCGCAAGTGCTTTGGCATATCTCCACCCATCAATTTCAACTCCCATCTTCCACAAAGATATCAAGACTAGTAATATTCTTATGGACGAAAAACATAGAGCTAAAGTGTCAGATTTTGGTACATCGAGCTCTGTTGCAATTGACAAGACTTACTTAACTACTCGTGTGCAAGGAACTTTTGGTTACATAGATCCTGAATTTTTCGAGACCAGCCAATTCACGGATAAAAGTGATGTTTACAGTTTTGGTGTTGTTCTTATTGAACTCTTGACCAGAAGAAAGCCAATTTCAACAAGTAGAGGAGATGCTAGTGATTTAGGTCTAGTAAGAATGTTTCTGGAAAGAATGGAGGAGAGTTCTCTTATGACCGTTCTTGATCCTCATATCATTGATGAGAACACTAAAGATGAGGTTATTGCTGTTGCTAAACTTGGGGCACGATGTGTGAATTTGAATGGGAGAAAAAGGCCGTCTCTGAAAGAAGTAGCCACGGGATTGGAAAACATTAGAACGTCGAAACTGGATTCATGAGTTGAAGAAAAATACTCTCCAATTAGTGATATGTTTACGTCTAGCACTCAAAGTATGCAGTCCGAATCACATACATTCCTATAGTCTGACACTAAAAGATTCATCCTTAGTTGTACAAGAATTATAGCTTTCCTCTTCTTTTGTAATTCTTGGAGTTTTAGGATGCTTAGAGGGCACCAGCTTATTATGTTACAATGTCACAATGAAGCATATCTTTCCTTCTTGGTATTGTATATGGAGTTTCTTTCGTTCCAAATTAAATTTATGCTTATCACTAAACTATTTAAATAGTATATTTTGTACTCTATCCGTTACATTAGAAGAATTTACTTTGACCAAAATATATAACTTATTATGAGTATCAAGGTACAACATCTAAAGTAGTTCATTTGACATAATTTATTTCATTTATATTCTTAGTTATTAAGTATGTATTAATTGTGAACCACACAAGATTATATTAGTAAAAGTATGAGTAAGAAATTTGAAAGTGAACTATTCTATCAGAACAAAAATAATTTTCAAAATGGACTATTCTAATGGGAGTAACATTTACTCTTTTATTATAACAATTTTATCACACGACTACTCAAAATATTCATTTTTGGCCATTCTCTACAAAATTTGACAATCGGATTAAATGAATGGTTTTAAGTTGAATATGCAGTTTCCATATCCAACAATTGGCATTCATCAAAGGACCACAAAAGTGATTAATTTGAATAATTGAGTGGTTAAAGCATAGAAATGAAAAAGAAAAAAAAAAAGTGAAGTCCCAGAAGTCAGTCCAGATATTTTGCTCTAAAATCTGCATGTGCTCCTCAAATATCTCTCAATTTGATCTCAAAATTCAATTTCTTTTTTCTTGTTCAAAAAGTTTGAATTTTGTTTCCAAATCTTACATTTCTTTTTTAATTAAATGAATACTTGAAGTTAGAATCTCAACTCAATTAATTGGTACATGTTCTTAAAAGTATTTTAATTAGTTAATGAACCAAGTCTTTCAAATGGTGGTTAACCCATATTCCGGTCAATTTGAAGCAGTGCACCGGTAACAAATTTTGTATGCGAGTCTTCTTTTACTATCCTTGAGGGAACAAAAACTTATACTGATTATTGTTTTTTCTTTTAGACAAATGATTAGAAGGAGTTTTTTTTTTTTTTTTTTTTGTATTAAAAAAAAGATTTTTTTATTCTAAAATTACAAAAATAAAGGAACTTTTCACGAACTTACTGATTTAGTCAAAGTGAAGCTGCCACCTTCACTTCTTTTTCTTTTTTTGAAAATTGGTCTATTGATCATTTGTACATAAAATGACGTTGGCAACTTCACTTGCTTTGAAAATTGGTCGAACAGTAATTTTAAATAGAAACCGAAGTTGCCACCTTCACTTTTCTGAAAATTGGCAGAACAGTCATTTTGTAAAGACAGTGAAATTGTCCGTTTCACTTTCTTTGTGAATTTTCATAATACGATGATGTTATCTTCGCTTTCAATGTAAATTCACACCACTGTAACCTTTGCTTTTTGTATAAATAAAATCTCAAATTAGAAATAAGCGAAGATGTTACCTACGTTTTGTGTAAATTTCCCCCAACACCATTTTGTGACTTGTTGTACGAATTAAAAATTGAAATAAGAATGAAAATAACTGAGAATATTTAGAGAAATTTTATGAAAAGTATCTGATGCCTATTGCTTATAATTCTGTTCAAATTATTCAGATTTTAAAAAAAAAAAAATTTCTCTTTACAAAGAAAAAGTGAAGCTGTCAACTTCGCTTTCTATACAAAATGACTGCTCGGCCAATTTCCAAACAAAGTGAAGGTGGCAGCTTGACTTTCCGTACAATATGACGGCTTGGCCAATTTTCAAAGAAAGTGAAGCTTGCAACTTCGTTCTATACAAAATAACAACTCAACCAATTTTCACAGTAAGTGAAGGTAGCAGCTTCACTTTCCCTAAATCTGGAAATTCTTGAAAAGTGCCTAATTTATCAGAACTGAAAGTGGAGTGCTGCACCACTGATTGGTGAAAAATGTGTATATCTTTGCACCCCAAATTATTTGTGTTATTGTTGCTTGTGACATGAATTTTTATTTAATTGAGAACTAATTTGTGAATTTTATATTGTAGATACTAAAAGAAAGAAATGAGAAAAAGATAGACAAAATAAGAATAAATAAGAGAGTTTTTAGGCTAAAAGACAAATGCTGAAAATTGCATATCAAGCCCTTAATGATAAGCCTTTTTATTCCTTAGTCCTTAATTTCTTCCTCCTCATGAAAGGATGCTTGTGTTGAATTTTTAAGATGCTCTGCGCGAGTTGTAGTTTAAGGGTCTGTTTGATAAAAATTAATGCTTATGTCTGAATACTGAAACCATAATACTGAATTGATTAAGTACTTAACATCTTAATGTTGAAATATATTTTCCATACCTCCGAATCAGAATGTTTAATCACTCAATCTTGTTTAATGAATATGCTGATCTTAATGCTGAAAATTTTAAAATGTACTATTTTACCCTTACGTTAGAATTTTTTTTGCATTTATATACACAAAATATCAAATTTTAGAATAAAGCATAAATTATGATTAATGAAAAACATAAGAAAACAAAATAAGATGAAACACATTAAATTGAATGATTAAAATGCCAAAAAAAAAAAAAAATCACAATTTATTAAAATTCCTAAAAATAAAAAACAAATCCACTGTTGTGGTCTAAAAGAAATTAAATTTTTTTGAATAAAAATACACTACTACAGAATGGAGTATTAACGGTGGAAAAGACGAAACTGCCATTAAAAAGAAATACGGGCTTTCTACGGTGGTTTACATGTAAACCGCCGTAGAAAGACATTATCTACGGCGGTTATCAACTAACCGCCGTAGTAACTAACTTTCTACGGCGGTTGTAAGCAAACCGCCGTAGAAAGTCCCTACTTTCTATGGCGGTTTGCTTACAACAGCCGTAGAAAGTCACTTTCTACTACTTTCTATGGCGGTTTGCTTACAACGGCCGTAGAAAGTCCCTTTCTACGGCGGTTTTTAATTAACCGCCGTAGAAAGCCATTATCTACGGCGATTTTCAAATAAACCGCAGTAGAATTGACGTATTTAACCCTAAATAACAGCGTGCATCTCCATAAACCCTAAACCCTTCACTGTTTATGTAACAAAGAGTTATGGTAAAATTTACAGGGGAAGCTCTATCGAAATTGATGCAAAACTGAGTTTGCAGTTATTTGAAATTGCATAAAGCTTCACTATTTATGTTAATGTGACAGGGAGGTTTAAAGTTGTTTAAAACTACAATGTTTTTGTTTTGATTTTACAGTTAACCCTTTATAAATTAATTTTCAAGGCAGTGGAAAAAAGATATTTATTTAGCGAGGTTAGTTATTGACCGCTAAATGAATAAATAATTCGTTTATCGATTAATAAATATTTATTATTTTAGAGAGATTCTTCAATATAGTTTCTATTAATGCGCATTTCGTACCCACGTCAACCTCTTTCTATTTTTTCGCCTCTTAACTAGCCTGCATGTATATGAGATATACAGAAACGATTAAAAATTAATTAAGACTATACATGGATACGACATTGAGTAATACTTGTAACCAATTGTAAAGAGTATTAATTAATTGCCGCTATGAATGATTTATCTTAACATAGTTGAAATTCTTGATTGACTTTAATTATTTAACTAGAGATAATTAAGTACACAGAAATTCAATAGTACAAAACCTACCATTAATTCAATGAAAATTCTTACTTTTTAAGTGTTCCTATAATTATTGTGTATCAGTCATTGAAATTTTTTTGCGACCCCAAAATAATTGATTGGTTAAATGAAAATTTGAAATTTATGAATTATTTTTTTCATTGGTATAAAGGTTGTATATTGTATATAATTAATAAATAATGTTTTTTACTGTAAAAATTGATCAATATTAAATTGCATATTAAATATTAAAGGGGAGAAAAAATTTTGGGGTTATTTTACGAAAAAAGAAAACCTTAATAATGGACACTTTCTACTGCGGTTTGACAAAACCCGCCGTAGGAAAGCCACTTTCTACGACGGTTTATGTTAAACCACCTTAGAAAAATGAGGCAAAAAATGGAATTCCCCCGCGCGAGTTGATTACTTTAGCCCGTTCGCCCAAGTCGAAAACGCAGAAAATTTTTAAATATAATCAAGCTTATTACTTTATCGAAGCTTAAATGTACTTTATCGAAAATTATTAGTTTTGAGGTTTTCCTATAATTATTATGTAACAGTACATGACAAATTTGCGGTGGAATGGTTCATGGGAAAATTTGAAATTTCATTATTTAATGTTTATAATAATAAAAGGCTGGATTTTGTACACAATTAATAAATATAATGTAAATTGGATATTTAATGTTATATTTACAAAATTTTGGGGTTAATTTAAAAAAAGAAAAACAAAAATAGAAATTAATAGGAACAGAGGCGCGCGCGGGAATTGGCACCCTTTTTTCCCCATTTTCTATGGCGGTTCAAAAAAAACCACCGTAGAAACACCTTTCTACGGCGGTTTCAATTTAAACCACCGTAGAAAGGTGTTTTCTACGGCGGTTTTTTTTGACCTGCCGTAGAAAACGGGTCGAGCCAGCTCATAAATTCAAATTAGGAATTTGAATTTACAAGCTTTCCCTGCCTTCCCTTGTTTCCCTCTCCTCTCTCCCGACCCATTTTCTTCATTTTCTTTACCTGGGAACAGTCGCCGGCGCCATCCGCAGACTACCGACCGTCCCCTTCTCTTCCCCACAGCTGTTCGGCGTTGGCTGCTCGCCCCGAAGTCACCCAGCTCCGGCTTTAGCTTCATCGGAACCCGGCGACCATTTCATCTATTTTCCCCAACAAGAATTTCGGCTATAGGGTCCCTTGGTTGTCGGATTGAAATCCTAAAAAAGGTTTGGCCGAAAACTTGGAGTTCATTTAAGCTTTTGAAATTTTACCTTTCTTTTTTTACTTGTGATTAGCCTAGGGTTTTTTGTCAATGTTGCATTCGGGTTTGTTGATAATGATGAATGCTTGGATTGTTTTGGGTTTGATCGATTGGTGGTTTAATTGGTTTGGTTGTTGAATTCGGGTTTGGTTTTCATCGAATGGTTATTGAGTTCGTGTTTGGTTTTGGTTTAGGGGTGTTGAATTCGGTTTTACTTTATTAATTTGAGAACCTTGGTGTTTGAATTCGGTTTTGCTTGATTAATTTGAGAACCTTGGTGTTTGAATTCAGTTTTGCTTGATTAATTTGAGAACCTTTGTGTTTGATTTCGGTTTTGCTTGATTAATTTGAGAACCTTTGTGTTTGAAGTCGGGATTGCTTGATTAATTTGAGAACCTTGGTGTTTGAAGTCGGGATTTGATCGATTTCGTGTTCCTCCTTTAGTGATAATGAGTGAAATGCTTGGTGGTTGAGTTGAAGTTGTGAAATGTAACTTCCATTTTAAATTTAACCTTTCTTAGGCTCCATTTTTGTGTCTCCTTTGGTTTAATTTCTTCAATGGCACTTATCTTTTGAAATTAAAGCTATCTTTGCATCATTTTCCAGCATCTTTATTGCGAACGTACAAAGTATCTTTTGTGTGTCGCTTTTTTTGTTTTAGGCAAATAGAGTGTAAAATGAGCGAACTTCTCCTTAAAGCTTTTACCTTTCTTACTCTATTTTGTTTTCATCCTTTAGTAAAATGAGTGAAATGCTTGTTGTCATGAGTTGAAGTTGGGAAATGTAAATTGCCTTTTAAATTTAACCTTTCTCAGGCTCCTTTTTTGTGTCTCCTTTGGTTTAATTTCTTCAATGACATTTATCTTTTCAAAGTAAAGCTTTCTTTGCCTCATTGTCCGGTATCGTTATTGCAAACGCACAAAGTATCTTTTGTGTGTCGCTTTTCTTGTTTTAGGCAAGGAGAGTGTAAAATGAGTGAACTTCTCCTTAAACCTTTAACCTTTCTTACTCTATTTTGTGTTCATTCTTTAGTGATAATGAGCGAAATGATTGTTATCATGACTTGAAGTTGTGAATGTCAATTGCTTTTTCAATTTTACCCTTTCTTAGTCCACTTTTTGTGCCTCCTTTGGTTCAAAGTGGGTAATGGCACTTGTTTATTGAAAATAAAACTTTCTTTGCCTCGCTTTCCTTTATCTTTTTTGGAAAAGTTTCTAGTATGCTTTGTGTGTCGCTTTTCATGAAAAGTATCATTTTTTTATACTTGGAGAGTGTGAAATGTCACTTGTCCTTAAACCTTTTACCTTTCTTAGTCTATTTTGTTTTCCTCCTTTAGTGATAATGAGTGAAATGCTTGTGGGTTGAGTTGCAGTTGTGAAATGTAACTTGCCTTTTAAATTTAACCTTTCTTAGGCTCCTTTTTTGTGTCTCCTTTGGTTTAATTTCTTCAATGGTACTTATCTTTTGAAATTAAAGCTATCTTTGCATCATTTTCCGGCATCTTTATTGCAAACGTACAAAGTATCTTTTGTGTGTCGCTTTTCTTGTTTTAGGCAAGGAGAGTGTAAAATGAGTGAACTTCTCCTTAAAGCTTTTGCCTATCTTACTCTATTTTGTTTTCATCCTTTAGTAAAATGAGTGAAATGCTTGTTCTCATGAGTTGAATTGTATGATCTTCTAACTCGTATAATAATATTCCATAGCATAAAAAACAAAAGTCTATCTGGGAGTGTGGCTACTATGTCATGCATTACATGTAGCACATCGCAATGAAATCCGAGACATTGGCACTTGAAAAGGTATTTGATTTTGATTTCACATAACTTATTTGATTGTATTTCATTTTGCTACTCAATTGCATTTGAATTTATACTCTGTTGCAGTACTTCAAGATCGACCGTACTCCAGTAAGCACTGTGGATATAGATGCTATGAGAAAAATATGCTCTAGTTATATTGTGGAGCATTAGCCATATTTGATGGTTGATTTGATAGTAATGAAACTTGTTGATATTATAGTTGTATGAATTTTTTTGGATATGCCCCTGTAATATAATAGCGATTTCTACTTCTATATTGGCGTTATTTTGTATATTAATTTTAAACTTTTAGAAGCAGGTTTTGCTTTAAACTAGAGAAATTCCTCACTTTCTACCGCGGTTTGAGTGCGAATGTCTTGTACTTTCGATGGCGGTTTAGTTAGAAACCACCGTAGAAAGTTGGACTTTTTACGGCGGTTCCGAAATATATCGCCGTAGAAAGATGGACTTTCTAAGGCGGTTCTTCCCAACCGCCGTAGAAAGTTGGACTTTCTACAGCGGTTATTCCTAACCGCCGTAGAAAGTCCATCTTTCTACGGCGGTTTCCATCTTCTTACGGCTGCCGAATAGATGGCGGTTCAAAATGGAAGAAAACCGCCGTTAAATGTGCTTAAAAACCGCCATTGAAAGCCCTTTTTGTAGTAGTGATAGTATATAATTAACAAAATTAAATAAGTAATATAAAACATATCGTACAAATGAGATTTATAAAAATATGTAAATGATATAACTTATTAAATAAAATTTTAATACCAAAATACAATAATAAAAAACAAATCAACTTTTATTTAACAATATTATGATAAAAAGGCTTAAAATACGTGGTATACTAATAAAGAAAAATAATAATAATTTATTCAAAAATAAATATTTATAGTGAAATCAATATGAATAAAACAAAAGGGGTAGTTTAAAAAAAATTGTTACACGGACCATTAAGCGATAAGCAATGAGCCGACTTTTTTCGCTTAAATTTTTCTGAAGGAAACAATAAGTGGTTAAACAATTAAGAGGTTTGAATTTTTGTTATCAAACACACTAAAAATCCTTATCTCTTAATCCAATAATTTTAAGCATTAAGTGGTGTTATCAAACAGGCCCTAAGTCTTTAGTTTAGTCTCTTTGTAGTTTTGTAGTGTAGGTTTCAAATCAGTTGAAGATTATTTTCAATTTTTGGAGGAAAGGTTGCACCTTTACTTTGAGATTTGCTCTCTCTCGATAGAAGACTCCTTCGTTTTGCGATTGAGGTAAAATTGGCAGTTCGTGTTGTGTCCAGTTTATCGGGTTCGGGTTGGCGGATTCCATTGTCAGTACCCCTTAACCCTAAACTTACCGTTTAATTACTTAGGTTAGTCATGTCGAGTCATTTAATATACGAACATTTCAGAGTTTGTGTCGTATTTTTGTGTTGCAGTATCAGGGGCAGATGTAGGACCCCCCCAATTCATCTAATTTCTTTTAATAGAACTAGGTTAAATGGGCTGGCCCAACTCCAGCCCACCATTTTTCGAAATAGGGTGAACTTTTAGTTTGTTTGATATACCGTTAAATTATTAATGGTGTGAACTCTTTCTTTCTCGTTTTTTTGGTACCCTCTTATTATTTTTTTTTCCCCAAAAATACTTTTTTTTTTCCCAAAAATAATAAGTGGTTTTTATTAGCTTTACAGTTGTCCTATTTCATTGATTCCTGAAAGACACTCTTCAAAGAAATTAAAAGGATATACATATACAAGTAGTGATGATATTCCTCCTTCCAGTACTGACCTATATCCAGTGTCTCATAGGAACAAATGTTGTTTACAACTGCGGCTGGGAGATGAAGGTCATCAAAGAGTAATGGTTTATTTGTTAAAAGTGTTTTGTGGGAATAAATCAATTAGTAATAAGATCCCTTTAATTTTAATTGGTATAGGCTCAAATCCTATGTTACACCCTATCAATTATATGACCGTGTGCTTAAGAGTTGGTTTCGTAGTTTTATCGAATCACATGCATGGTTCATTTTGAATGTTTTATCAAACTTCCAAGGGAGTAAGTTAATGTAATTTACCGTTACAAAGTTTATAATTTTTAATTAATTTAGGGTACTTATGTCTTTTATTAATGTGACTTAATTCATTAGTTATCAGGTACAAAAATTCATATTCGGCATTATATATACTTCTTCCATTTCATTAAAAAAGTCTAACTTCCAAAATGTAGAATATTTTATGGATTACAAGGTACACTATCTAAAATAAGTAATTTGGAACTACTTTTTTTCACTAACGTTCTTACTTTTTATAGGTGGGTACATAATTATATTAATAATGGTATGAGAAGTAAAAAAAAAAAAACAAACGATACTTATAATCTTTATAATTAATATCTATATATTGTTTTAACTATAGATAATACTTTTATTTTTTTTAGAAACAGACAATATATCGGCCACTAAACTCGATACATAAAAGGTTATAATTGATACATAATACCCCATAGGCTATATGCGATATTCTTTTTCTTTTTTTAAAAAAAAATAGACAATACTATTTTAGCATGCCACACTTTCTAAAACAAATCATATTTCAACCCTTATAATCTATACTTACTTTTTCAGTACTTTTTCCACTACATGGGGAAAAAAAATATTTCTAGAAACAAACATTACATCAACAACTAAGTTTGATATATAAAAAATTATACGCGATACATAATACATCAGAGGAAACAGAAAATACTTTTTCAATCTTTTTTTTTTAATTTTAAACTGACACGCATTACATAAGCAGTTTACACAAGATATTTTTAAGATTAAATTAGATATTTTTTCTTCAAAAAAAAATATCCCATGTTCCAAAAAGAAGCAAAAGCTTATGCCAGACGGTACGACCAGTCAGAGGCAAATTTTTGCTATCAATAAAATGGTCCCTCACATGATAATAAGTTAAACTTGATATTTTGTCTTCCAAAATAATAAGTAAAAGCTTGCGCCGGACGGTATGACCCTTGGGACGCAAAATGTTTGCTATCAATAAAATGCATATATGACAAATACTATTCACGTGCTATGGACGTAATTATTGATAAGGTCAAAATTGGAATGGCTCGATCTCTCCTTCTCTTTAGAATAGGAGGCTCATTTTGTTTGTTTTCCATTGAAAGAAGGATTGGAAATTTGGAGTAGGATATGGGTTATATTAATATATATTGAAAAAAATTGTAACAAATTTTATTTATAAATAGATAAATATATATTTCCATCATATTGCATTACTAATTCCTCATGGTCCATTATTCATTGACTCAACGGTTCCATAAAAAAACTATAGTATATCCCATATATATTTCAATCAGTTGGCGGTCTAGCTTTCTTTGGTTTTTTTTAGCGGTCTTGCTTTTTCCAAGACTAGTTGTTTGGTAGTATTCCAACACATTCTTCTTCTAGAAGTGATTTTGTTTTGACTGTTTGTTTTTACGATTAAAAATGTGAAAGACATTCCTTGATAGACTTCCATTTTTTCTTAATTACACAATTGACTATAAACGAAAAATTATATTAATGTGAAAGAGATTCCTTGATAGACTTCCATTTTTTCTTAATTGCACAATTGACTAAACGGCAAATTATATTAATTTCACTCTTTGAGTTTTTTCCCTAAATTATAATTCAGTTAGCTTTGAAAATTTATAAAATTATATTTTAATGCCTATAAGTCATAGAGACCGAAATGTTCTCTTTAAATTAGAAATAGGGTTGTAAACTTTACACCGAATTTGCATTTTGATCCCTGATTACAATTTACCTTAAAGCACCATTTTGGTCCACGTAGAGTGACCCAAATGTTATTAACTTAAACTTTAGGATAAATAAAAATAAAAAAACTTAAACTTTAGGTATCAAGTTTTAATTTATGGCAAACCTCATGGACCAAGATATAATTTGGGCTTGACACAAAAATTGGTGCGAAGACTTGAACGATTCCGTGACCAAAACAAATATCCATGACTTGCAATTGCGTCAGAAGAATATTCTCCCTTTAGTCATGGAAATCACTTTATCGGTCTTCCCCTTTGGCAAGTTATAGTTTCTTTGGTCTTCTAACTTAAATTTTTTTTTTTAATTTTCTCTGTTAAATAGTTTGACATTATCCTAATTAATTAAATTTGACAATATCTAAGCTATTTTTAATTAACATGTGAGATTGATAAACATTGAAAACAATAAAAACGGGAAAGGTTAAATAAGTTTACGCTTCCCTAAACTTGGCCTTGTAAAACATTACACATATAGTTAGACTTATAGCTTAGATTTCTTCAAATTTTGTGTTTGGCCCCCAAAAAAGATAATATCCTAAGTTAAGGGACCAATAAAGTGGGTTAAACAATAAAAACTTATATCAGATGATTTGAAGAGACACGTATTGAGTTTAACATCTAATGTATCGCGATTATGTTCTCAAAATTTGGAATTGAGTTTAACATATGCTGTATTGCATATTAAGTGTAACCTTTATTGATGTATTCAGGGTAGCTACTAATGTATCACGATTACGAGTGTATTAGTTGTAATATTGCGCATCAAATTTAGCCTCAGATGTATCGTGTATTGAGTTTAACCTGTGTTGTATCGAGTTTATGTGTTGATGTATCACGATTATAAGTTTGGCTATTGAAGTGTTCGTTACTGAGTATAGCCCTTAATGTACCGTGGCTATCTTATAACGCAAGTATTGCCTACACTGAGCGTATTGAATTTAGTTTATTATGTATCGCATATATATAATAAAACACGTGTATCACTTGTGGTGAAGAAAACTTTCATTGATGAACCTTCCTCAGGGATTTGTAATTTTTTACTAATCTGGGAACTCCCCTTTCAGTTGTGTTCATCACACCAGCCTTTCAGCTGGCCGGTAAACTCTGCTATCAAGATATGAGCAGCTAGTTTATCTTTACACCCATGGGTGGTCCTATAGGCTGTTGCTACGAAGGTCATTTGCTGTAAAATTGTCATTATGTTGTATTCAGACTGGCCATCTATATTTCATTCATAAATATTATTTGCGTTATATTATTTTAGAGGATATTAGGTTTTTCTTCTAAAACTCTCTTGGGTAATAAAGTTTTTGAGTTTGTTTGTTTATTTTTGTTATACCTTAATTTTGAAAGGATTCCTAGTTTCTTTTTCTTCACTAATTTTCCCTCAGAATGTAAACGTTGATACAAATTTCACGGCCATTTTTCTTTATTGTTGCTGAAAGAAGAAAATTTGGCAAATTTAAAGACAACATTTGTAATTTTCAGCAAATAGTAAGAGAGTTTTAGAGGAAAAACCTAATATCCTCTAAAATAATACAATGCAAATAATATTTATGAATGAAATATAGATGGCCAGTCTGAATACAACATAATGACAATTTTACAGCAAATGACCTTCGTAGCAATAGCCTATAGGACCACCCATGGGTGTAAAGATAAACTAGCTGCTCATATCTTGATAGCAGAGTTTACCGGCCAGCTGAAAGGCTGGTGTGATGAACACAACTGAAAGGGGAGTTCCCAGATTAGTAAAAAATTACAAATCCCTGAGGAAGGTTCATCAATGAAAGTTTTCTTCACCACAAGTGATACACGTGTTTTATTATATATATGCGATACATAATAAACTAAATTCAATACGCTCAGTGTAGGCAATACTTGCGTTATAAGATAGCCACGGTACATTAAGGGCTATACTCAGTAACGAACAATTCAATAGCCAAACTTATAATCGTGATACATCAACACATAAACTCGATACATCACATGTTAAACTCAATACACGATAAATCTGAGGCTAAATTTGATGCGCAATATTACAACTAATACACTCGTAATCGTGATACATTAGTAGCTACCCTGAATACATCAATAAAGGTTACACTTAATATGCAATACAACATATGTTAAACTCAATTCACAAATTTTGAGAACATAATCGCGATACATTAGATGTTAAACTCAATACGTGTCTCTTCAAATCATCTGATATAAGTTTTTATTGTTTAACCCACTTTATTGGTCCCTTAACTTAGGATATTATCTTTTTTGGGGGCCAAACACAAAATTTGAAGAAATCTAAGCTATTAAGTCTAACTATATGTGTAATGTTTTACAAGGCCAAGTTTAGGGAAGCGCAAACTTATTTAACCTTTCCCGTTTTTATTGTTTTCAATGTTTATCAATCTCACGTGTTAGTTAAAAATAGCTTAGATATTGTCAAATTTAATTAGGATAATGTCAAACTATTTAACAGAGAAAATAAAAAAAAAAAAATTTAAGTTAGAAGACCAAAGAAACTATAACTTGCCAAAGGGGAAGACCGATAAAGTGATTTCCATGACTAAATGGAGAATATTCTTCTGACGCAATTGCAAGTCATGGATATTTGTTTTGGTCACGGAATCGTTCAAGTCTTCGCACCAATTTTTGTGTCAAGCCCAAATTATATCTTGGTCCATGAGGTTTGCCATAAATTAAAACTTGATACCTAAAGTTTAAGTTTTTTTATTTTTATTTATCCTAAAGTTTAAGTTAATAACATTTGGGTCACTCTACGTGGACCAAAATGGTGCTTTAAGGTAAATTGTAATCAGGGATCAAAATGCAAATTCGGTGTAAAGTTTACAACCCTATTTCTAATTTAAAGAGAACATTTCGGTCTCTATGACTTATAGGCATTAAAATATAATTTTATAAATTTTCAAAGCTAACTGAATTATAATTTAGGGAAAAACTCAAAGAGTGAAATTAATATAATTTGCCGTTTAGTCAATTGTGCAATTAAGAAAAAATGGAAGTCTATCAAGGAATCTCTTTCACATTAATATAATTTTTCGTTTATAGTCAATTGTGTAATTAAGAAAAAATGGAAGTCTATCAAGGAATGTCTTTCACATTTTTAATCGTAAAAACAAACAGTCAAAACAAAATCACTTTAGAAGAAGAATGTGTTGGAATACTACCAAACAACTAGTCTTGGAAAAAGCAAGACCGCTAAAAAAACCAAAGAAAGCTAGACCGCCAACTGATTTAAATATATATGTGATATACTATAGTCTTTTTATGGAACCGTTGAGTCAATGAATAATGGACCATGAGGAATTAGTAATGCAATATGATGGAAATATATATTTATCTATTTATAAATAAAATTTGTTACAATTTTTTTCAATATATATTAATATAACCCATATCCCACTCCAAATTTCCAATCCTTCTTTCAATGGAAAACAAACAAAATGAGCCTTCTATTCTAAAGAGAAGGAGAGATCGAGCCATTCCAATTTTGACCTTATCAATAATTACGTCCATAGCACGTGAATAGTATTTGTCATACATGTGAGGGACCATTTCATTGATAGCAAACATTTTGCGTCCCAAAGGTCATACCGTCTGGCGCAAGCTTTTACTTATTATTTTGGAAGACAAAATATCAAGTTTAACTTATTATCATGTGAGGGACCATTTTATTGATAGCAAAAATTTGCCTCTGACTGGTCGTACCGTCTGGCATAAGCTTTTGCTTCTTTTTTGGAACATGGGATCTTTTTTTTTGAAGAAAAAATATCTAATTTAATCTTAAAAATATCTTGTGTAAACTGCTTATGTAATGCATGTCAGTTTAAAATTAAAGAAAAAGATTGAAAAAGTATTTTCTGTTTCCTCTGATGTATTATGTATCGCATATAATTTTTTATATATCAAACTTAGTTGTTGATGTAATGTTTGTTTCTAGAAATATTGTTTTTCCCCATGTAGTGGAAAAATTACTGAAAAAGTAAGTATAGATTATAAGGGTTGAAATATGACTTGTTTTAGAAAGTATGGCATGCTAAAATAGTATTGTCTATTTTTTTTTAAAAAAAGAAAAAGAATATCACATATAGCCTATGGGGTATTATGTATCAATTATAACCTTTTATGTATCGAGTTTAGTGGCCGATGTATTGTCTGTTTCTAAAAAAAATAAAAGTATTATCTATAGTTAAAACAATATATAGATATTAATTATAAAGATTATAAGTATCGTTTGTTTATTTTTTTTTACTTCTCATACCATTATTAATATAATTATGTACCCACCTATAAAAAGTAAGAACGTTAGTGAAAAAAAAGTAGTTCCAAATTACTTATTTTAGATACTGTACCTTGTAATCCATAAAATATTCTACATTTTGGAAGTTAGACTTTTTTAATGAAATGGAAGAAGTATATATAATGCCGAATATGAATTTTTGTACCTGATAACTAATGAATTAAGTCACATTAATAAAAGACATAAGTACCCTAAATTAATTAAAAATTATAAACTTTGTAACGGTGAATTACATTAACTTACTCCCTTGGAAGTTTGATAAAACATTCAAAATGGACCACGCATGTGATTCGATAAAACTACGAAACCAACTCTTAAGCACACGGTCATATAATTGATAGGGTGTAACATAGGATTTGAGCCTATACCAATTAAAATTAAAGGGATCTTATTACTAATTGATTCCTTCCCACAAAACACTTTAACAAAGGAAAAACATCAATAATAGTCCACAATCTTTGCATATGTATCAAATGTAGTCCAAATCTTTAGTAAGTATCAAATATAGTCTACAATGTATCACTTTTGTATCAATTTTAGTCCAATTGACGGAAATTAGGGCAAATTAACGGTCAACTTAGTTGACCATCAGTCAAAGAAGAAAAAGATTTTCAGAGGGCAAATTAACGGTCAACTTAGTTGACCGTAAGTCAAAGAAGAAAAAGATTTTCAGAAAATCTTTAAAGATTTTCAGAAAATCTTTTTCTTTAGAATTTTTTTTTTCCGTTTTCCGAAGAAAAAGATTTTCAGAAAATTGTTCTCTTTAGAAATTTTTTTTTTCATTTTCTGAAGAAAACGATTTTCAGAAAATATTTTTCCTTAGAAATTTTTTTTTTGGTTTCTGAAGAAAAAGATTTCTTTAGAAATTTATTTGTATTGAATGTTTTATATGTAACTTCTTCCTTATCTCTATTAGGGTTTTACTAGATTATTTGTATGTGAATTCTTAGATTCAAATTTAATGGTGCTGATTGACTTATTTGAACATTTATATAGGTGATGAGTTTCTCTCGGACTCGTTTCCATACAAGGAGATTGAGAATGGTATCCTCTGGGAAGTTGAAGGAAAGATGAGCTTGATTTTATCTATCTCATAGAAAGAGAGTTTGTATTGAGAAATCTTTTTCTTTAGAAACAAAAAAATTTTAAAGAAAACGATTTTCTGAAAATCTTTTCCTTTAGAAAACAGAAAAAAAAAAATTCTAAAGAAAAAGATTTCCAGAAAAAGGAAAAAACAAATTTCTAAAGAAAAAGATTTCTTTTTCTTCAGAAAAAGGAAAAAAAAAATTCTAAAGGAAAAGATTTCCTGAAAATCTTTTTCTTCTTTGATTGACGGTCAACTAAGTTGACCGTTAATTTGCCCTAATTTCCATCAATTGGACTAAAATTGATACAAGAGTGATACATTGTGGACTACATTTGATACTTCTAAAGATTTGGACTACATTTGATACATGTGCAAAGATTGTGGACTATTATTGATGTTTTTCCCTTTAACAAATAAACCATTACTCTTTGATGACCTTCATCTCCCAGCCGCAGTTGTAAACAACATTTGTTCCTATGAGACACTGGATATAGGTCAGTACTGGAAGGAGATATATCATCACTACTTGTATATGTATATCCTTTTAATTTCTTTGAAGAGTGTCTTTCAGGAATCAATGAAATAGGACAACTGATAAAGCTAAATAAAACCACTTATTATTTTTGGGAAAAAAAAAAGTATTTTTGGGGAAAAAAAATAATAAGAGGGTACCAAAAAAAAGAGAAAGAAAGAGTTCACACCATTAATAATTTAACGGTATATCAAACAAACTATAAGTTCACCCTATTTCGAAAAATGGTGGGCTGGAGTTGGGCCAGCCCATTTAACCTAGTTCTATTAAAAGAAATTAGATGAATTGGGGGTGGACTACATCTTCCCCTGATACTACAACACAAAAATACGACACAACTCTGAAATGTTCGTAGATTAAATGACTCGACACGAATAACACAAGTAATTAACACAGTAAGTTTAGGGTTGAGGGGTACTGACAATGGAATCCGCCAACCCGAACCCGATAAACCGGACACGACACGAACTGCCAATTTTACCTCAATCGCAAAACGAAGGAGTCTTCCATCGAGAGAGAGCAAATCTCAAAGTAAAGGTGCAACTTTTCCTCCAAAAATTGAAAATAATCTTCAACTGATTTGAAACCTACACTACAAAACTACAAAGAGACTAAACTAAAGACTTAGGGCCTGTTTGATAACACCACTTAATGCTTAAAATTATTGGATTAAGAGATAAGGATTTTTAGTGTGTTTGATAACAAAAATTCAAACCTCTTAAGCACTTATTATTTCCTTCAGAAAAATTTAAGCGAAAAAAGTCAGCTCATTGCTTATCTCTTAATGGTCCGTGTAACAATTTTTTTTAAACTACCCCTTTTGTTTTATTCATATTGATTTCACTATAAATATTTATTTTTGAATAAATTATTATTATTTTTTCTTTAGTAGTATACCACATATTTTAAGCCTTTTTATCATAATATTGTCAAATAAAAGTTGATTTATTTTTTATTATTATATTTTGGTATTAAAATTTTATTTAATAAGTTACATCATTTACATATTTTTATAAATCTCATTCGTACTATATGTTTTATATTACTTATTTAATTTTATTAATTATATACTATCACTACTACAAAAAGGACTTTCAATGGCGGCTTTTAAGCACATTTAACGGCGGTTTTCTTCCATTTTGAACCGCCATCTATCCGGCAGCCGTAGAAAGTTTACGGACTTTCTACGGGCGTAGAAAGTTGGACTTTCTACGGTGGTTTCTAACTAAACCGCCATAGAAAGTACAAGACCTTCGCACCCAAACCGCGGTAGAAAGTGAGGAATTTCTCTGGTTTAAAGCAAAACCTGCTTCTAAAAGTTTAAAATTAATATACAAAATATCGCCAAGATAGAAGTAGAAATCGCTATTATGTTACAGGGGCATATCCAAAAAAATTCATACAACTATAATATCAACAAGTTTCTTTACTATCAAAACAACCATCAAATACGGCTAATGCTCCACAATATAACTAGCGCATATTTTTCTCATAGCATGTATATCCACAGTGCTTACTGGAGTACGGTCAATCTTGAAGTACTGCAACAGAGTATAAATTCAAATGTAATTGAGTAGCAAAATGAAATACAATCAAATAAGTTATGCGAAATCAAAATCAAATACCTTTTCGAGTGCCAATGTCCGGATTTTATTGCGATGTGGTACATGTAATGCATGACATAGTAGCCACACTCCCAGATAGACTTTTGTTTTTTATGCTATGGAATATTATTATACGAGTTAGAAGATCATACAATTCAACTCATGAGAACAAGCATTTCGCTCATTTTACTAAAGGATGAAAACAAAATAGAGTAAGATAGGAAAAAGCTTTAAGGAGAAGTTCACTCATTTTACACTCTCCTTGCCTAAAACAAGAAAAGCGACACACAAAAGATACTTTGTACATTTGCAATAAAGATGCCAGAAAATGATGCAAAGATAGCTTTAGGTTCAAAAGATAAGTGCCATTGAAGAAATTAAACCAAAGGAGACACAAAAAAGGAGCCTAAGAAAGGTTAAATTTAAAAGGCAAGTTACATTTCACAACTTCAACTCAACCCACAAGCATTTCACTCATTATCACTAAAGGAGGAAAACAAAATAGACTAAGAAAGGTAAAAGGTTTAAGGAGAAGTGACATTTCACACTCTCCAAGTATAAAAAAATGATCTTTTTCATGAAAAGCGACACACAAAGCATACTAGAAACTTTTCTAAAAAAGATAAGGGAAAGTGAGGCAAAGAAAGTTTTATTTTCAATAAACAAGTGCCATTACCCACTTTAAACCAAAGGAGGCACAAAAAGTGGACTAAGAAAAGGTAAAATTGAAAAAGCAATTGACATTTCACAACTTCAAGTCATGATAACAATCATTTCGCTCATTATCACTAAAGGATGAATACAAAATAGAGTAAGAAAGGTTAAAGGTTTAAGGAGAAGTTCACTCATTTTACACTCTCCTTGCCTAAAACAAGAAAAGCGACACACAAAAGATACTTTGTACGTTTGCAATAACGATACCGGATATAAAGGATGAATTATGCGCAAAATGACCTCCCTTTTTATAGGAAAAATTGTCCTACTAAATTTCCTTAAAAAATTATGAAAAGAAAGTAACTAATTAAGTTATAGCAAAAGTAAACTACTTAATTACATAATATTAATGGGCCCAAATTACCTGGCCTAATACTACGACAATTTGTGCAGCAATAAACTAATCATTTTGTGATTGAGTTTTTCCAAATATATTCAAGAAAATATCATCCAACACACCACTTGTAGGTAGGTAGTAAAAGAACAAGAACTACTAAACATTTTGTCCTTTTAAGTGAGGTCCACTTGAAGATAATTAATAATAGATACAGAAACATTTCTAGGACAAGAATCTTATTTAATTGATACCTAATTGAAAATAATTTGGTAAATCCTTGTCATAGAACTTCATCTCCCACCAGCAATTGGAAACAATACTTGCTCCATTGTAGTATAAGACACTTAGACACTGGATATAGGTCACTACTTGATGTAGGAGCATCATATCCTTTAGATTGCCTACCAAGAAAGGCTTCAGTCTCTGTAGAACAAATTTCAAAAGTTTGAACCAAAAATTCTTGAGCTTTTACACCCAATGTCTCAAGGGCTCTTGCTACATCCTTCATATATGGCCTATCCTCTCCTTTCACACTAATGCACTTTTTCGCGATCATAGCGACTTCCTTTATCTGCTCAATATTTTCATTGTTGGATATGTTGAGGTCAAGAACTTGGACCAAATTGTCTTCTTTCATTGAATAAAGGAAGTAGTTTGATAGAAATCTCTCGGCCTCCGGTCTATCAAGTGCCAACACTCTCTTTCCGGTTAGAAGCTCCACTAGGACAATGCCAAAACAGTAAACATCACTCTTGTCAGTCAACAGAGCAGTCTGCGAGTATTCAGGATCTAAATAACCATGTGTCCCTTGCACCACTGTTGAAACTTGATTTTCATCCATCGGAATCAATCTCGATATCCCAAAATCAGATACTTTTGCGGTGTAATTCTGATCAAGAAGTATGTTGGCAGACTTGATGTCCCTGTGGATGATTGGAGGCGAAGCGACAGAGTGCAAATATGAGAGCACTCCCGCGATTTCTGAAGCTATTCTTAAGCGAATGTTCCAAGAAAGCCTTGATGCTTTGGTTTGTTTGTGGATATGCTCAAAAAGTGTTCCATTGTTGATGAATTCATACACAAGTAATGGCACTTCTGTCTCGAGGCAGCAACCTAGCAGTTTTACCACATTTCTACTGTTGATTTGAGAGAGCAATGTCACCTCATTGATAAATTGCTCAACTTGGTGATGATCAACTCCTTTCGACCTTTTAATCGCCACAATTGTCTTATCTTCCAACTCTCCTTTGTAAACTGTTCCGAATCCTCCTTGACCGAGGATTTGGTTTTCATCAAAATCATTGGTCGCCTTTTGTAATTCTTCAACAGTGAAAATTCTTGCACTGTAAGTGCCTCCTCCTTGTCCATTGAGTTTTTGCCGCAACAGCGATCCGCCATTTTTCTTAAAATAGTCTTCCCTCCTCTTGTCAGCCTTTCTTTTCATGAATTTGGAGTGCAAACAAAAGGACAATGCAACTAGAATGATACTTCCCGTGCTTACGCCAACAACTGTAGCCACAAATTTCCAAGAAGTTTCTAGCTACATTCCACAGGAATTTCATTAATATCTTTTGAAACTACAAATTCTCTTTTATACTTTCAGAAAATTCCAAACGAGTAATTGTAATTTGCCAATTAATTTTACAAGAAACACTTTTCGCACCAAGCACAAGGGTTAACGTTGTTTCATGTAAGGTTTAATTAATGGGTAAACATAGTGATTTAGTACTTTTCTTGTTTTCATTCCCTATCTTTGGTAACATGTGTGATACTGATCTCACTGGTTAACTGAAAATAGGTTAAATGTTACCGAAATTTAAGTTATAGACCATATAAGAACTATTTTTGAACTTGAGTAACAGAGAGTTTTTCAATTTAAGTGGCCAAAATCGTCCAAGCTAATTAAGGGACGAACAAAGAGTGATTGACCCAATTTTAAAAGTAAAAAAGAAAAAAGAAACAGTTTGAAAATTGGAACGACCAAACAGAAATTCTCTACCGTAAACGTTTTGAAACAGAGCTAATGGGTCACCTCTAAAACTAAAAATTAACTAACCTGTGAAAATAGGCCAATAAGTCTTTTTACGATCAGCAATGCATCCTTTTCCATCTTTTTTTCCATCCCCGTGGTACCCTTTATTGCAACTGCATATATAACCTCCAAGCGTGTTAGAACAGGTACTGTCGTTTGCACAATGTTGAAGAGCGGAATTTGCACATTCATCGATATCTGCTAAAAGCTTTAAATCATTAGAGAATTAACAACAATGATCTTACAAGAATTAACATCTTTTGATCACATAATTTTTCACCTGAAAACAAGAAACAAAACCATAGTACTCAAAGAAGTAATGGGTGAAATTTGGGTAAATTAAGGATGTCGTTGTTATGTACGTACCTCGGCAACCATCAAAGGGGAGATATGGGTTTCCCTCGTACCCATACTACTTCTATTTACATTTTCTTTTTAAAACTTTCTAAATATGTATTTAATTAAAAATCAATTTAAATCATGTCTGTAGCCAAACGGCTGCTATACAAATCGTTTTCTAGTCACAATCGTCCCCCTCGTCCCACTCCTGATTAGTTATGCTGTAGGTGGATCGTAACATATGTATTATTTTCCCAGTTGAGTAGTAACTAGTATTTACATACTCGGGTCCTGTACGCACGCATTTGAACTAGCCTCTTAATAGCTATAACTATTGGCCAAAGGGAGGGTTGACTTTCTTGACTCAAGACTGGCGGCCAAATTAACTACAAAAAGGCAGCGAGGCCATGCAAATTGACGCACAATTGCCAAACAACCATCAGTTCATATGGCTTCGTCCCATATTCCCAAGTTTTTGCTAGCTTTTTTCCTCATGATGACATCTAATATTTTGGCATTTCCCATAGCAAAGCCCGGCTGCGACGACCATTGTGGTAATGTAAGCATTCCGTTCCCATTTGGAACCCGAGAAGGTTGTTACTTGAATGAAGAATTCTTCATCCGGTGCCAGACATTTTCGGACGGCGTAAGCCCTCCAAAATCCTTTTTGGGGGACAGTAAGATCGACGTTAGAGATATATCTCTTGAAGGTCAATTTCGCGTCCTTTATGATGTCGGATATGATTGCTATTATCCTGAAATCCATACTAACTTCAGCCCGAGGATGCGATTATCCTCCAGATTGGCTTTTAATAGTACAGTAAATAAATTCACAGCAGTAGGTTGTGATTCGTATGTTCTTCTTAAAGGTCGAAGTGATGATCGTACATACACTACTGGATGTGTATCTGTATGTTATGGAAAGGAAGATATTCTTAATGGTTCTTGTTCCGGTATCGGGTGTTGTCAGACATCTATACCTCATGGAGCTTGGGAGATCAATATTGCGTTGGACAGCTATGAAAACCACAGTTATGTGTCGGATTTCAATCCTTGTAGCTATAGCTTTGTAATTGAAGATGCAGCTTTTGAGTTTTTTGTTGACAATCTTACCAATATAGACAAGGATTTAAGTGTCCCTGTTGTGGTGGATTGGGTCGCTGAATATAATGTGTCGTGTGAAAAGGCGAAAAGGAACTTAACCTCTTACGCTTGTACGTCTCAATATAGTGAATGTTACGACGAGGTAGGGGCCATAGGTTATCAGTGTCGATGCAAGGATGGTTATGAGGGCAACCCATATCTCTCTGTCGATGGTTGTCGAGGTAATGATCAACTTAATTGGTTAATTTGTCCAATTACTTTTAAGAATTTGTTGGAAATTCTCTAATTATGACTTCAAACTTTATTAATTTGCAGATATTAATGAATGTGCAAATCCCACTCTTCACGGTTGTGCAAACAACGGTAGTTGTAGTAACACGCCAGGCAGTTACACATGCAGTTGTAATCAAGGCTACCATGGGGATGGGAAAAGAGACGGAAAAGGATGCATTGCTGATCAATCACCACCAAAGAAAACTTATTGGCCTATTTTTACAGGTTAGTTTATATATGTGTGTTCATTTCAAACTATTTTCATTTTTAGGCCAAGTTACCTGGAATTCTGAAATTTTCTACCGATAGACGTTTTTGATCTTTCTAATTTCAAATTACAAAATAACTCTTTTCAAGAAATAAAAATGTTATATTATAGAAGGAAAAATCACATTTATGTCTCCTTTTATTTGGCAAGTCGTAAACATTTCCATTTTGTTACAGTTTTGTTCATAATGACCTCCTATATTTGGGAGGTTTTCTCTTTGTCAATTCTTTAATCAACTGTTGTTTGAGACTTTTCTTACAAATTGAAAAATAAAAAATAAAAAAGATGCGGTCAAGAATTAATTTTTAAGACTTTATCAACCAAAAGTGCAAGTGGCTGGACATAAGGGACAAAAATTGTTTATGGTCAAGCATAAGGGACAATAAATATAAAATATCCACACATAAGGGTCTAAGGGTCTAATTTTGAGTTAATGACCAATTCAAACTAAAACGTAAAGTTGACTGAGCAAATAGAATTGAAGGCCAAGTTAAATGCCCAATAGTGTCATTTGCTATATTTTTTTGCAAAAATTGTGACAAACCACACCATGCCATTGTGCACGATCCTTTGAAGTTTGTTTTTATTTTTCAAAAAATTAAAACCTATACTAAATTATTGAGTCATTTGATCAACTAAAGCCATTATCGAATTACTAAATTACTCAACAACATGATTGTACACAGTCTATATTATGTTTCTTTAGAAAATTATTATTTATCAAAAGTATTATATATTCTCTCTATCCCAAAATACTCGTTACAACTTTAACATCAATTTAGTATAAAAAAATGACTATTTTATTAGAATGTAAGAAATAACTTTTCTATCAAAAATATTCTCTTTTTTTTTTTGGTACAAAAGTAGTATTTATCAAAAGTATTACTCCATTTCTTCCACTTGAAAAACTAAGTGGTACAACTATTTATGAGTTTTAAAGTACAACTTTAAATTGAACTATTCTAATAGAATGAATAGAGTATATTTTTCGGAAAAATGATACGTATTTGCACCAACTCCTTTCGACCATTCACTTTATTGTTATTTTTTCCAAATTGGCTATTGAATTCTCAAAAGTGTGGGACATTCAAATCACTGTGGTTCTCAAAACTGAATGCCAATAAAGTATATTCTTGTAGTTTGAAAGTCTCATAACCAAAAAAATAATAATAATAATTGTATTGTGAATAAAATAAATAGAGAGCCAAGAGTTTTGACTCAATTACAGGTATGATACTCTTGTAGTTTTGAGAGTGACACTCTTGTAGTTGGAGAGTGGCACTCTCAAATTACAGAATATCACTATTGTAAAAACAAATAAAAATAAACGCGTGTTAAACTCAAACTATACCAGAGGGTACGCTTGTCCATCTAGCCTCTTGTATCCACCGGCTACATACATAAATCGAGTGCGTACAAGTTCTTGCCTCCTTTTATATCAAAAGTATAAAAGTATCACTGTTCACTTTCTATCACAATTATAGACATGAAAGGTAAACCAAAATTCTTGTGCTCACGGAATAAAAGATGCAACCAGACATTAACCTCTTCTATTATTCGCTTTCTTACATTTGGTTTCTTTGAAATTTTTGGCTACAGCTGTTGGGGTAAGCACGGGCAGTGTAATTGTTCTAGTATTCGCCTTTTGTTTACACTCCAGAATGATGAGAAAAAGGGCAGACAAGCTGAGGGAGGAACATTTTAGGAAAAACGGCGGATTCCTTTTGCAGCAAAAACTCACTGGACAAGGAGGAGTCACTTACACTACAAGAATTTTCACTGTTGAAGAACTACAAAACGCTACCAACGATTTTGATGAAAGCGAAATCATTGGTCAAGGAGGATTTGGAACAGTTTACAAAGGAGAGTTGGCAGATAAGACAATTGTCGCAATCAAAAGGTCGAAAGGAGTTGATCACAACCAAGTTGAGCAATTTATAAATGAGGTAATGTTGCTCTCCCAAATCAACAGTAGAAATGTCGTAAAGCTTCTAGGTTGCTGCCTTGAGACAGAAGTGCCATTACTTGTGTATGAATTCATCAACAATGGAACACTCTTTGAGCATATCCACCACAAAATCAAAGCATCAAAGCTTTCTTGGAACATTCGTTTAAGAATAGCGTCAGAAATTGCCGGAGTGCTCTCATATCTTCACTATGTCGCTTCGCCTCCAATCATCCACAGAGACATTAAGTCTGCTAACATACTTCTCGATCAAAATTACACTGCAAAAGTAGCTGATTTTGGGATATCGAGATTGGTTCCAATGGATGAACATCAAGTGTCTACGGTGGTGCAAGGGACGCATGGCTATTTAGATCCCGAATACTTGCAGACTGGTCTGTTGAATGAGAAGAGTGATGTTTACAGTTTTGGTGTTGTCCTCGTGGAGCTTCTAACCGGAAAGAAAGTTTTGGCACATGATAGACCTGAGGGGGAACGGTTTCTGTCAAACTACTTCCTTTATTCTTTGAAAGAAGATCAGTTGGCTGAAATTTTTGATCAGAAAATATTCTACGACGAAAATATTGAGCAGATAAAGGAAGTTGCTATGATTGCCAAAAAATGCATCAGTGTGAAAGGAGATGATAGGCCATCCATGAAACATGTAGCAATGGAACTTGAGAGATTGGGAATAAAAGCTCAGCAGTTTCTAGGCCAAGCTGTTGAGATTTGCTCAACAGAGAGTGAAGCCCTGCTTGGTAAAAAATCAAAAGCATATGTTCCTAGTGATTTTCCTACTTCAAGTGACCTATATCCAGTGTCCAATACAACAGTAGAGCAGATATTGTTTCCAATTGCTGGTGGTGGGAGATGAATTTCCATTGAAAGATGTTTGTTTCGGTTTCATTCGCCACTATGTTTATTTTTAATAGCTATTTGTTGTATTTATCGTGATTTTGTGTAATGATAATAGATATTTCCTAGTGGATTTATCAATAATGCAAGACAAGCACTCTAAGACGCATACCTATCAACCGAGTTTCTTCTGGAAATTAATTCGGACAGAGAACACCATCGAAAGGTAGGTAATGGATGACCCATGTAGTAGACAGGCTCGAACAGGTTCAAACTCATCACGTAAAGCCATCAAAAACTAAATGACTCAAAGTTCATTTTGTAGGCATTAAAAACGGCATTGTATTTAGTGCTAACATAGCAGAAGCTTACTATGACAAGAATTCACAAAAAATAGAAAAGTTTTCTAATCAGTGGCAGATCTACCACGATTGCCAATCAGTGGTAGACCTAGGGGGAGGCGAGCAGCTGCGGTCGCCTCCCCTTCCACCGGTAACTAAAGGTATTATTAGTGCTGAAATTTTTTCTTCCCCGCAAAACTCCACCCCGTGGTGCCACCGCCAGAAATCGCCCATGTCTTCCTTTCACGCTCAGTGCCCTATCTAGAGCAATACCCCTGAATCCGTCGGCATCTGCAGAAACAGTCACAAACATCAAAGCCATTTAAGCCAAATCAGCAGCTAAGCTCAATAGCAAGCAAAGAAGAGAAGCTGCTGATCACCAGAAGCAATCAAGATCTCATCTCAGCAGATCATAGTCCACTTGACAGAAGGAGATTAGCTAGCATTGCTTACTAAACCAGAGTTTAAATTAATCAGAGGACAGCTGGAAGATTAGTTAGCTAAACTCTAGTGGTTAGCATTTTGGCGGGAAAATCTATTAGTTAGCTTAGCTTCTCTGTGCTTAAGCTGCACTGTATAATCCATGTTCCTTAGATCTGTAAATCCTATAAATAGGAGTAAATACATTATTGTAATGAATTTTTTCGTTTTTTCTACAGCAATACACAGAAATTCTCTCAAGTTCTTCTACTTTCCTCTCTGTTTCTTTCCTTTACTCTGCCTTTCTAGCTTGATCGCTGGTTCTTTGATTCATTTTATTGCTGATTTTACGTGGTATCAGAGCCACAATTGTTAGATCGATCAAAGTTTGCTTGAAGAAATCAGGAAATGGAGAACAGCTCAGAAAGTCATGGAGATGAGGTCTTTCAATTGGAGGACTCTATTCTGGTGAAAGGAAATGAGAACACCAATGTTTCATTGGTTTCAAGTGTTATCGCGAAAGGAAATTACCTGTCATGGTGAAGATCTATGTTAATTGCTTTAGGAGCAAAGGAGAAGTTGAGCTTCATACTTCCTGGTGGAAAATCACCTCTGGAAACTTCACCTGACTTCATGAAATGGAATAAGGCAGACTATATGGTGATCTCTTGGATTCTGAGTTCAATGTCCAAAGATCTAGCTGATGCTTTCATCTATGCTCCTACAGCTAAGGATCTGTGGCGGGAAATTGCTGAAAGGTATGTAGATGGCCATGGAACTATGGTCTATGATATCCGAAAGGAGATGAGCTATACTACTCAAGGTAATCTCAGTCTGGCTCTGTATTACAACAAACTGAAGAAATTTTGGGATGAATTGATTTAGATAAGGTCATTACCTGTGTGCAATTGTGGTGTTGCTAGAGAGATGTTCGAAAGGGAATCTGAGGCTATGTTGATGCAATTTCTTATGGGACTTGATGATAGCTATGACATGGCTAGAAGCCAGATCCTGATTATGGATCCTCTGCCAACAGCAAACAAGGCATACTCAATTGTACAGAAGGTTGAACCTAAGAAGGAACTAGTGTTTGCAAATTCTAGTGAAAATAGTGCTTGTATTATCCGCACTCAGACTGAGAAAGTGGAGAGCTCGTATAAAGGAACAAATGGAAACAAGAGGGCTGAAACAAAGAAAACTTGAAGTGCACTTCCTGCAACAGAGAGGGACATGCTAGAGAATCATGCTTGAAATTGCATGGTTATCCTGACTGGTGGAAAGGACAGAAACCAAAGAATAATGTGAGGCCTATGGCTAATGCAGTGGAGACTCCACTTGATTTAGAAGATAGTTCTTCTGGTTCTAACCAAGCTGCTACTCAGAACATGCAGTTACAAGGACTAATCAATGGATTTCTTCAGGAATTCAACAAAGTAACAAAAGGCAGTAATATTGATCCTAATCTGGTGAATCTGGCTCACCTGAATGACTTCTCAGGTATGCATACTCCTTTGAATTTTGGTTTTATGGCTTCGTTGAGTAAAGATTCTTGGATAGTTGATTCAGGTGCCAGTAATCACATGTGCCTTGATGCATATTTGTTTCATACTTTCAATTCCAATGCTGCATGCACTCCTGTTTATTTACCTGATGGTTCCATGAAGTTTGTTGATAAAATAGGGAACATTAGGCTCACAAATGACCTCAGTCTCATAAATTGTTTTCATATTCCTTCTTTTCGCTTTAACTTGCTCTCAGTGAGCAAGCTAGCTAAAACATCATCTGTTTTTGTGTCTTTCTTTGCAACATTCTGTGTGTTGCAGGAATCTAAGACACAAAGAATCCTTGGTATAGGCAAGGAAATGAAGGGCCTATACATTCTTGATTCCACTTCATTTGATCTTAAAATCATTGAAGCACATAGACACCTCATCCACAATTCTCAATAGCTACCAAAGGAAGTTGGCTTATTAGTAGAAATTTCGTCACTACCAGATAGTCACTTATGGCATGCTAGATTAGGTCACCCTTCTCATATTGTTGCTAAGCATCTGTTTCCCGATGTAGTTTACTTAGATCATTGTAAAATTTGCCATTTGGCAAAGCAGCAAAGGCTGAGTTTTCCAATAAAAGTTCTAATATCTTTGATCTATTGCACTTGGATGTATGGGGCCATTTAATCAATTTGCTATATATGGGGCACAATATTTCCTCACAGTTGTAGATGATCACTGTAGATAACCTAGACCTTTCTTATTAAACATAAGTCTCTAGTTCCATAAGCACTTGCATCTCTTTTCACTATGATTAAAACTCAGTTTCAGAAAACGGTTAAAATGATTAGATCTGACAATGGAATTGAGTTTACTAATCATACTCTTCAAGCCACCCTATCCCAACTTGGAATTATCCATCAAACCTCTACACCCTATACCCCTCAGCAAAATGGCATTGCTCAAAGAAAGCATAAACACCTTCTTCAAGTGGCTAGAGCTCTTATGTTCCAATCTTCTCTTCCTAAGAAATTTTGGGGTGATTCCATACTCACTGCCACCTACCTAATAAATAGATTGCCATCTACTATCCTGCAATGGAGTTCCCCTTACCAGATACTTTATAACAAACCCCCTGAATTGAATCATCTTAGAACTTTTGGTTGTTTGTGTTATGCTACTAATCTTGATCCTACTAGGAATAAGTTCTCACCCAGAGCTCACAAATCCATATTCCTAGGCTACCCTCTATTTCAGAAAGCATATAAGCTCTATAATTTGACAACTCACAAAGTTTACACCTCTAGAGATGTTGTTTTTCATGAAGATGTTTTCCTATTTCAACACCCTCAACAGATGCCTCATGGAAATTCTCTTCCTATACCAGTACAAGAGCCTAATCATGAACCTTTCATTCCAATCCCTGAGCCTACATCTATTCCTTCTACTGCATCACCTCACTCTCCTCCATCCAATCACTCTCCTAATTCCTCTACTGCTTTTGCCTCACCTGCACCATTAATTCCTACTCCAGTACCACATAGGAGGAGTACTAGACAGAAACAACAACCATCTTGGCTTTCAGATTTTGTCATGCCAAAGGCTCACTATGTTGTTCTCTGTACATCACCCACTGCATATCCCATTCATACTTTTCCATTTTTCTCCAATTCATGTTTCTCTGCATCATACATGTCATTTCTAGCTAATGTGTCACATATCAAAGAACCTCACTCATATAACCAGGCCAAAGATCATCCTGAATGGATTCAAGCCATGAATATGGAGTTACAGGCTTTGGATCTGAATGACACTTGGGACTTGATTCAGTTGCCTACTGGAAAGAAACCTATTGGCTCCAGATGGGTATACAAGGTCAAAATGAAACCAGATGGCACTATTGATAAGTATAAAGCTAGATTAGTGGCAAAAGGCTTTCATGAGATTGAGGGCATTGATTACACTGATAGTTTTTCTCCAGTAGCTAAGGTTGTTACTGTCCATATTATCTTAGCCATTGCCACTTCTAAGTCTTGGCCACTATACCAGCTTGATGTCAACAATGCCTTTTTACATGGCAGACTTGAGGAGGATGTCTATATGCAACCTCCACCTGGATATACAAAGGCCCTTCCTGGCCAAGTTTGCAAGCTCAAAAGGTCCCTCTATGGTCTAAAGTAGGCTTCCAGGCGTTGGAACTTTACCACACAACTCTCACAGTTTGGATTTCTGCAGTCTCCACATGATCATTGTCTGTTTATTAAGCAGTCTCATGATTCCTTTTTGGCTGCTATTGTATATGTAGATGATATCTTGATCACTGGCACTTTAGAGGATGACATTATTTAGGTTAAGCAGATCAGCAGTTCACTATTAAAGATCTAGGCCATGCTAAGTACTTTCTTGGCATTGAAATTGCTCGCAGCTCTTCTGGGACTTATCTGAATCAGAGGAAATATATCTTAGACATCCTTCAAGATGTTGGTTTGCGTGATGCCAAACCTGCTTCCACCCCTGCCATCCCAGGTGCAGACTTTGCAATAATACCTTTCCTCTCTTATCTGATCCACACAAGTACAGAAGATTAGTTGGCAGACTCATGTACCTGCACTTCACCCGGCCAGATATTACACATGTTGTGCAACAGCTGAGCCAGCATATGCAGACACCTAGACAGAATAATTGGAATGGTGCTCTTCATCTTCTCAAGTACCTTAAAGGCACTCCTACTCAAGGTCTATTCTATCCTGCTAACTCCTCTTTAGCACTTCAAGGTTTTTGTGATGCTGATTGGGGAGCCTGCAAAGTTACTCGCCAATCTATAACTGGCTATTCTATTTTTCTTGGTGGAGCTCTTATTTCTTGGAAATCTAAGAAGCAATCCACTGTTTCTCGTTCTACTGCAGAAGCTGAATATAGAGCTCTGGCTGTTACTACTTGTGAACTACAATGGATTGCTTATATTCTCAAGGATCTTCAAATACCCGTTTCACTACCTATTCCACTTTGGTGTGACAGTGAGGCTGCTATTCATAACACAGCCAATCTTGTCTTCCATGAAAGGACTAAGCACTTGGATATTGATTGCCATGTAATGCGCAAAAAGTTCAAGGAAGGCTTTCTCATCCCTCAGCATGTTTCATCTTCTGATCAACTTGCAGATGTCTTCACTAAGCCTTTATCTGCAGCTCCGTTTCATCATCTTATTTCCAAGTTAGGCTTGGTTGACTTTCACCAAGTCTAACTTGAGGGGGGGTGTAGAAACAGTCACAAACATCAAAGCCATTTAAGCCAAATCAGCAGCTAAGCTCAATAGCAAGCAAGGAAGAGAAGCTGCTGATCACCAGAAGCAATCAAGATCTCATCTCAGCATATCACAGCCCACTTGACAAAAGGAGATGAGCTGGCATTGCTTACTAAACCAAGAGTTTAAAATAATCAGAGGACAGCTAGAAGATTAGTTAGCTAAACTCTAGTGGTTAGCATTTTGGCGGGAAAATCTATTAGTTAGCTTAGCTTCTCTGTGCTTAAGCTGCACTGTATAATCCATGTTCCTTAGATCTGTAAATCCTATAAATAGGAGTAGATACATTATTGTAATCAGTTTTTTGGTTTTTTCTAAAGCAATACACATAAATTCTCTCAAGTTCTTCTACTTTCCTCTCTGTTTCTCTCATTTACTCTGCCTTTCCAGCTTGATCGCTGGTTCTTTGATTCATTTTACTGCTGATTTTACAGCATCCAGTAAGGTTGTCCTCCCAGATATTGCACATTCGACTCAGCAAGGTCCCAAAGTGGTTGCAGCGAACCCCAAAGTGCGGATCTCTCAATAGCCATATCTCCTGAATTAGTATATCTTGCCCACATGCCCTGGTTATGCAGCAATTTACAAATTCTCTTGCAAGATAAACCGTAGGTAGCACGTGTAAGCTGCGAAAGCCCAACCCATTCTCCTCTACAGCCCCCTCAATGTTCCCACTTCGCCATATTTTACTAGTACTATCCTCGGTATATGCCCACAGTAGTTTATTACAAGCCGCTCCAAACTATCTAAGACCCCAGCAGAACTCTTACCGCCGACAACATATGCCAAACGCATTTAATTCCAATTTTTCTAGTGTTTCTACCTATACTAATATGATGTATGGTCCATAATTAAAAAGTAAGGATATCAGTGAATAAATTGTGACAAATTAGATATTTTTTGTATTGTACTTTAAAATCCATAAGACGTTTGTACATTTTTTTCAAACCGAACTTTTCTAATATTGGGACGGAGATTGTAATCGGCAAGGCTGAGCAGGGTGTTAAAAAGATTATTATCCGATCGAATGGCTAAGAGAACAGAGATTCCAAAATTCGGTTCGTGTCTGGAGGAAATCAACTGATACCATTTAAAATTTGAATATTGAAGCATCATTGTGGAATTGTAACATGATAAGCTGCTGCTATCAAAAGCATCATAATTAAACACAAAAAATTACAGAAGGAAATTCAACACGAGACAGCACAAACTTATTTTGAGCATCGGCTTCGAAAACAGCCTAAAGTAGATTATAGAAAATTCAACAAAATGGGTAGCAAAATGTAAATCATATTAGTTTTTTTTTTTTGTTTTTTTGTTTCTTCTGCAATTAATAAAATGGGTAACCAATACCACGCTTAAACTAGAAAAAGAATTACAAAAGAAAAGGGCATCTAAAGACTAGCTAGTATCATCTTATAACAAAGGACTGATCTTTAATTAAGTCAGTCTATATCAGACAATAACAGGAAAGTATGTGACTCAGATTGAATGCTTCTACTGCTAGACGTCAACGTACCGTCAAATTCCTCTTCCACATAACTTAAACTGGGAGAATATTTTTCTTGAACCAAATCCAGATTTGTTATTCTAATGTTTTCCAACCCAGTGGCTACTTCTTTCATTGTTGGCCTTCTTTTCCCATTCAAGTTTACACATTGCGCTGCAAGTTTGGCAACAGCAATAACCTCTTCTTCACTGCTCTCTCATTGATGATTTGAGGATCAACAACCGTTCTAAGAGAACTCTCCTCCATGCATTCCAAGAATATTCTTACTAGACCTAAATCACAATCTCCTTTTCTTGTTGAAATTGGCTTTTTCCTTGTCAAGAGCTCAATCAGAACTACCCCAAAACTGTAAACATCACTTTTATCCGTGAACTGACACGACTGGAAAAATTCAGGATCTATATAACCAAATGTCCCTTGTACACGAGTAGTTAAGTGAGTTTTGTCAGTTGCAACAGATCTTGAAGTTCCAAAGTCTGAAACTTTAGCCCTATATTTTTCATCCATAAGAATGTTACTTGACTTTATATCTTTGTGGAAGATGGGAATTGAGATTGAAGAGTGAAGATATGCCAAAGCACTTGCTACGTGAAGTGCAATTGTTAATCTAGTGTTCCATGTCAGTGGGAATTCTTGGTCATTATTACTATGGATAAGGCTAAAAAGAGTCCCATTAGGAATGAATTCATAAACAAGAAGAGGCACATCTGTCTCAAGACAACACCCTAATAGCTTTACCACATTCCTATGAATGACTTGTGAAAGAATGATCACCTCATTAATGAATTGTTCCAATTGGTTCTCATCAACCCTCTTTGATTTCTTGATTGCTACTATCTTTCCATCAGTAAGCATCCCCTTGTAAACTGTCCCTTGACCACCTTCACCAAGAATTCGATTTGCATTGAATCCATCACTCGCTTTATTCAATTCCTTTGCAGTAAAAATCTTTGTTTTCTGAACAAGTCCCTCGTCACCTGATAACTGCAGTTGTAATAAAAGGACACCATTTCGTTTGAAAAACTTCTCTTTCTGCTTTTTCTTTTTCCAGTTTTTTAGCGTTTTGAACAATGTGGAAATTGCAGCCATGAGAAATAACATGCCAAACGCTGTACCTGCACCAAAATAATATGGTAGCAGCTGAAAATGAAGCCAAACTTTCTTAAGTACCTTCCTCATAAATCCCATAAATCCCTAGCACACAAAAGATAATACTCTAGAAAAATCATGGGTACTAGAAAAAACCCCATGAAGTTTTATGAATGTAATAAATCAACAGTTTCAAAAGGTACAAAACAAACTTGAGGTTTCAAACTAATTACTCATTCCGTCTCACTAAAAGAGTTCACTTTAAAAAAAATCATGTCTCATTAAAATAGTCCATTTAGAATTTGTATACATTACATACTATTACTATTATAATAATGTGTGATCCACAATTAAACATTACTTAGAAAGTAAGAATAAAAGAGGAAAATATACTGTCAAATTACTTATTTTATGTGGTGTCCATCACAACCCATAGTAAGTTGTACATTTTTCAAAGTGAACTATTTAAGTGGCGCCGAGGTAGTACAAACTCACCATGAGGTTTTAAAAATAACAAAGTATTAAATAGACCCTACAATTGCACTCGAAGTAGGTTATGTACTTTTCCGAAGATTACTGTTATTTTGTAGGTTCATGAAACTTTAGGGGATTTTTTTTTTAATTTTACTTTTCCCTAAAAAACGTAAATCGTGAGAGAATTAACAACAAATTCTTAAAAGAAAAACCTTCAAAATTAGAGCATACATATATATAGTGTTGCATATAAACTAACCTGCAAAAATAGGCCAATAAGTTTTGTTATGTGATGGTTGACATCCTTTTCCATCTTTTCTCCCATCCCCGCTGTAACCGTGATTACAATTGCATGTATAACTTCCCGGCATGTTAAGACAAGTACTGTAGTTCGCACAATTGTGAAGAGTCAAAGTACTAGTTGCACATTCATTAATATCTGCAAAGTTTGAAATCATTAAAGAACTAACAATTAATATATTTCTTCAAAGTAAAACTCGAAGGATCACATCACATCTTTGGAGATGCAAGCTAATTAATTAAACAGAAGTAATCGATGAAAATGGGGGATAATATTCCCTCCGTTCCATTAGAATAATCCACTTTCAAAAACATTTTTTGTTCTATTAGAATACTTCACTTTAAAATTTTTACTTCTCCTACCCTTAATAATCAGCCCATGTTTAAAAAGTAAGGACATAAATGAACTAAATTATGTCAAATTAGTTATTTGAGGTGTTATACTTTGACATTCATAATAAATTATACTTTTGTCAAAATGGACTCTTATAGTGAAATGGAGGGAATACAAATTAAGCACCCTCGTCTCGTTAGTCATTACCTTGGCAAGCATCAACGGTGAGATATGGGTTGCCCTCATAACCATCCTTGCACCTGCATCGATAACCTATAGCCCCTTCTTGGTCATAACATTCACTATTTTGGGATATACAAGCATAAGAGGTTAAGTTCTTTTTGGCCTCATGACATGACATGTTATATGCAGCCACCCAATCCACCACGACAGGGACACTTGAATCCTTGTCTATATGCTGGCAAGATTATTAGCAAAAAACTTAAAATAAAATAATCATTGCACTTTTTTATCTCTCTCCCACACAATTTCCAAAAGAAAATTCCCTCCAAAAATATTCCTTTCTAAAACGAAAAAATTCCTAACTTTAGTCTCAAAGAGAACAAAGCATAAGTGCTACTCTTCAATAGTAGAACTACAACAGCAAGGTAAATGTGTAAGTAAACTAGGTTTCAATCATTTGTTACACTCCTTGTTATATATGTTAATGATTCATCATAAATATACACTATTGGCTGGTCTCCTTGTTACACTACTTTTAAATAATAATCTTTAAGCATCGTAAATATACACAACATACTGGATCCTCTGTTACACTCTTTGTTACTACTTCCCATAAACAATTTTTAAAATCATGGAAATTGATACTCTGGTTACGGTTGAATTATTCATAAATACCACATCCTTGAATATTATTACTGCCCATAAATTAATGGCTGTATATTTATTAATTACTAAATAAATATATATTTGCAAAATTAGGTGCCTTTGGGCTTTCTCTTCTTTTCTACTTCATATTTTCTATATAAAAAGAAAGCTGTTTGGACAACGCGGTAAGTCTCAAGTTGGACTGCTGATGTTGATGATATGACAAGCTTTAGACAATATATAATCCATAGTTATTAATTATGAGCATTTTTCAACTCTTCTCCATTTATTTTATTTTAACATTCATTTAGCTATATATATGATCTTCTTTAAGAATTTATAGATTGGACCGCATCGTAATTGAAAAATGATTTAAACCAAAAATGCTAAAAGTAGCCATTTTAAATGCTAAAATATAATTTCATCATTAGTCAAATTGAATCACTATATCTAGACAAAAATTTTAAGCAGAAAAATACGACACTTAATTTTTTGCAAGTGAAGTAATTGAGAATTTATTAATACAAAATATTTCAGATTCATGTTCTGCATATACAATTAAATAATGCAGAGGAAGATATTTCCTATTTTACCCGGTGTAGGTGAAGAGTGATTCTCAGATTTTTATTGGAAACATAGCGAGGCAAGCAATACCGTAGCTAGAGATCTGCAGCAGCAATGAAGGAGATCCAGAAAACGCCTTTGGGAGCAGCATCTTCTTACCCATATATTCAGAGAAGCAAACACAACTACAGATGCTTTGGCAACTTTAGCTAGTGCTACTCAAACCACGATTTTTCACACATGTTTCGGTATCTCGTGACATTAGGGGCCTTGTTGCACGTAGCTATCCATACATTCGTTAGCCTTGATTCTAGTTTGTGTTAGTTTTCTTGCTTTATCATATTGTATTTTCGGAAGTAAATCTCATTATGTCCCCCTTATTTTTGACACATTAAATTTTTTTGAAAGGTCCACATGGCTTCAACCACTTAACCTGCAGTTACCTAAAAAAGACAAAAATTGGGAGATCGAGTGAAAAATTCAGGAATGGATGTGACATCATGTGGCAACAGCCACGTGGCAGTTTTGTATTTTAAGTATCTAATCTTATTTTTTTCCATATAGTTCCCACCTTAGTTATGGAAGTGAATTTTCTCTGAATATAACATTACTTTTTAATTAATCAATTAATCTTACTTTAGCTGTGACTCATCCATTTACTACTTCAAAAGAGGCACTGCATGCATGTAAGATCGACTCTCTCAAGAGCTTTCATAGCTTTCGTGTACGCATGAATGCTTAGCCACAAGTAAACGCGTTTCTTATTAATTGCCCCCTTCATTTGACAAATATAATAACAATAAGAAGAATAAAAATAGGGCTTTAGCCAAAAGATTCTTCGTGATCACAATTCACAAGGAAACTCTATTAATTATATATCACAAAAATTTGATTGAATTGGATTTGTGTAAGGAACAGAATGCATACATGAGACTACAAATGATTTAATTTGGCGTGCGTATTTTTTATGTAACATACAAAAATTTGGGATTTAGGCTGAACATTATTTGTGGCATAAACATCCTTGAACTTTACATGTTTTATTTTTTAAAAATTTGAAGGAACCCACCTCTGCCGGCATGCGGCAGGGGTGGATTTCTTAAGAAAAAAAAAAAAAAAAAAAACCTCTTTTTTGAAAAAAGAATTTAAGAGTGGGATTAGTTACCCATTTTATTAATTAAAGGAAAATAAAATTAAAATTAAAACTTAAAACGATGATGACTTACATTTTGTTGTATTTTCTACAATTTACTTTAGACTATTGCCGAAACCGATAATTAAAATAAGTTATCGATGGCTTGTGCTTTAGGGGCCAAGGGTGGAACTAGTTGGGGGCTGGTGTGGGCTCCAGCCCCCACCAAGCTCACTAATCACGCTAGAAGAGGAGTACTCACAGGGCTCACAACCATTCCTTCCCCGCCAGTATCAGGCCCCACCCTTTCTTTTCCCAATTCCCCTTGTCATTAGTAAAGGCATTAGAGTCTTTCAACATTTTGCCTATGCCCTAGAGTTTTACTTAGGCCACTAAAAGATAAAAAAAGGAACAGATAAAAGTTAAATGTTAAAACACAACTGGACTCATTTACTTTAGTGTGTTTACTTTCCACCTTTTTCTTCTTCTTAATTCCCTAATAAGAGTTTTTGGTTCTTCTTGATTCGTTTTGCTCCATTTTGTCCGGCCATTTATTTCAAGTTAGTTCTTTTTATTTAGAATGTTTTCTTAGTTATACTTTGTAACTATATATTTAAATTTGTAAACGATTAAATGAATTGGAGGTTTGAGTAGTTGAAAATTTGTGATTAATAAAAATTACAGTTACTTTTTATTTATTTATTTGAAGTTAAATTAAATATTTGTAATTAATAGTTATTACTCCTTTCATTCAATTAGAAAATATTAGTGTTTTAAAAAAAATTGTTCAATATAGTAGTCTTTCGTCTTTTCTTTTTTTACTTGTCATACCTTACTAATTTAGCTATGTGTGGTTTATAATTATCCAACTTTATAAAGTAAGAATATTAGTCAAAAATGATGATGAATTACTTATTTTATGTATTATACATTAAAACCAATAAAAAGGTTATACATTTTCAAAACTGGACATACAAAAATAGATGAAATTAATAGTTCATTTTCTTATTCGATCTCTTTACATTTTGTAATTCTGTCTTCTATTTTCTTTGCATTTTGTATAAAACTTAAAATTATTTTTTAAAATTTTATTTAATCACGGAAAAAAATTTACACTAGCCCCCACTAAAATTATTTTCTGGTTCTGCCACTGTTTGGGGCCCTATAATGTATCGTTCTTCTTCTTCCCCAAAGTCACCCCCCTCAACTGTCTCTCCATACAACGATACAATCATAATACACTTTATTATTCTCGTCATTATGTTATTATCATTATATCAATTATATATGGTATCAGAGCCTAGATCCGAAATGGTGAAATTGAAGAAGAAGAAGAAGAGGAAGAAGAAAAAGAGAAAAAAATATTCTACTTTAGTTTTCCTTCTTCTCTTTAGCAAATTAGCCACGCTACTACCGCATCGTCGTTGAAATCGCCTGCCGGTTTGATCTGCATCAGATCAACCACCACTGCTTTTCTGGCGCACGCTACAGTCTCTCCAGATCTGTCATCTCCGGGGTTGTTCTTCATCTAGAGTCGAAGAACCTATATTTTACCGAGCAAGTCAACCCAACCGCTGAATCCACAACAGGCGGGTCTGTTGCTACCATTCCAGATCTGGTTGTTGCCTTCTGCTGCCGCTCACCTTCGTCGCCGTTGCGGCCTTTGTTCCGCCGTCCTCTTCTTGCCGACAACTAGCCGCACTAGCCAACGCTAGGTCATTGACTTCGTCCTCGACGTTGCCGCTGCCATTGCCAATTTGTATCACGGGAAGCAAAGAAAAGAAATCAGAATTTCCTAAGTCAACAGCCCTCATCCATCCTCAGCCTCCACCATAACCTCGGACACAGATTCAACCCAGTACTCAGCCATAACCCTATCACCGGATCCTCTCATCTACAGCATAACCCCTTGACAGATACGTGTCACGCGACCTTAACTTTCATTCCAGTTCTATAGGCTCTCCTTAGCTACCATTTTAGGCCATCTGGCACGTGTCATTTCAACACCGGTGCACCGTGTAGATTGGTCAAAATCTAATCCACCACTGGTCAAACCAACCGTTCTACTAACCCAACGAGGATGGCCGTGCCAGAAGCCTCGGCCTCGACCTCAGCTTTAGACTAGGCCTCACCTCGACCTTGGCTCCAGCCCAGTCATTGACTTCGACATCAACCACGTGTCAGTTCAACACCGGTGCACCATGTAGATTGGTCAAAATATGATGCACCACTGGTTAAACCAACCAGTCTACTAACCAAAAAAAACAATTAAATAAAATAGAAAGAGTAACAATTGGGGAAAAAATAGGTAAATAGATATGACAAAAATTAAAGAGAATAGAAGAAAAGGACAACATCATAATTTAAAAAGAGGGGCCAAAGGTGTTATTTTCCCTTTCTGTAATTTACAAAGAATGATTGCAATTTTTTTAAATTGCATTCTGACCTCATCTGACTGGTAAACCAGTTGGTTGCCAGTAATAGGGACCAAAAACGCCAACAGAAGAAAGAACATAGACCACAATTGCAACGAGATATAAAAGAGTGACCAAAAGTATAACGTATGTATAGAAGATGGATTAAAAATGCGATTTTTCTTTGTTTTTGTAATTTACAAAGGAGTGTCGCAATTTTTCAAAATTGCAATCTGACCCCAAATGGTAAATGAATTGGTTGCCGGTAATAGAAACCAAAATTGCCAACACATGAAAGAACAGGGACCACAAGTGCAACGCGACATAGAAGAGAGACTAAAAGTGTAACGAGAGTATAGAAGAGGGACAAAAATGCGATTTTAATTTCCCTTACATTTTTATTAGTAATTATTAGTAGAGTATTCATTTTTTTTTTTTTAAATAAAAAGGCAAAGACTTTTCTTAACAAAGAAAATATTGGCTAAAAAGCTCTCTAAGAAATAATAAAGTCGTTTGGAGTCTTCCACTATTCCCCAACGCACATCGAGCTGACTAGCTATTCCAAGCCACTTCGTCAAATGACTTATAGCCAGTAATCAGTAATCACCCATTTGCGCGTGGCGTGACTTTTGGGAGGATATTCTAATTCTAATCTAAATTTTGACCAGATTTTTCCAGAGAGCCATTTAATTTGTTACTACTCAAGTACGTAGAAACAAAGAAGTTAGATGGTGCCTAGCGATTGTCACCGATTTCTATCTCGGTCAGTTTCTTCTTATTTAGAGTGGAGACCCAACCCTCTCCCAATTGTTTTTCTATTTTAAATTTTCTAATACACAATTTTATCTTATAATTATTTGCATTAAAAAAATTAGAGTGGAGACCCAACCCTCGCCATGCTTGATTCTGGCAATTTTGTTCTCTACAATTCAGCTAATAATGCTATATGGCAGAGTTTTGATCAACCAACCGACACCCTTTTGCCGGGCCAGCCTTTAGCGGCTGTTTTCGAGTGCTTCTCCGAGTCATCCGTCGACCAGGTCTTTCCGTATCTTGCCCTTAGGTGAAATATTAAGGGTTTATTTGAATCTTTGCCCTATTTTTTCTAAATCTCATTATTTATTAGTACTATATATTTTGTGTGAAAATATTTATTACTCTCTCTGTTTCATTAGAATAGTCTACTTTGTTGTACTAAATTTCATTAGAAGAGTCCATTTTGTTGTACTATTTTTTGTGACGTGAGGGACTTTTTTTGAGGTAAAAATAACGATAGGGGTTTATTTGCCCCATATTTCCATAGACGTAAACTTAGTTGTGAATGCTTTGGCACGACATGGAAGCTCTCTGCTCATTTCGAAGGAGTATGATGCACTGGACCTCCCTTCGGACATCCCAAGTTGTGCTCATTTAGAAAGGGATTTAGTTCCTAATCTTTAGACTCGTAAAAGTAGCATGATTCTGTAATTTTGATTTTAAGGCATTTGCTTCAGCATTATTTGTAAACCGGGTAAGCTCATTATGCCCCCTCGTCATCTATTCTTGGATTTCAAAATGAATAAAGAGTTCTCATGCCCACCATCCACTTAATCGATCAACTATTCCAAAAAAGAAAGAAAAAAAAGGACTAGTTAACAATTAACTGATCGAACATTTTATTTCAGTATCAAAGTAGTAAGAAATGTACAAATGATTTGAAAGCTTAAAAGAATCTTTGGTTAATTAATTCCCTAGTACAAAATACTTTGGCAAATTTCTTTCGATGAACTTCATCTCCCACCACCAGCAATTGGAAACAATATCTGCTCCACTGTTGTATTGGACATTGGATATAGGTCACTAGAAGCAGAAAAATCACTACTAACATATGCTTTTGATTTTTAATCGAGCAAGGCTTCGCTTTCTGTTGAGCAAATCTCTAAAGCTTGGACTAGAAACTGTTGAGCCTTTATTCCCAATCTCTCAAGTTCCATTGCTACATGTTTCATGGATGGCCTATCATCTCCTTTCACACTGATGCATTTTTTGGCAATCATAGCAACTTCCTTTATCTGCTCAATATTTTCATTGTGGAATATGTTATGATCAACAACTTCAACCAAATGGTCGATCTTCTTTCAAACAATAAAGGAAGTAGTTTGCTAGAAATCTCTCCGCCTCCGATCTATCAGGTTCCAACACTTTCCTTCCAGTTAGAAGTTCCACTAGGACAACACCAAAACTGTAAACATCGCTCTTCTCAGTCAATAGACCAGTTTGCAAGTATTCAGGGTCTAAATAGCCATGTGTCCCTTGCACTATTGTAGAAACTTGATTTTCATCCATTGGAACTAATCTCGATATCCCAAAATCGGCTACTTTTGCAGTGAAATTCTGATCGAGAAGTATGTTGGCAGACTTAATGTCTCTGTGGATGATTGGAGGCTAAGCGACAGAGTGCAGATATGAGAGCACTCCGGCAATTTCTGACGCTATTCTTAAGCGAATGTTCCAAGAAAGCTTTGCTGCTTTGGTTTTGTTGTGGATATGCTCAAAGAGTGTTCCATTGTTGATGAATCCATAACCAAGTAATGGCACTTCTGTCTCAAGGCAGCAACCTAGAAGCTTTACCACATTTCTACTGTTGATTTGGGAGAGCAACATTACCTCATTTATAAATTGCTCAACTTGGTTGTGATCAACTCCTTTCGACCTTTTAATTGCGACAATTGTATTATCTGCCAACTCTCCTTTGTAAACTGTTCCAAATCCTCCTTGACCAATGATTTCGCTTTCATCAAATTCGTTGGTCGCGTTTTGTAATTCTTCAACTGTGAAAATTCTTGTAGCGTAAGTGGCTCCTCCTTGTCCAGTAAGTTTTTGCTGTAAAAGGAATCCGCCGTTTTTCCTAAAATGTTCCTCCCTCAGCTTGTCTGCCCTTTTTCTCATCATTCTGGAGTGTAAACAAAAGGCGAATACAAGAACAATTACACTGCCCGTGCTTACCCCAACAGCGGTAGTCAAAAAATTCCAAGAATCCAAATGTAAGAAAGAAAGTGGACTTTGATGTTGAAGAACTCGTAAGTTGTACATAAAATAATACTTTTGAGAGAGGAAGATATAATACTTCTGATATTACAAATAAAAGTATTATTTTTTATGGAAAAAGTACTATTCCTCCATTTCAACAGAAGACTTTTTTTTATTGTTATTGAGGAAAACTCTCAACAAAAGATATATATAAAAAGAACGAAATGGTTTGGAGCCAACGCGGAAATTGTCTTGGGTAAACGTTTTGAAACCAAAATGAGGACCACCTATATACATATATAAATAAAGAATGAAATGGTTTGGAGCCAACGCGGAAATTGTGTTTTGAAACCAACCAGATGGTCACCTCTAAGAATAATCAAATTCTAACCCGTGAAAATTGGCCAATAAGTTTTTTTGGGTGGTGGTTGATCAGCAATGCATCCTTTTCCGCCTTTTCTCCCATCTCCATGGTACCCTTGGTTACAGTTACATGTATAACTTCCTGCCTTATTAGTACAACTACTGTTGTTTGCACAATCGTTAAGAGTGGAATTTGCACATTCATCAATATCTGCAAATTAAACTTGAAATCATTAGAGAATGATCAACAACATCTTTATATAGTTTTTTGCACATAGAGAATTAATAATTGATGCAAATTGTTACCTTTGCAACCATCAACGGGGAGATATGGGTTTCCCTCGTAGCCCTTCTCGCACTTACACCGATAACCTATAGCCCCTTCCTGGTCATAGCATTCACTATTCTCGGTTCACCCAACACTGGCAGTTCTCACTCCGACCTTCTGGCTTCAGACCTCAGCATTAGGCCCCGGCCCAGTCTCCTCATCCTACACCCCGGCCTCCAGGAATCTGGGCAATTGCCAAGGCTGCAAACAACTGGGTCACTCGGTTGCCCACTATCCCCTCTTCAGTCTAGTCTCGGTCACCAACCACGGGGGAACCCGCCCCTCACCCTCTGGACCCCAGAGGCCACCACAGGTCTATGCTGCTCGGACATCAACGGCCGCGACTCCCACCTGGCTCCTTGACAGTGGCGCATCCCACCATGTCACCTCGGCAACCTTTCTCTTCACTCCCCGTATCGGTGATGGTACTGGGCTCCACATCACCAGAGCTGGCTCATCTTCCCTTCCTCCTCCTCTCACACTTTTCACTTACATGATGTTCTCTTTGTTCCTAACATGAAAAGAAGTATAATATCCATATCTCAATTCTGAAAAATCAACAATACTTCCATTGAATTTTTACGATCTTCTTTTCGTGTGAAGGATCTACTAATAGGAATCCAGCTACTGGAAGGACAAACTAAAGATGGGGTGTGTGAATGGCCGACCTGCACTTCGGCCTGGCCCGACTCAAAATCCAAGCCTCTGACCTCGTCCAAGCCTTCCACTGCCTACATCAACAGCAAATCTCTGGCCAGTACATGGCATCACCGCCTTGGTCAGCTATCTGAGTCAACTCAGAGACACATCACTTCTAAATTTGGCTTAGATGTAGACAAGACTCATTCCAACACCTCTTACTGTCATGACTGTCTGAGCAATAAAAGTCATAAATTACCATTTTGTGTCTCATCACTTGTGTCTACATCTCCTCGCCAACTTATTTATTCCGATGTCTAGACCTAACCCACCCCGTTTGTCGATGGCTACAAATACTATGTCATCTTTGTGGATCACTTTAGGCACTACATCTGGCTGTACCCCCTCAAACTCAAATCTGACGTCGCCACCATCTTCTCTCGCTACAAAGCCCTTGTCGAAAATTTCTTCTCCTGGAAAATCCTCAGCCTATATTCAGACAATGGGGGGGAATACATGGGTCCCGCTAAGACAACTGGTCTTGCCCACTACTTATCCACAAATGGCATCTTGCACCTCACCACCCCACCACACACCCCGGAACACAATGGGTTCTCCGAAAGGCAACACCGTCACATTGTTGAAACTGGTCTCTCGCTTCTCTCCAAAGTCTCCCTCCCCCTCCAATTCTGGTCCTATGCCTTTGCTACAACTGTGTACCTCATTAATCGTCTTCCAACACCAACCCTTAACATGACCTCTCCCAACCGAAAACTATATGGTTCACCACCCAATTACCATAAACTTCGAGCCTTTGGTTGTCTATGCTACCCTTGGTTTCGCCCTTACTCCGCTCACAAACTCGCACCTCGCTCCACCCCTTGTGTATTTCTGGGCTACTCCCTCACTCAAAGTGCTTACCTGTGCCTTGACCCAAGCACCCAACGGCTCTTCTTCTCCCATCATTTCATTTTGTTAAGTCTGAGTTTCCCATATCCAACCTCCATCAGGACCTTGCCTGTCCTATGGACTCCACTACTGCTGCCTGGCTCCCATCCCTTGCCCACTTGCCAACGTCATACACGTCATCTACAGGTCGTTCCAGTGGCTCCTTGCCAGTCAATTCTACCACACCAGATGTTCGACCTCCACCAACTTTGGCTCTCACCTCAGTCTCTGCACCGACCTCAGCCCGCCCTCGACCTCGTCCCCCGCCCCCCCACTCAATCTCCACCTCAGCCTCGGCCACTCCCTCGGCATCGTCACATCACTCAACCGCCCCATCACCACCCCCTTGCCCACTAGCACTACCACCTCCCCCAGCCCGCACCTCCACAGTAATCACTCGTTCACAAAACAAATTGACCCTCTCGGCCCAACTTGTCCCCGACCTTGAGCCAACCTGTGTGACCTAAGCTCTCAAAGATATCCGCTGGTGCAAAGCTATGTCCGAGGAATTTGATGCCTTAGTTCGGAATGGGACTTGGGGTTGGTCCCCCCCCTCAGCTAAGCAGAATCTTGTGGGGTGCAAATGGATTTTTCGTATCAAAATGTTATCTGATGGTTTTGTTGATAGGTACAAGGCTCGCTTTGTAGCCAAAGGCTTCTATCAACGGCCAGGTGTGGACTACCATGAGGCGTTCAGCCCGGTGGTCAAACCAATCACCATTCGCCTAGTTCTCTCACTTTCCATCAGCTGGAGATGGGACCTCTGCCATCTTGACTTCAACAATGCCTTTCTCCAAGGCACCCTTACGGATGCCGTCTACATGGTTCAGCCCCAAGGCTTTGTTGATGCCGACAACCCCACCATGTCTGCCGATTGCGAAAGGTGATATATGGGCTCAAGCAAGCTCCTCGGGCATGGTACATTGAACTTCGCCACTTCCTCCTTACATCCCGCTTTAGGAACTCTGTTGTCGACACCTCGTTGTTCATCTATAAGAACAACAGCACCACACTCCTGCTCCTTGTCTATGTGGACGACATTATCATTACAGGTTATAATACAACCAAAGTTCAGGCCTTTATCTCTACTCTTGCCCATCGCTTCTCTCTTAAAGACCTCGGTCTCCTCCACTACTTCCTTGGGATTGAGGTCACTTCTCAACCCCGTGGGCTGCTCCTCTCCCAGCGTCACTACATTTTTGACATCTTGGCTTGAACAAAGATGACTCATGCTCAGTCAGTTGCCCTCTCCGACCCCACTGAGTTCCGAGCTGTGGTTGGCAGTCTCCAATATCTGACACTCACCCGACCAGACATTGCATATGTGGTTAACAAGTTGTCACAATACATGCATCGTCCCACCACTGACCATTGGAATGCAGCCAAGCAACTTCTTCGCTATCTCTGTGGCACTATTGATCGTGGCATCCTTCTCCACCACTAGTCGCCACTTGCCTCCACGCATACTCTGATGCTGACTGGGTGAGCAACAAAGACGACCTCACCTCCACAAGTGCTTACATTGTGTACCTCGGCCGCAACCCTATATCATGGATCTCGAAGAAACAACGCATTGTGGCTCCCTCTTCCACAGAAGCTGAGTATCGCTCTGTTGCCTCGACGAAAGTCGAGGTCAGCTGGATCACCTCCCTCCTCGGTGAACTCGCAGTCTCACTCCCCCAACAACCAGTCATCTACTATGACAATGTGGGGGCAACACACCTCTTCTCCAACCCTGTCTTCCTTTCGCGCATGAAGCATGTGGCCCTTGACTTTCACTTTATCCATGAACAAGTTCAAAATGACACTTTACGGGTCACACGTGTCTCCTCGGCGGACCAACTAGTTGATGCCCTCACCAAACAACTCCCTCGGTCCAGATTTCAAGACTTGCTGATCAAGATTGGTCTCTCCTCACGGGCGTCCAACTTGCGGGGGCATGTTAGAGATAAGAGTTAGTGAAACCGAGGTGAGCTCCCCAGGTCGTCCCTTGAAGCCAGCCGAGGTTAGCTCCTCATGTCGTCCCCTGAAGCCAGCCGTATCAGTCAATCCTTTATCCCATTCTCCTCTCCATGCAATCCTCCTCCCATTAATGTTGTATCTATAGAATTATTCCTGTAATTAATTTGTTCTTATCACATGTGTAAAGGTTAGCTATAAATAGGAGATTACACTTAATGTAAAGGTATGCCATTATTTATACAAAATTGAATATATTTCTATATTATGAGTTTTAATCTTTGATCAGGTATAGGTTAGGTACACCATTTGTGATTTAAATTTAATTGATTGTTACTAAGTATGGTAATCAGTTGTACTAATTTTTTTCTTATAACTTTTTTTTTATTATTAGTGAAATATGTATATGGGATTGCTTATATATAAAAATAAAATTGACCAGAAAGAGGAATTAATTAATTAGTATTAGATTAAATTTTGTCATCAACAACTGTATTGATAGTACTTTGTGTTTTTTTTTAAACAAAAATTATTTTAAAAAGCCTGTCTTTTTCGATTTTTTTACATGAATACTCATGTTTGGGGCCTTAAATTACCAAAAGAAGCAGGAAAAAATTTTCATTCCCAGTATGTACAAAACGAAGACGGGAACTTCGTTTTCAGCTAAAAACGAAGTTCACGTCTTCGTTTTCGGGGGAGGAAGAAAATAGAAGGGAAGGGAAAAAAAAATATTCTGTGGAAAACGAATTTGGTGGATTCGTTTTTCTCTAGAAACGAATCCACCAAATTCGTTTTCAATTTTTATGTTGTTTTTTTAAAAATCTAGTTGCCGGGAAAACGAATTTGGTGGATTCGTTTTTCTCTAGAAACGAATCCACCAAATTCGTTTTCCAGAGAATTTTTTTACAAAAATTATTATTCCTGGAAAACGAATTTGGGGAATGCGAGGTTTACTTATGGAAAAAAAATAATAGGACCAAAAATTCGGTGAAGCAGTCGAATAATAACTAAGAAATTGAAAAGATGGGACGGAACAAAATTAGAGCATATGCTTCGGAACAGAACCAACGAGTGTCCGAAGACGCGGCGATGCCTGGACGCCCTGCAATTCGAAGAAGTGATTAAAACAAGGTTATTTACACATAAGTTGCAGCTCCCTAGGTAGCCGCGTCAATATACACGGGAAAAAAAACCAAAGCAGTGAAATAAAAACAATGCGAGAAAAATATTTTTTATAAAACAACGAAATCAGGGAATAAATTTTATACAAGTAATGTTATTTTGTAGAAATAGACCCGTAATTTTAGTAGAAAACGAATTCAATGAAATAAGTTTATTTATAAAATAAGTTATATACTGTTAGTTAAATAATATGAAGCGAGAAAACGATTTGATTGTATAATAGCGTTATTAAAAGAAGTAATATGATTTTACTTGAAGGAAAGAAGATGAAAAACGAGTCATGTAATAAGTAAAATTGAATTCGAAATTTCAAACGTTAGAGAAGATGAATTCATGTCGGAGAAGCGTTTTTCTTGAGAAAACGAATTCGGCGAATTTCGTTATGAAGAAAACAAATTCCCCGAATTCGTTCTCTCAAGAAAGTATTCAGGGAATACGTTGGCACTGAAAACGAAATCGGGGAATTCGTTTTCTAGAGAAACGAATTCGTTCAAACAATGACTTCGCTTTAACTATAATTAGGTTTCGTTGGACAAGAAACTATTTTTTTCATTAGAAAATGAATGCAAAGAAATAAAATTACTCAAAAAATAAGTACTGTAGGGTTTAGTAAAATAAAGTAAAATTCGGGGAATTCGTCAACTAAATAAGGGTGTATTTTAGAGCAAGTAAAATTCCGTTAGGTTAAACAAAAAAAAAATTAAAGCCCATGGTAGTCGTAGAAGTGTTTTTCCTGAATTTCAAGGAATCAGCGAAATTGTTTCCCCTGATAACGAATTTAGAGAATTAGTTTTGTTAAGAAAAAGAATTTCGGGATTTCGTTTTCTCATGAAGAAGAGAAGACGAAATCAGCGAAGGCATTTTATAGAAAACAAATTCGCTGAATTCGTTTTCTAAGAAACCGAAATCTGGGATTTCGTTTTTCCTGAATTTCAGGGAATCAGCGAAATCGTTTCCGAATTTGTTTTCTTGAGAAAACGATTTTGCTGAATTCGGTTTCTTAGAAAACAAATTCGTTTTCTCAAGAAAACGAATTCGCCGAATTCGATTTCTTAGAAAACGAATCCGGGGATTTCGTTTTATCAAGAAAACGAATTCCTCGAATCCGTTTTCTATGAAACCGTATTCGGGGAATTCGTTTTCTCAAGAAAACGAATTTCACTTGCTGAGAACACATATTTCGATTGTAAAGGATTAATTTTAAAATAAGCACTGCAGGGATTAATTAATTAAAGTAAATGCGAAAACGGAGGTGGGAAATTCGACAACTAAATAAGGGTATATTGTAGAGTAAGTGAAATAATGTTAGGTTAAACAAAATAAAAATTATGAACTCTATTCGTTATGTAATTGTACACTAATTCATTATTCGTTATCTTACTAAGTAAAACGACTTATGTAACACAAGTAATCGCCGTAGAAAAGATTTTTTAAATTCATTCCTCTATGACAATTTGGCACGGCGCATTTATGTGGTCCATATGAACCTAAACGAAAAAAGTCGTTTACGAGTTTAGCGCAGTTAAATTACACATATAATGATGTTTTTTTGAATTTTTATGCCTGCTTTAGTTTACATTTGCATGCACATATAAAACAGCAAAGGTAGCGAAAATATACAAACCCTAAAAAAATTACGTAAGTTAAAAGAATGACATGAAACATGCACTTATGCGTTAACAATAAGGTTCCGTGCGTAAATGTAGGAATTTCGATTATGTATAGGTTTTATGCTAATTTAGCATGAAAATGGAATACAACTAAGTCAGCGATAATTGTTAGACCCGGTTGGTCTTAATCTTTATTTTGATTGATGAGTTAACAAATATGAGAATTAATTTAACGGTTTTATTTCTAAGTGAGAAAATGTAGAAAAATTCAAAAGAAGACCAACGCAAAAAACGGCGAAGAAAACGGAGTTCAAACGAAGAAATGGAAAACAAATGAAGAAAGAAGAAAACACAACCCGAGAGGAATAGAGGTTTTAACCGATCACAAATCGGTTATAACCGATATTGTGTCAGAAAAGACTTTTTCTGAAACTAGCCGTTAGAGAGCCGTTGGAGAGCCGTTGTAAGCCATTTTGCCACTTCTATAAATACCCCAAGCTGCGAAAATGATGAAGAATAATCCCCAACAAGTCTCTTACACTCAAACACACTTCAAGAGCTTTATTTCATACATTTAATTGTCAAATTAGCTTGTGAGTTAGGATTAGAAAGAGGCATTTGTGCCCATTTGTCATAGGTTGTTGTAAACTCCATTTGTGGAGATTGTCATCATTGTAAATACTTTGAGGAAGTCCTAAACACTTGAGTAAGTGTTGTAGGCACATTGTATGTGAGGCAAAGTCCTAATCTCTTGAGCAAAGAGTTAGGTAAGAAGAAAGGGGGAGATTGAAGAGAAGGAGAAAGAAGTGTAAAAGTCCTATTAGCTAGGCAATGAAGTCTTGAGTAAGACCCTAAGTCCTTGAGGAAGGAGCGGGGGCAAAAGATTCATTGTTAGCCATTAGGCAAAGGAGTCTTAGTCTAGAGCTAGATTAAGCAAAGAAGTCCTAAGTCTAGAGTTAGATTAGGCATGTGTGTGAAGTCCTAAATTCTAGAGGTAGAATTTTGGCATTTGTAAAGGTTTGAATTACACCTTTAAGTGATTCATTTGAGAGGGTTAGAAAATCCCAAGTTGTAGAACTTGGGTAGTGGATTAGGATTCAAGGGGAATCCGAACCACTCTAAATCGGTTGTGTTTTGTCTTCCTTTACTTTGCTTTCATGATTTTCAAATCATTAATCACACACCTCACTTTGTAAAATTGTTTTTACACTTGTCTTTGAAAATAGTTTTTCAAAGTTCTTCTTTGTAGAAGAAATATTTTTAAAAGTGTCAAGAACCTAATTCACCCCCTCCCCCTCTTAGGTTCTTCTTAGGTTGCTATTGATAATTGGGTTTTCAATAATCTAGAAACTCCATGTAAGGTTATGATTTTGGTAAAATACAGAAGGAATAAGGAAACCACATAATTTCCATACAAGGTTAGGCATCACAATTTGAACATGTGTGGCACTACATCCCAGCCGCTAATGGCATGTTGCCTCAAATTGCAAAGGCGAGGTTGAAATTTGATGGTAAAACAAAAAAATTTTGACAGAGTTCCCCCTGTACATGGACCAAACTCCCTGTGAGCAGAAGGAAAAAATCCACAATTTTGCCAAATCTACAACATCCATCTCATTCATCAGTAGGTAGATGACAAATTCTTTAAGTTAACACAAAGCAAAATGTTTGGAATATACGAAAGCTAACTACAAAACATCAAACGAGGGCAATAAACGCTTCGCTATGTTCCACACGGAGGAGGACGCGTATGCCTACGCGGTCTATGCGTGGGATGCTGGCCCGTGGAGGTTGAGCATGCATATCTGTAGTGGGCTCGCTACGCATGGAAAGGGCCGGGCTTCTTCACCAAACCCGTTATGGGGCTTACGCCGCTTATGCAATTTTTCATGTGGACCGCGGACAAGACGGCTAGAGGTGCTATTTCTAGCGAACACTTCAAAAGTATTGCTGTCAGGCGTTCCATGGTCATGCTGCGAGGTTTGATGATATGACCAATCGTCGCCGGAGTTTTAAGAAAAATCTTCTCCACCCTCTCACTGTCTGGACGTGGATGAACGATATCGGCTCTGAGTTGATACCGATTTGTGTTCCTGGGCAGATCTTCCGTGCATTGATCCGCCTTGCGTCGATGCCGAGGATGACCCATCGACTAGTCGATGACCTTCGCCAGAACAAGTGAGAGTAGCATTTATCTGGTCACGCACATAAACTAACTTGTCCTCCATAGGATACCCTTCCAAATGCAGGTTGTCAAGCATCTCTCCCACTACATGATACATCGACTCCATAGATTGATTCTGAAAGTATTTTAATTAAGTAAGTTATATTTTATCCGATTGCAATTTGAATTTAGAAAGATGTGCAGGGTAGAAGGGGTGAAACTTACATAATACTCAGTCAGAGCTCCATACGGGCGTATCGCTCTATCAGGAGGTTTAGCCGGATTACCCACCAGAAGCCGAGTGATGTTGTGATACCACGTCATGTAAGGAGAAAAGTAATCAATGGATGCATTACAAATATTCCCTACAATGACGGAACGATCAGCTTGTTCCCAAAGAACTATATAGTCTCTGTGTTTTATCGCCCATTTTTCAGTATTTCGGCCTCTGAAATCCAAACCGTGAAGCCGTTCACCTGTATCGATGTCGGGAGGAATACCCTGCTCAAACCCAAATTGGCGCCTAACGCGCTCTGGAGCATGTAGTTCGACCACGCAGAAGTTAATGAGAGGGACATATGAGCGCCAAATCTCTCTCCCGTTAAGCAATAATCAGGCAATTTCAGCAATTCATCCTCCTCATATGGGTTCCAGATAAACTACGAGAATAAAATGACATTGCAAGTAGTAAACAATACGGGAAGTATACATTTTAATGCAGTACGAATAACAAAGAAATACTCACATCTCCTCAACGAGATGATTTAACTGGTCCCGAAATAGATAAATTAAATGTGATCCAACATTCACAAAACTGCGTCGCTTGTTCCATCTACATAATAAACACAACATTGGACAATGGTTAGAATAACAAAGAAGAATCAACCGTAGGATGCAAATAAAAAACATATATAACAATACATAACTTACGCGGCACCACGAGGGAGGGGAGCTAAATCTTCGAAATCCTGAGCGGTGACTGTTGGTCGAACAGTCGGAGTCAGTTTAGGGATTATTTCCCATACCCACAATTGTAGCAGTAATTGGGGTCCACCTATCTCTTTCGTGGCCATACGAGTAGCCCGGCATAAATTCCGATATAGCAAAGCCAATGTAGCACTGCCCCAGCTATAATTCCTTATAGCATGAACGTTGCCCAGAAATGGTAAGTACATCAGTTTCGCCCCGGATACCGACTTATCACTGAATAACATAGCAATCAACTACATAAGTCTGCCTCTAGTGTGCTTCACAACAACCTCATCCGTTGAGTCATCATTAACGGCGAGAACGTCAACCAAGTGAGTATTTAAACTGGCCAAATTCAACTGACCATTCTTAATTTCAGTAGTTCCGGCTGGTAACCCAACAATTCAAAACATAATTGCTGCCACTCATCAACTTTACGTGTGGCTACGTTAGAAATAAGAGGTAAACCAACCATGGGCAACCCCCATATAACAGCAACATCCTGCAACGTCACCGTTGCTTCACCGACGGGAAGGTGAAATGTATGAGTCTCTTGGCGCCACCTCTCAGCCAAGGCATTTATTAAATGCTTGTCCACTTTTATATCACCGCCTTTGAATACGCCAAAAAATCCTGAATCTTTCAGGAGAGTAATCACGCGAGGATGCAAAGCACCAAAATTCCACAGATCGTGAGTACTTGACTTGAAAGACAGCAGAGGAGTGGCCGAGTCCGCCCAGATCAATTCCGATCGATGATAAGGTTGCAATGTCAGTACACTGCGGTCTTTAGGGCCTGGGTCCAAATATGCCAACGGGTTCCCCCCATGTTCCATTTCCATTGTAGATAGCCTGAAATAGGTAAAAAAAAAAAACTCAACATGAAACTAACCGCAGCATTAAGTATAATAATTGAAATCAGCAATCGCCACCCGTATGTGTAACTAGGTAATCATACGGCTGGAAATCATCATGATAAACCATGAGCATTAGAACAAACGATTAAACTCGGCGCCTTATAGCTAAATATTTGAGTCCAACAAAATACTTTAATGCCAACTAAATCAAAAAAATCACGCATTATAGACAACACAAATTCAAACCAACTACAAAGAACAGAGTACTAATACTAAACAGTAAATTATTGTACTACTAGAAACTGCAAAATGAACCGGAAAATAACATCAAGTGTGTGAGTTGGCCCTCTCGCGTAGTTACGCAAGTCGTGGACATTGTTTCCTACTGTGCCCGTGTTGGTGACAAGCTCGGCACTGCTTCATTGGCTGACTGTCCATAGCATTTGTAATTCTCTTTCTGCGGGGCCTTCCTCTTTTATCATTTACCCTTGATGGATTTGGCACTAACAGAAACGGTGACGCAGGCCAATAATCTTCATGCATTATAGGGAAGAAATGACTTGAATATGTGTCCACCATTGTCTGCACAGAATAAAATTCTGAAACCAAATCCAAGTCATCCCTTTTCAAATCCTCACATACCTTGATTATATGGGAACATGGAATCTTGTAGATATGTATTTTACCACAACTGCAAGTTTTTTCCCGTATGTTAACAGTGTGTGAATTGTTACCTCTCCCATCTGGCCGAACACCGGTGCAAACTTGGTATAACCCATCCTCCCGATAAAATTGAGTTACTCGGTGATACTTTGACCTCCGCTGATTGTTCAAGTACTTCTCCGTAACCTTTGTAGGCCAATGATCATTCTCTTTCAAATATTTAAGGCGATGTTTTGCTGACTTCGTAAAACCTCCGAGAAATGAGTTCGAAATTCACAGTCTCAACAACTGAAATAGTGCGCCGTGGAGGAGAACTGTACTCTGAACCATTGGGACCCCGTTCAATGCTCCCATCCCAATATACCATAACTCTAACTGATTTCCCTGTCATTTCAGTGCAACACAGCTGTACCACCAATTTCTATATACCTCAACTAGCACAAGCACTTGTGCAACTATTTACGGGACTATTTCAGTTACAGAAAATATCGATATAAATCACAACATCAACATTTCTACAAGGGCTTACGGTACTTAGGGCACAGGACGCAGCATTGGGGGGGGGGGGGGGGGGGGGGGGACATTCATTTGGACCATATAAAACACAACTAAAGTCCAAACATACATACACAACTAAAGTCCAAACATACATATGAAACCAATTGCATATATTACATGCGAACACATTAAGTGCGGTCCCTACTGTAACCACATGCAAATCCCAAATAATCACATGCAGTGGCGTTTAATTACATAAGTGTACGGTGCGCAATATAAATAAGACACGAGGTCAACAAATAAACTGTCCAGCACTGCACGGAATATATCAGTGAAACTCGATAAATAAGAATGATTAGAAAATTACCTGTAAGTGTCTGATGTATGATGAACAGTGTTAATGTATGATGAACAGTGTTATTCCTCGGCCCGCTTAATAACAGCCTAAACCGCGTGGGAAACGCCCGCTTAAATACTATAATCGTTGTTACATGGCAAAGGACAATCACCTACGAAATCAATACAAAGGAAATTACCAACCATGTAATTAAGCATACAAATTAACATTGAATGATGCGCAATTGAATCTCTATTGTACTGAAATACGGTTGCACAAAAACTTGACCCCTATAAAGGTCGTAATGTAATAAACGCATATGCCCCCATCATATCGCCTTCCAAGTTCCCTAAATCGGTTTCACATCATTTAATAATGCAGACTAAACTACCAATCCGACATGTACAAAATGTTGGAGGAATTAAAATTCATTACACCTAAGCCAAAAAGCAGTCTAGAAATTGAAGCAAAACAGTCCAGCAAAACAGTCTAAAAAACAGTCCAAAATTTTAAAAAAACAGTCCAGGAAAACATTCCAGAAACTCTAGAAAATAGGTCCAGAAATTTTAGAAATCCCGCAAAAACATTCCAGAAATGATAGAAAAAAATTCGGCAAAAAATTGCCAGATAAATAGTCCAGAAATTTTACCGTCGCTATTCGGAAAAACACTCCATAAATTGTAGCAGAACATTCCAGAAAGTTAAGAAATTTTAGAATAACTTTCCAGAAATTTTTTGAAAACTTTCCAGAAAAATAGTCCGGAAATACAGCACCGGAATTGTGGGAAAAACAGTCCAGCAATTTTAGAGAGACTATGAAAAGCAGCCTAGAATGCAGGAAAAAAGTCCAGCAAATCGCAACAAAACAATCCACCACTATTATGAATAACATTCCAGAACTTTTAGAAATGTTAGAAAAACATTTTAGAAATCTTATGAAAACATTCCAGAAAAACAGACCAGAGAAACAGTACAGGAATTGTAGAAAAACAGTCCAGCACTTTTAGAGAGACGATGAAAAACAGTCCAAATGCAGGAAAACAGTCCAGAAAATCGCAGAGAAACATTCCACCACTATTATGAATAACATTCCAGAAACTGTAGAAAATGTAGAAAGAAATTGCAGAAATTTTACAAAAACAGTCCATAATAACATTCCAGAAAAACCACAAAAACAGTCCAGAAATACAGTCAAGTAATTGTAGGAGAACAGTCCAGCAATTTTAGAGAGACGATGAAAAACAGTCCAGAATTGCAGTCCAGAATGCAGGAATACAGTCCGGAAAATTGCAGAAAACCATTCCACCACTATTATGAATAACATTCCAGAAACTGTAGAAAATGTAGAAAGAAATTGCAGAAATTTTACAAAAACATCCCAGAAAAAACAGTCCATAATAACAGTCCAGAAAAACTACAAAAACAGTCCAGAAAAATAGTCAAGTAATTGTAGGAGAAAAGTCCAACAATTTTAGAGAGACGATGAAAAACAGTCCAGAATTGCAGTCCAGAATGCAGGAAAACAGTCCGAAAAATTGCAGAAAACCATTCCACCACTATTATGAATAACATTCCAGAAACTGTAGAAAATGTAGAAAGAAATTGCAGAAATTTTACAAAAACATCCCAGAAAAATAGTCCATAATAACAGTCCAGAAAAACAGTCAAGTAATTGTAGGAGAAAAGTCCAGCAATTTTAGAGAGACGATGAAAAACAGTCCAGAATTGCAGTCCAGAATGCAGGAAAACAGTCCAGAACATCGCAGAGAAACAAGCCCACATGTTATACTACCAAAACCAACATGTTCAAAGGCTAACAAGGCACACATGGAGCAATTTTTCCAACCTCTACCTGTACAACCAACTACAAATAACAACACAATCCCGATTGCATATTATTCGGGTGTACAAGAAACACTAATGCGTGTGGTCCATTAAAAATACAATAATATACGCAATTTCATTGAAGGAATCACCATAATAAACGAGAATGACCGCCTTTCCATCAACATTAAACACTTCAACGAGAACAAAGCATAAGGGAATTTCAAACTACGTGGAAATACGATGGCTTCACCTATTCGCTTTTCAATTTGGTAAAATACAAGCAATTCATCATTATTCCAGAATCCACATCTCACATTTGCTACTCCAAACACAAACAATTTGTTCGTAGTCAAACAAGATACACATGGAGAATTTTTATGAACCTCTACCTCTAAAACCAACTACAAAGGACATCACAAAACCGATTTCATATTAAAAGATGGTGCAAGAAACACTAATGCTTCGATTCCATTAAAAATACAACAATATACGCAATTTCATTGAAGGAATCACCATAATAAACGAGAATGACCGCCTTTCCATCAACATTAAACACTTCAACTAGAACAAAGCATAAGGGAATTTCAAACTACGTGGAAATACGATGGCTTCACCTATTCGCTTTTCCATTTTGTAAAATACAAGCAATTCATCATTATTCCGGAATCCACATCTCAAATTTGCTACTCCAAACACAAACAATTTGTTCGTAGTCAAACAAGATACACGTGCAAAATTTTTATGAACCTCTACCTCTAAAACAAACTACAAAGGACATCACAAAATCAATTCCATATTAAAAGATGGTGCAAGAAACACTAATGCGTGTGGTCCATTAAAAATACAACAATATACGCAATTTCATTGAAGGAATCACCATAATAAACGAGAATGACCGCCTTTCCATCAACATTAAACACTTCAACGAGAACAAAGCATAAGGGAATTTCAAACTACGTGGAAATACGATGGCTTCACCTATTCACTTTTCAATTTTGAAACGAACACCCAATTCATCATTAATCCGGAATCCACATATCAAATTTGCTACTCCAAACACAAATATTATGTTCATAGTCAAACAAGATAAACATGGAGCATTTTTATGAACCTCTTCCTCTAAAACCAACTACAAAGGACATCACAAAACCAATTCCATATTGAAATATGGTGCAAGAAACACTAATGCGTGTGGTCCATTAAAAATACAACAATATACGTAATTTCATTGAAGGAATCACCATAATAAACGAGAATGACCGACTTTCCATCAACATTAAACACTTCAACGACAACAAAGCGTAAGTTAATTTCAAACTACGTGGAAATACGATGGTTTCACCTATTCGCTTTTCAATTTTGTAAAATACAAGCAAATCATCATTATTCCGGAATCCACATCTCAAATTTGCTACTCCAAACACAAACAATTTGTTCGTAGTCAAACAAGATACACATGGAGAATGTTTATGAACCTCTACCTCTAAAACCAACTACAAAGGACATCACAAAACTGATTCCATATTAAAAGATGGTGCAAGAAACACTAATGCTTCGATTCCATTAAAAATACAACAATATACGCAATTTCATTGAAGGAATCACCATAATAAACGAGAATGACCGCCTTTCCATTCAACATTAAACACTTCAACGAGAACAAAGCATAAGGGAATTTCAAACTACGTGGAAATACGATGGCTTCACCTATTCGCTTTTCAATTTTGAAACGAACACCCAATTCATCATTAATCCGGAATCCACATATCAAATTTGCTACTCCAAACACAAACATTATGTTCGTAGTCAAACAAGATACACATGGAGAATTTTTATGAACCTCTACCTCTAAAACCAACTACAAAAGACATCACAAAACCGATTCCATATTAAAAGATGGTGCAAGAAACACTAATGCTTCGATTCCATTAAAAATACAACAATATACGCAATTTCATTGAAGGAATCGCCATAATAAACGAGAATGACCGCCTTTCCATCAACATTAAACACTTCAACGACAACAAAGCGTACGGTAATTTCAAACTACGTGGAAATACGATGGTTTCACCTATTCGCTTTCCAATTTTGTAAAATACACGCAATTCATCATTATTCCGGAATCCACATCCCAAATTTGCTTCTACACATACAACCAATTTGTTCAAAGGCAAACAAGGAACACATGCCGCATTTTTTCCAACCTCTACCTCTACCACCAACTACAAAGAACATCACAAAACCAATTCCATTTTAAAAGATGGTGCAAGAAAAACTAATGCTTCTATTCCATTAAAAAAACAACACTCTACGCAATTTCATAAAAGGAATCACCATATCCTCTTCCAAACATCAAGATCCCTCATAGCGGGGAAAATGAACATGAACCAAAAAGCATATACAAATTGTAACCCAACCAAATCAAATGTTCAAGCCTAGATTCATGAGTAAAGTAAAAAATCTTTGCATCCCAAATTTATGAGCAAATATTCCACTGCAATTTGAAACAACAAACAACTTGAACGGCCTAGGTAAAGGTTAATCCACACGGTCCACACATTTCTTGAGAAAACAACGTCAAAGGAGGTGCTATTTTATAAATGAAACCAAAAGGGAGAGCTATCACTTAAGATTGTGCAATAGAAGAACATCCCTAGTTTCTAACCGATTAATAAGACAACAAACACCAACTCAATTAATTGAAGGAAACCCAAAATTACTATTCATAAAATTAAAGCATCCTAACAATGTGAACAAATACAAATACAAAACAAATTATACACAAATTTATAACCCTAAGACACACCTCAAGCAACTTCCAAGCAAAATCGCAGTGGATTCGTCCCAAATTGAGCTTATGATGCCGGAATTTGGGTCCCCTTCAAGAAAGCCCCAAAATCTGGGGTTCCCCCTAAACCCTCCTTCGTTTTCCGGTCAATGGGCCGTCGGTCCAGCGAGGTCGCGAGCGGCGGCGATGTGGCTCGGGTTCGGCCGGAACGGGTGGTTCACGCCGGTCGGTGGGTCGGCGTCGTTGGTCTGTTCGTCGCCGCGTCCTCCCTTTCTATTTTTCCATTTTTCTGCTGCGTGAATTTTTCACGCAGCATATTTATACCTTTTTAAATTTTTTTTTCCGTAGAAAACGAATCCGTGAAATTCGTTTTCTACGGATTTCGAATTCAGTGAAAACGAATTCACTGAATTCGAATTCTGTGGAATAAGTTGAATTCGTTTTCCTTTTGGAAAAACCAAAGAAAAAACAAATCATGGAAATTCGTTTTCTACTGAAAACGAATTTCCGTGATTCGTTTTCACCATAATTTTTTTTTTCCTTTTTTATTTTTTTCCCCACCCGATTCTTACCGAAAACGAATCTGCCAAGTTCGTTTTTTTGGAAAAACGAATCTGGCAGATTCGTTTTTTTCACACAGCATATTTATACCTTTTTAATTTTTAATTTTTTTTCCGTAGAAAATGAATCTGTGAAATTCGTTTTCTACGGATTTCGAATTCAGTGAAAACGAATTCACTGAATTCGAATTTTGTGGAAAACGAATTCAACGAATTCGTTTTCCTTTTGGAAAAACCAAAGAAAAAACGAATCATGGAAATTCGTTTTCTACTGAAAACGAATTTCCGTGATTTGTTTTCACCATAATTTTTTTTTCCTTTTTTATTTTTTGCCCCACCCGATTCTTACCGAAAACGAATCTGCCAAATTCGTTTTTTTGGAAAAACGAATCTGGCAGATTCGTTTTCTATAGATCCGGAAAAAAAAATTGCTTATTTTGATAATTTTGGGAGCCTATTTGATTATTGGGGAAAAAATCCTGTCTTTTTCGGTTGACATAACCTTAATTATGTGGAAGGCGACATTTCAAATATTTTAAAAAATAGTTTCCTTTCGGAATATTGAGATTCCTTTTTTATCCTCAGCAATCATTGATTCATTATTCTTTAGGCTACACCCGTAAGTCTGTGATTGTTCTGTTAATAATATGCTAGTATTAATGATGTACTCCCTTCGATTTACTAGAAAAGTCTACTTTGACAAATTAACAATTTATTATAAATGCCGACGTACAATTTTTAAAATATATAATTTGACACTATTTGTTCCATTCGTATCCTTACATATTAAATATAAGATAATTGTAGATGAGTACACGTGTTATATTAGTAAAAGTATGAAAAGTAAAAAATTTGAAAGTGGACTATCTTAATGGGTATCGCTATTGGAGGCGGGTTTTGCGTGCCCCGCATCCAATAGGGGTACCACCATATTGTTGGCACCCGCCTCCAATACTCTGCTTGTTAGAGGCGGGTGCTTCGAAACCCGCCTCCAATAAGAGATTGGATGCGGATCCTTCAAAACCCGCCTCCAATACTGTTATTAGAGGTGTGTGCCAATAATATGGCGGCGCCCGTATTGGAGGCGGGGCATCGCAAAACCCTCCTCCAATAGCATGTTTTGTAGTAGTAGAAAAAAAATTATATATATATAAATACTATAGTCCCTTCAAAGGAACCATTCAACCCTTGAATTTTTCTTTGTATAAATTAAATATGTAATTACACTCTCTGAAAACACGAGCAAAGGCACTTTGTGGAAAATATAACCAACTCCTCTCTTGTTTCCTAAAGTCAAATTTCAAAAACGGATTCTTCTATTATTCCATTGATAAAACCACCAGAAGCAGCCTTTCTTCAAAAGGGTCTTCGTTTTTCAAAACTAGGGCTTTTGATTCGCAAGAAAACTCTGAGCACTGTTTTAAAAAATTAAGGATGATCACAGAAAAATTCCGGCAAGCGCTTGTTATTTTTATATTGACGATGATGACAGATTTTGGGGAAGTCCTAGATATTAATTGAAAATAAAAGATGCGAAAAAGAATTTAATTATCTTTACCCCTGATGTGTGTCCTTTTGTTGAATTTTAGATCTATTTGTGGCAAATTTCACCTATTTTTCTTGAGATAAGTACAAGTATTGGAAGACAAATGACAAAGATGAGAAAGTGGGTGAAAGATAAAAGTGAGTTATGTTGGCGGGTAATTCAGTGTCATTCTTTTATAATTTTTTTGATTGAACGGTGTCGTTCCATCATTACGTAGTAGAGTATTAGTAGTAACCTTGAGGACCAGGAGAGGCATGTTGTTAATGTTGTCTTGTTTCTTCTCATCTTCAATTCTCCTTCATCTCATCTCTAAATTCTCTCTGTTTTCTCATCTTATATTCTTTCTCATCTTCATCTTTTTCTGAATTATTATTCCTGTAAATTCTGGGCAATTTCCATTACAGTGGTGTCAGAGCTAGAAGTCTTTGGACTCTAATATTTCAATATCCTTATCTGCTCTTTTTGCCATGGATGAGGAACTTGATTTGGGTGATTGGGAAACACGAATCAGGAGACGCGAGGAACTGTGGGATGAAATTAGAAAAAAATGGAAAAGCATGGACAGCAAGTTGGACATGGCTATTGAGAGAATTGAGCAAAGCACCTGTAAACTTGAGAAGCTGGGTCGACTATTCAGCAATGATCGGGAAACAGATCGGGAAGCTGAACCAATGAGGTTCGAGGGAGATGAATCAGAGGTGGAATCAAGGGTACAGGAAGCTTCCGAGAGTGAAAACTATTTCACCTCCTCCAAGAAATTTGAAGTATCTGGAGCCCAACCAGTGGCATTCACGGTAGAAAATTTTGATGAAGAATTTGAGGAGACCAAAAATGATGTCGTGACTGAGTCAGCCCTAATTCCTACCGGTAATATCCTTCTTAATTCATTTGAGATTTCGGGAAAGTTGGATTTGAATGATGTGAACTTGGTAAAATTGGATATTGGAAATGATGAGATTAATACAGTTGAAGGAAGTGAAGAATTTGTGAAATCTTCCTCTGATCTAGCGTTACTTGCTGTTAACTTGATTGATTCATTGAGTTTTGAATCTAGTGTGGGTGTTGTGAATGAATTTGAGGACGTAGTTTTTGATGGTGGTGGAAAATTGAACTTAGTAGAAAGTATGGGATTAGATTGTGGAAATGAAAATTCAGAGTTCATAACTCTTGCCTCATGTGGTAGTTGTCCTTATGTGTTTGAAAATTTTGGATGGCTAAAGAAGTTTGGTGAATTGAAACTGTTGGGGGTTAGAGCTGTTAAGTTGGGCATGGAATTTGATTATGTGAATTTGAGTAGTAAAATGTTAGAAGAGCCAAATTTTGAAGGAATGGTTAGTTTTGGCATTCTTGGAATGACTTTAAATCTACTGGTTATGGTGAATTGGTTTCTCAGCACTGCTTTAGTGGAAGTTGTGATCTCTTTTGGAGCGGTGATATTAACTGGTATGAAAACTTAGGATATGAGTGTTGTTTCTACAATGGAAATCAATAATTGTGGTATTGCCATTGTTATTTCTATGTATGGTAATAGTAGGAAGTTGGTTCAAGCTGTTGTTAAGTTGGCTCAGACTAATTTACTTGACCTTCTTATGGAGCTTGGTATGATTACTGACCTGGGAATTGAAAGGTGTGTAGCTGAGTGGAGTTTTAGTTCACTGTTTGTCAATGGTGCGAGTTCTTTTGGGATTGTGAGTGATGTTCTTCATTTGCTGATTTTATACGGGAATTAAAGTACTGTTTTGAAATGTTAGAGCCTGAGAGGATGGTTAGCTTGATTGATCAGGTTATGATTGCAGGAATTGCTACAGTTTTCATTAGGATCTACGTAGAGCCTCATATTTTGTGCTGTAGGATTCTGTATTTTCTTAAATCTCAAGTGCTGGCCAAGTTTTTTATGGATACTTCGCAGGATTATTTTAATGGTTTTCTTGAAATTGTGTAGGGTTCTCTTCATAATCTTTCTGTCATGGCTAACAAGAGACAGCAGAACATGAGTGCTATGGAATACATTATCACTAGTATCTCCAGTGTTCTTCATTGTCCTGTCCGGAGTGATGACACTTTACGATTTGCTGAAGTTTCTGGCAATATCGAATTCTGCATCTCCTATATCATGTCAGTTGAGGATTTCAGCAGAAATTATATGGCAGGAAATTGGCAAGAGACTTTGTTGTCTTTCCTTGCGTTAATTTTAGAAGGGGATGTAGTTCTGAAGTATAATAAACAAGCTCCAAAATCCTGGGTGGAAAGGTTTACTACTTTTAAGGGGGGAAGTAAAGTTCTATATGAGTTTTCCAAAGGAAATTCTGAGTTTAGGAACATTGGTGCAATGATGAATTGGTTTCCCATGAGGAGTGCTGCTACTGAGACAAGAAACCAAAAGAAGGAAGGGTTCTATGGTACTGTTTTAACATGTTTGTCTCAAGGGATTATTAATTTGTGGTGCAGACACATTTCTTTACTAGAATGGTGCAAGCTGAAGATGACAAGCAGCAAATCAGAAATATGCATCAGTCATGGATTAAGGTTTTCACTAGCTTCAAAGGAGGAACTGTAATCACAACAATAGATATGATGATAATGGTGCTGAAGTTTAAAGTTGCTGACCCTTTGAGTTCTGTATCATTATTTTTAGCTTGGTTAATTGGGAAGCTAACCACTACTTTCTGGCTCCAAGGTTTGAGAAATTTGGATCATGAAATGGTGTGGTTAAGTTCTGATATTGGAGTTGAGGTTGTTACTGGCCAATTTAAAGACATTGGGGGACAAAATGAACTACTGCACCTCATCCAGCAAGTGTCACAATCAATGAGTTTCCATAAAGGGGCAGAGGAAGTCAAGGATGAGATTGGTGAGTTGTCTTGCACCTGCGAGCTAACAAGCAGCAATAGCACAATCCAATTATTGCCAAATTCTGGATTAGCTATTCTTGTTCTGGATGGAAGCACCAAAACATTAGAAGACTTTTCCTTGCAAGGCCAGAGGAGATGGAATGCTCTTGGGAAGAATGAAAGAGTGCAGGTTTTGCTTGATAAATTTGAGGCCATTGTTTTGTTTGTTGTTTCATATCCAAAAATTTTGAAAGGGGTAGATGCTATTGAGTTTCCTTATGTAATGGAAGCTATTAAGCACAATTGTGAGGCTGACTTCTTAGCCTCCAGTTGCAAAAGTATGTATATGGCTTTAATCAGCATCAGGGGATTTCAAATGGAGGGAGCAAAACTTGAGAACTGGGGAGTCCTTCTGAAATATGCAGAGTTGTTCGTGTTCAAGGGCATGTGCAAAATTTTAGAAGGGAAGTTAGCATGCTGCATTCATACCAAGAAACTCCCAAAATCATGGGATGAGATTGTCACCATGTTCAAAAGAGGTACAAAGGTTCTTTTTCCATGAATGCTGGAGACATAGGGAAGAATAAAAAATTCATCAGAATGGCTCATCTTTCAAGCTTGAGGACAAGCTTGTTTTTAAGAGTAAGGGATTCTCATGCTTATTGGGAGAAATTAATTCTTTTATAATTTTTTTGATTGAATGGTGTCGTTCCATCATTATGTAGTAGAGTATTAGTAGTAACCTTGAGGACCGGGAGAGGCATGTTGTTAATGGTGTCTTGTTTCTTCTCATCTTCAATTTTCCTTCATCTCATCTCTAAATTCTCTCTATTTTCTCATCTTATATTCTTTCTCATCTTCATCTTTTTCTGAATTATTATTTCTGTAAATTCTGGGCAATTTCCATTACATTCAGCTCAAGTGCAATGAGCCCATGATGGAAGGAAAAGGCCCAAGGAAGAACCAAGGCAATTGCCTTAATTAATTGTTACCCAATTGAAGATTGAGAATGCAACATGAATGGAATTTGGATTCCTATTTTGTCAAAGAGTGGTGTGCAAGGAATTGTTTCTTCATATATTAATCCCTCTTTGTTTTGATTATTGTTTTAGTAGTTTCCTGTTTGGATTAGTAAGTTATTTTCTACTCTCCATTCTACACCTATTTAAAGAATGGAATTGAGTGGAGAAAGACACGTTTTTAGAACAATATTTAGTATTATTTTCGTAGTTAATCCAGAGAAAAAAAATAATTTTAGTTTTGTTTAGTGATTTAAGGATTTCTGTCCAGACGAGGTTCCGTTAGCCCTAACGGACGGTAGGTTTTGCAGTGGATATTTTTCAGATCGTAATTCAAGTATTTATTTCTTCTTTCTTCTATTCTTTTTAGTTATTTACAGTATGAATCGTGGAATAATTATTTGCGTAGTTAATTTAAACATGAGTAGTTAAATTCTATATTCCGCCATAATGTAATAGCAATTAATCAGGGCATGATATGAAACCAAATTAATTGGGCCTAATTAAATTGCATGTGTTCGTTCTTATTATCTGGTCATAATTTTGATTACTGATATTTAATTGAGATTGATCACCTTAGTTCAATTAGGTAGAGCCAATTAATTCCCAATTAAATAACATAATATTTGTTGGGCAAGATTAATTAGTGGTAGAGTTACCTTTAGGAAATAGAGAATAAGGGGTTAATAGTTCTTACATGTTAATTCAATAAGGATCACTAAAATCGAGTTTTCCTAAATCTTAATGCGGTTAACTTGGTTAATGGGTGACGATGCCTTACAATATGTTCCTTATTAATTAGAGTAGTAATTATGTCTGTGCGGATTCACGGTAATCTATAACTAGTTGATGACATTCTATTTAACATATTATTGAGTTTATGATTAACATGCATGTGATTATTATGATTTACATATTGCTGGAATACTTCATTACATTTGATTAATCTATATTCTTCATTAGTTTTAGAAGTTTTTATACACAATCACTTTAAAAGTCTCTCTTGAGCAAAACAAATGTGGTTGCAAACCAAACCAGTTTGGTATCGATAGTTTTTGGTGATTTTAAGCAATCCGTTCTCTGTGGGATTGACCATGTTATCATGCATTGTGCCACTTTTAGCTATTGTTGCAGATTTATTTAATACTTTTACTATATTTGATAGGGCTAAAGGACGGTCTTATCACCCCTACACCCCCACCATCATTAGGAGTTCAAATTCTCTCTTGTTAGAGGCGCATCTCCACACACATTTGGAAGCAATGGCCCAGAATTGGATTAATAAGGGTCTGATATCTCATATCCAACCTCCCATTAGAACGAAGGTAATTCCGATTTTTTGGTTCCCCTGACGGATGGGTTTAAGCTTACTGTCGATGGGTCTGCATTGGGGAACCTAGAATTTTTAGGGGATGGTTTCATCATTAGGGATTTACGGGGAACTGTTTGATCCGTTGGCTCGGTTTACTTGGATTTTGGCACCAACTTTATCGCTGAATGTAGAGCCCTATTGTTGGGTTTGGAAGAATGCAAGAGACTTGGACTAAGGGACGTTGAGGTGGAGTCTGATTCGTTTGCTTTTGGTAAGATGGTCCGTCGCATTTTTAAGGGTATCTTGGAGGCATTTGAAATACTTTAGACAAATTTGGAGCTCTATCTCCTCAGGATCCTTCACTATCATGCATATTTTTATAGAGGCTAAGGGCCTGCATGGGATCCACTTTCAAAATGCATTTTGGAATGTGTTTTAAAAGACATTCCAAAATATATTTTGAGATGTTGTTTGTTTCACATCTTCAAATGCATTTTGAAATGCATTACAAAATATATTTTGAGACATGTATGGTATTGTTCGTAAGTGGCGGCATGCGGCGATCCAGCGGCAGCCGCAAGGGGTGGTCCGACTCAATGCTTTTTAAGAATTATTTTTCTAAATGCATCCAAACAACATCTTGAAACACATTTTAATGTGAGATATTATAAAATACCTTCCAAAAACATTTTGGGTCTAGGGCCCAGCTTTTTCATCCCTAAACACATCTTCTATACAAGACTTAAGACTCCACTCTTTTTGTGACTAAAGGAAGAAATATTTTTTTAGAGGGAATTTCTTTTGGGAATTTGTGTAGGAAAGAGAAGAAAAAGTGTAATGATTGTGTTATATTTTGAATTTATATGAGTAAATATTTATAGAGAATTTTAAATTTTGAATTTTGAATTAAGTGAAAATTAAGATTGTCTCTTTATGTAAGATTCTGAAAGAAAAAAATGATGATTTTCAGGAAATTGAATGGAAAAGAACAGAGCCTAATTCCTCAGATGATGGCCTTGCGCAGGAGCCAAGTTCACGAAGGTTGTCACAACACTTCATAGCTAGCAATGGATCTCCCTCGGAAAATTGCAGAATTGTTCGGCGTGATCGAGATTCAGTTGCAAACTTTAGACTAGGCTAACTTGGATTAATGTATCTTGTCATAAATAAAACAAAAAAAAATTAAAACGTACGGTCCCTTTCCAATCTAGGCTAGCTTGGATTTCAAGTAATTTATTATTATTTTTTGAAGAAATACTTCATTTTCATTACGAGTGTTAATCTATTACATCGAAAGCAGGGGCTGTGGGGAGGAAAAGAACAAAGTGGAAGTCTCCTGCAGAGTCTTGTCATCTTTGCATTATAAATAGGCAAAACTGATGGAAATAGAAATCTAACCCCAGATATTTAGGTGGCTCGCCTTGCGCACTAACTGCCGAGCAAAAACTCATTCCTAATTTGTTATTATTATTCCGCCCAAGTTTTCTCCTTTCCACATCAATCTTTAGGGTCTAAAGTTACTTTTTCTTAATTAATGTAGCGTGCTTGAATTTGTCTCACGGGATTGAAACTTGACTTTGAGCTTCCATGAAGATCTCAATCACTATAAATGTCATGTACTTGTATAGCTCATCAATTACTATAAATGTAAATTACCAATTTATAATAGACTTGAACAACTATTTTTAAAAATACAGTGAATGTATCAAATAATTTTATGTAATTTTTCAGTAGTGATGGAACACTCCTTATCTAACTTCACTTCCAATATATAAAATAGGAAAAATTGCACTTTTGATCTTCTTCTACATATTAGTTACACTTTTTGTATTGTTGTCTATAATAGGCAGTAGCCACTTTTGTAAGTCATTTTGAGGGTAACTGTGTATATTTTAAAAATATTAAGGTCAAATTTAAATTATGAAATTTTTTTTATTAAATATAAACCCCAACTGTATTTCTTTTCCCTTTTAAAAATTACTTCTTTTATCCAGTCCCAATGGCGATTGACATCAGTCCTAATTTGCTGATGTGGTGTTTAACAATTCACTATTTTTATGTCATGTGTACATTTTTTGATGACTAAGCATACTTAATTATCATTTCAAATAAAAATCATGTCTTTTCATTGGACAACTTAATTTGTCGTCCCCTCCGACAAATCTGCATCGCCCCCCACCTCCGACGTAGGATATAAAATTATCCATATCGTACACAATTTTGATGTGGTTTGATTTCAACAGATCTACATTCACGAAAATTCACTAATATCAAACATTGAGACATAAGTAGGAACATATATCTCTTATGATATCACATCAACCCATCAACCATCAACGAGACATAAGCAGGAACATCCATCTCTTATGATCTAAGACCCTATAACAACCCATCACACTAGCCAAAATGGCTCCCTCAAACAACCCAGAGATAGAGAGCTAAAAGGCTTTAGCCTTTTAAACTCCCAACTTAACTGAAAACTATATACTCTGAATTTTTATATAGACCCATAATTATCAAATCCTTTCTTCCCAAACTAATTTTCTATTACTAACCAAAACCTAAAATAAACTAAACACATAATTATTGAATCCTACCACAAATTGAATTTTCTAATTAAGCTTGGCTTAAGTTTTTGAACATAGTCTTCGGGTTAAAAAAATAGGAAAAAAAAAGTCCATATCGTACAAAGAGATTAATGCACAAAGGAATAAACAAACAAACACACAATTTTAACCTGGCTCGCTTTGAATAAATCTACATATCCAAATTCACTAATATCAAATATGGAGGGATAAGCAGGAACATACATCTCTTATGATCTCACAAGAAATCATATGAAAGGAATGTGAGATCATAAGAGATGTATGTTCCTGCTTAATTTTCCAATACCTCACCCCCAATTTCAAGACTCCTTCTCCCCAACCCATCACTAACACCTCAAGTTTCTCAACTATCGTTACCTTCCCCAAAAGCCTTTCTCCAAACCCATATCTCACACTCACTACAGATACCAATCTCCCCTTTCTCAACCATCACTACCGAACAGGAGAAAGTTGCTCAATGAGTTCAAGTTCAAATTATGGTCAGAAACTTGTTAAAAGATAATGCAAATCTGGACAACAAATTTACATTCAAATGAGTGAAGAAAGTTGTTCAATAAACTTGTCAATGTTCATAAATAGATATTTACATATCTTAACACTAAAAACACACATATATATTTTTAAATCTGGACACATATATATTTTTAAATCTGGACACTAAATTTATATCCAAATGAGTTTCAAACACAAAACAAATTTAGATTGCAAAGCTCCAACTGTTTTTCCAACAATTAAGCCCATAAAAATTTTATTCTTGGGTGATTGCAAGGCTCCAAGAAATCTGGCACAGCGTTGTCGGCGTCGGCTGGCAGCAAAAATGAAGTAGCATCGTTGGACCGACAACAGGGTGAATGATGGCCGGTAGTTGCAACTGAAACAACGCGGAGGGGAAGAGAAAATGGCAGAGTAAGCGGCACGGAGCAGAGCAAAACTTTCTGACCCAGTCAACTCGGCTTTGCCACGGTTGCTGTGAAGCTTATGGAGAATCAGGCTTGCCGGAGGTTGGAGAGGAGAGACCGAGAAGATGATGAAATAAATTCAGGGTTGGGATTTTCCCTTTCTGCAATTTACAAGAAATGTCGCAATATTTTTAAAATTGCATTTAACCTCATATCACTAGTTAAACCTCTAGTGGCCGTCATAAGGACTAAAAATACCAACACATGAAAGAACAGGAACCACAAGTGCAACGAAATATAGATAGAAGATACCAAAAGTATAACGAGTGTATAAAAAAATGACCAAAATGGCAATTTTCCAATATAAATTATTCCTAATTGTGCCGTCTCACTATTTGTCACGCAACTGCTCAATTTCAACACGGCAAAAGAAAAGTGTTAGGCCCTGTATGGTATGCCTTTTGAAAGGTGTTTTGGATTTTAAAATTATTAAAATTATATTAAAAATGTAAAAAGGTGTTTGGAAAATATAGAAAGGTATTTGGAAAATGTAAAAAAAATTATTGGAATTGATGAAAAATTATTATAAAATGAAAAGTGAGTGAAATGGAAATGAGAATTTGTTGCCATATAAGGCCTTAGCCTTTGCCTGACAAATCAAAGGATCAATGTTTGTAGGGGCGGAACCCCGAGGAAGGGGGGGTGTGGGGGGTTTTGGGTGTTGGTTTAGGGTGGTCGGCCTCCTCCATATTTATTAGTACTGTATTTTTAACTATCTAAAAATAAATTAAGTAAGTATTTAACTGTAAAAAAAAATTTATTCATATGTTGGACCCTTTAAAAATTTTGTTTTGGTTCAGCCACTCGCAGCTAGGCACATTTCGAAGTTCTGTCGCCAATGAGTTAGCCAAGCATGGAGAAACTCTGAGGCTTTATTCTTTTCCATTTCATTTCAAAAAAGTTATCTCTCTTTTCCGCAAAAAATTTAACTAAAGAAATAACTTCATTTTCTACTCAATTCAAAATTCAAATTTTAAAATTTTTTTAAATATTCACTCACATAAATTTAAAAAATAATATAATCATTGCATTTTTTCTTCTCTTTCCTACACAAATTTCCAAAAGAAATTTCCTCCAAAACAATATTATTTCCCCAAAACAAAATTTTTCCAGTTCGGTCATAAAGAACGGAGCTTGAGTACTAGATTATCAATTCTGGCAAGAGTGTACAAAATTATGTACAACATTTGTCTTCACTTCCCTCGAAGCATTCTAAACTCAGAAGAATTACAAAAGAAGAGGACATCCGAAGGCTAGGTAGTATCATCTTATGACTCAGGACTGATCTTTTTGTCAGACAATATCGTGCAATAACGGGAAGGTATGTGATTCGGACTGAATGCTTTGAGTGCTAAAAGCAAAAATATCACTAAATTCTTCTTCAACATAACTAATTAAACTCGGAGAGTATTTTTCTTCGACTGAATCCAGTTTCGACATTCTAATGTTTTCCAACCGAGTGGCTACTTCTTTCATAGACGGCCTTCTTTTTCCATTCAAATCCACACATCGTGCCGCAAGTTTGGCAACAGCAATAACCTCCTCTTTAGTGTTCTCATCAATGATTTGAGGATCAAGAACGGTCATAAGAGAACTCTCCTCCATTCTTTCCAGAAACGTTCTTACTAGACCTAAATCACTATCATCTCCTTTTCTTGCTGAAATTGGCTTTCTTCTGGTCAAGAGTTCAATAAGAACAACCCCAAAACTGTAAACATCACTTTTATCCGTGAATTGGCTGGTCTGGAAAAATTCAGGATCTATGTAACCAAAAGTCCCTTGCACACGAGTGGTTAGGTGAGTCTTGTCAATTGCAACAGAACTTGATGTTCCAAAATCTGACACTTTAGCTCTATGTTTTTCGTCCATAAGAATATTACTAGACTTGATATCTTTGTGATAGATGGGAGTTGAAATTGATGAGTGGAGATACGCCAAAGCACTTGCTACCTCCTGTGCAATTCTTAATCTAGTGCTCCATGTGAGGGGGAATTCTTGCTCATTATCACTATGAATAAGGCTGAACAAAGTGCCATTAGGAATAAATTCATAAACAAGAAGAGGCACTTCTGTCTCTAGACAACACCCTAGCAGGTTTACCACATTCCTATGAATGACTTGGGAAAGAATGATCACCTCATTTATGAATTGTTCCAGTTGGTCTTTATCAACCCTCTTCGATTTCTTGATCGCTACAATTCTTCCATCAGTTAGCATTCCCTTATAAACTGTACCTTGACCACCTTCACCAAGAACTCGATTTGGATTGAATCCATCGCTCGCTTTATTCAATTCCTTTGCGGTGAAAATATTTGTTTTCTTAACTAGTTCCTCATCACCTGATAACTGCCTCTCTAACAGAAGACCTCCATTTCGTTTGAAAAACTTCTCTTTTCGCTTTTTCTTTTGCCACTTCTTTATCGTTTTGTACAATGTGAAAATTGCAGCCATGAGAAACAACATACCCAACACTGTACCTGCAAGAGCCAAAATAATATCCGTAAGATTTGTGAAGCCTAGACAAAGCTTGTAGTTGTTGAAATGATGAAAACAAATAGCATGCTTAATGTACAAATGTATCATTAATTTGATGATCTTGTTGATGTACTAATTGAAAGATAAAGAATTTGTGTATTTTACACTAAAAAGCTTATGAAACATTGTAACCTATACGTTTTGCTATATGATGATGTAGTATCAACATTTGATTTCCTAGAATTCGTTTTGATGAATGTCAAGAAGTTGCCATATTAATGATTGAACTGCAACAGTTTAGGGCAGAATTTTTCCTTATTGTTTCTTGTGAATTGAGCTACTTTTCGTGCAGCCAAATATCAACTAATCTCGCTATTGTAACAAATCTATTGCACAAAATAAAGAGAAAAAAAAAAACAGAGGAACCTCTGCCTCATAGAGCATCTTGAATTTTAACCGCTATGGACATGTGAAAGGATGAATATATATTTTACTCTAAAAGCCTAAGCAACACTGTTACCCATAGCATTATCCAATTATGCATCACAAAGAACAAGAATTAATCAATAGACTAATTACCCGCAATAATAAGCCAAAGCTTATTTTTCTGTGGCCTTTGATCAGCAATGCATCCTATTCCATATTTTAACCCATCGCCATGGTATCCTTGATTACATTTGCACGTATAACTTCCAATTTCATTAGAACAAGTGCTGTTGTTTGCACAGTGGTTAAGAGTTGAATCTCTACATTCGTCAATATCTGCAAATATAGGTTGAAATCATTAGAATAAACATAAATGATAAATCCAAATTTTGATGAACATTTCAAGTTGATTCGTTATTACCTTGGCAACCATCAGGGAGATACGGGTTGCCCTCAAAACCGCCGTTGCACCTACAGCGATAGCCAAGAGCTCCTTCCTGGTCATAACATTCGCTTTTTTGGGCCTTACAAGCGTAAGAAGTTGAGTCATTTTTCGCTTGTTCACATCCTACCTTAAACTCCACGGCCCAATCAAGCAAAACTGGGACGGTTGAGTTCTTGTCTATATTGGTAAGATTGTCAGCAAAAAACTGAAAAGCCGCATCTTCAACAACAAAACCGAAGTTGCAAAGATTGAAATCTTTGACCCAATAGTGGTTGTAAGTGCTGTTCAATTCCATATTCAGGTCCCAGGCTCCACTAGGGATACCAGTTTGACAACATCCAATACCATTACAAGCGCCATTCTTTACATCTTTCTGGGAACCACACTCACTCATGCATCCCGTGCGGAAAGGACGATTGAATGTTTCACCTCCAACAGTGGCAGTAGTATCGCAACCAATTGCTGTGAACTTATTCGCTGTACTGTTGAATGTTATGGGCTGGATATGATCCAACATCAGCTTTGGGGTTGAGTTTGTTCTGTCATTGCAATTGTATCCCACTGGATACAAAACGCGCAACTGACCTTCGAGAGATATATCTTTAACTCTAGCACCCATTCTAGTGTTGTTGAAAAAGAGTTGGGGAGGATCGCCATTATCGGAAGAATTGAGGCAGGTCATGAGGAATAGCCTGCTTAAATAACAGCCTTCTCTCGTGCCGAATGGAAATGGAATGCTTATATTACCGCAATGGTCTTGGCAGCCAGGCTTGGCTATGGGAATCGATGCCGAATTGGAAGATATCATCAAGTAAAACACTAGCAAAATCATATGGGAATCCATATTGATTGAACTGAATGGTCGTTTTTGGTGTGTTTACTGCTTCTTCAATTTGGCACGGGCTCTCTGTTTCTGCCTTCTTGTAGTTTACTGGTTTGGTTGGAACTTGCCTCTTCCAAGTCACGAATAGACAACCTTCCCATGGCCCAGAAAGAATAGGTCTTAAAGAATAGTTTGAAATTTCAATGCATACCAGACCCAAGAATAGGTCTAAGGTTTTTTTTTTTTTTCTTCTGTCTTTTTTTAATTTTTTTAAACTAAGAAAGAATATTTTCATTTAAGGTGCTAAAAATTCTATTGAACAACTTTTGAGACACAATATTATATTAGTAACGGTCTATAATATAAATAAATTCAAAATAATTACTCTTAAATATGACAAAAAAAAATTTTAAGTGGAACCGAAGAAGTATTAATTTCAGCCTCATCAGAATATTAATTAAATATTCGGAAACTTGCAATTTTAAATGGTTCAGTTGGTGGAATTTAAGGAGTAGGCTCGATTCATTGAATTTGTATCCACAGCCATGGGGCCAGGACTCAGGACAGGAGTAATTACTGATGCTGTTGGTCGACGAAAAAATATTTTTGTAATCTACTTTTCCAAACTTCAAGTCATCTACTTTGACAATTCTTTCAACGAAATAAAATATCCTACTTGGTTTTCAATCTTTTAACTCGAGCTAGATGATATTAATATACAACCGGTGGTTTCCCACGTACGTGGATGGTGGATTTATAAAACAAAATGACATAAGTCAACACTCAATTTTCCCGAAGGATAAAAATCAACAAGTGGTTAAAAATATTTAAAGTCGACAAATGTGTTCTCACAGATCCAATAGAAAAGACTTTAGTCCAAAGAAAAAGATATAAATCTTTATAACGGGAGTGAAGCATAAATACCATGAAGATCCAATTCACAAATGATCAGCTGAAAATAGAAACCGAGGATAATGTCCAAATGGATTCCTCGTCTTAAGAAGATTTTTGAATATTTAAGTAAATCTTGTAGTTAATTACATCTCTTGATTTATTTAATTATTCTTGAGTTATTTTGTTCTCAAAAGATTTTAAAAGACTCAAGAAGGATCTAGAAACTTCTTAAAATTGAAGAAAGAACACAAAAGTGGAAACACTTACCGAAAAGATGTATGGTGCAAATTAGGAAACACTTAACTGTGCCTATGTGTGCCACAGGGGATTGAGAGCCATTGAGCAATTGAATTGATACATGATGTTGATCGAATGATAGAGTACAAAGAAATATAAGAAACAGAACTGCAGATATGATTTGATGCACGTGAATCAATAATTCAACAAGAAGGTAAACAAGTAAGAGCATTACCTGCCAAAAGGGCTAATGGAACACTAGAATCTTCTTTGGCCAATAGTGCAATGAAGTTGTTATATTGTTCAGATGTCAATTGACCAACAAAATTAGCGGAAGTTGATGATGGAAATCTTGGTTTATTCGCCTGTTTGTCTGGAAAGCCATGAATATGGTAGATGTGGCAAGGGTTTGCCCATGTTTATTACAATGTTCACAGAATGGTCATTGGCGCTTTCCCGGAGGGTGAGAAAGGAGCATGGATGCCTGAAGGGCTGCGAAGTCATTTGTTGGAGCTGTTCGAAGATTATTTTCTTGTTGTTTTTCTTCTAGATAGACCAAATTATAGATGTGTTGGATTGAAGAAAATTGCTCAATTTAAAGAATTTGGCTTCGGATAGCAGTGAAAACGATCATGAAGCCCTCGAAGAAACTCCATGGCACGATCTTGGTTCTGTTGTTCTATAATGCTTTAGGGATTACCACCACATATGCAAGGAGTAATAGAGGTGATGTAATTGAGTTCATCCCATAAAGTTTTCAGTTGTGTGAAATATAATGACACAGATAAGTCTTCCTGTTTGAGGACGAATCTTAACGGTTTCAATTGGTAAATTTTTGGAACATTAGATTGAAAGAAACGGTCCTTGAGATCTGTCCAAATTTGTACTGCAGTTTCAGCATACAAGATACTTGGACGAATCTCAGGTGATACAGAATTGAGAATCCAGATTCCAACTAAATCGTTGCATCGCTCCCAGTTGGGAATATCACTCCTAGTTGGATTTGAAAAAAAGAGCGCTAGCCATCAGCAAACCAAAGTTTATTTTTCCCACGAAGTGCCATTGTAATGGCACGACTACACAAGGTGTAGTAATCGCCTCTCAATAATGGTGTAACCAGCACGGTGAAGGGGCTGTCTGAGTGGTGAATGGAATTAGTACATGATTGGGTGGGTGTTGATAGGGAAAAAGACGTCATTGGTGCAAATGGTGTTTGGTCAGTATTGCCGGTTGACATGATTGATGATTGATCAATGATGAATAATTAATGTAGGTCATGTCTCTAATACCATATGAAATTTGAGGATGAGAATGAATGAATTGCTTAATTGTATTTAGTATAATGCCATAAATATATAGGCATATGTACATACATATCTGTTCACAAAAGAAAGAAAATGATAACAGTCTAGCTTAACATGTGGAAATAATTAAGGATTCTATCCTAACTAATGGATTATAAAGATTTAAATGGGTAGACAGCTAATCTATACAACTAATCTATAAGATCCTATCTAATTTGAAAGCGCACAAGTTTACGCCCAATAATTCCTAAATGAAAATACTTTGGCAAATCCTTCACGAACTTTATCTCTCACTATCAACCAGCAACTGGAAACAACAATTGCTCCACTGCTGTATGGGACACTGGATATAGGTCACAAGATGTATCAGTCTCTGTTGAGTAAATCTCATAAGCTTGAACTAAAATCTGCTGAGCTTTTATTCCCAATGTCTCAAGCTCCCTTGCTACATCTTTCATATATGGCCTATAGTCTCCTTTCACATTAATGCATTTTTGGGCAATTGTAGCAACTTCCTTTATCTGCTTAACATTTTCATTGGATAATATATTGTGATCAAGAACTTCAACCAAATGGTCTTTTTTAAGAAAAGAAAGGAAGTAATATGGTAGAAATCTCTCTTCCTGCAATCTATCAGGTTCCAAGACTTTCTTCCCAGTCAGAAGCTCAATCAGAACAACACCAAAACTATAAACATCGCTTTTCTCTGTAAGCAAACCAGTATGCCAGTATTCGGGATCTAGATAACCAGGTGTCCCTTGGACCATTGTAGACAATTGTTTTTCATCCATCGGAACCAATTTTGATACCCCAAAATCCGATACTTTCGCCGTGTAATTATAATCAAGTATGTTGGCAGACTTAATGTCCCTGTGGATGATTGGAGGCGAAGCAACAGAGTGCAAATATGAGAGCACTCCAGCAATTTCTGAAGCTATTCTTAAGCGAACATTCCAAGAAAGATTTGATGCTTTGATTTTGTTGTGGATATTCTCAAAAAATGTTCCATTGTTGATGAATTCATAAACAAGTAATGGCACTTCTGTCTCAAGGCAACAACCTAGCTGTTTCACAATATGTCTACTGTTGATTTGGGAGAGTAACATCACCTCATTAATGAATTGCTCAACTTGGTGTTGATAAACTCCTTTCGACTTCTTAATTGCGACAACTGTCTTATCTGCCAACTCTCCTTCGTAAACTGTCCCGAATCCTCCTTGGCCGACGACACTACTACAAAATAGAGCTTTAACGGCTACAGTTTAACGGCGGAAAAAATAAAACCGCCGTTATAAAAGAAATACGGACTTTCTACGGCGGTTTTAAAATAAACCGCCGTAGAAAGTGATTTTTTACGGCGGTTTTCAATTAACCGCCGTAGAAAGTCACCACTTTCTACGGTGGTTCGGAACCGCCGTAGAAAGTCCGCTAACTTTCTACGGCTGCCAGATAGATTGCGGTTCAAAAATGCCAAAAACCGCTGTTAAAAGGCCGAAAAAACCGCCATTGAAAGCCCTTTTTGTAGTAGTGCGATTTCACTTTCATCAAAATCATTGGTGGCCTTTTGTAATTTTTCAAGAGTGAAAATGCTTGCAGAATTGCTTCCTCTTTGTCCATTGAGTTTTTGCTGCAAAAGGAGACCACCGTTCTTCCTAAAATATTCCTCCCTTAGCCTGTGAGCCTTTCTTCTCATCAATAAGGAGTACAAACAAAAGAACAATGAAAATAAAATGACACTGCCCGTGCTTAAACCTACACCTGTAGCCAAAAATTGCCAAGAAACTAAACATAAGAAAAGCGAATAATTTGAGGTTTTAGAACTAGTACGAGTCTACGACGCAACTAGGTACTGAAGTTTTAGAATTAGAACCAGATTATTAAATTAAAAATGAACCAATTAGATATTCGACATTGGTTTCCTTGTCGTCTGTTTATTCTAATTCTATGAAAAAGATTTGGAACCGATAACATAAATTGTCTAGCGTGAAACCGCACTAATTAATGACCACCTCTAAAAATAAACTAACCTGCAAAAATAGGCCAATAAGTTTTTCTAGATGGTGGTTGATCAGCTATGCATCCTTTTCCATCTTTTCTCCCATCACCGTGGTACCCTTGATTACAACTGCAATTATAACTTCCTGGTGTATTAAAACAGGTACTGAAGTTTTGCACAATTGTGAAGAGTCGAATTTGCACATTCATTAATATCTGCAAAGGTTGAAATCCATCATTAGAGAATTAACAACAAATTCTTCAAGGAAATTGAAACTCGCACAAAGATACTTAAAGAAGTAATTGATGAAATTGGAATAACATGACTAATAATTAAGTTAATTAACCGTTACCATGGCAAGCATCAACGGGGAGATATGGGTTGCCTTCATAGCCATCCTTGCACTTACAGCGATAACCTGTGGCCTCTTTATTGTCATAACATTCACTATTTTTGGTCCTACAAGCATAAGATGTTAAGTTCTTGTTCGCCTCTTCACATGACACACTATATTCAGCGACCCAATCCACCACAATAGGGACGCGTGACTTCTTGTCTATATTGGTAAGATTGTCAGCAAAAAACTGAAAAGCGGCATCTTCAATTACAAAAGCATAGCTGCAAGGATTGAAATCCGAGACATAATTATGGTTGTAGTAGCTGAAAAACGTAATATTGATCTCCCAAGCTCCCCGAGGTATCGATTGTTGACAACAGCCGATCCCGGTACAAGAACCATTCAGCACATCATCTTTGTAATCACATATAGAAGTGCATCCAGTTCTGTAACTCCGATCATCTCTTAGACCTTCAACATAGGCATACGTATCACAGCCAATAACTGTGAATTTGTTTGCTGTAGTGTTGAATGTCATGGGGCGGTAGACATCTATTATCATCCTTGGTTCTGAATAATCAGATCGAGTGTAATTTCTTTGATCAAAACAATCATATCCCACATCGTGAGAAAACACACGTAACTGACCTTCGAGGGATATATCTCTAACCTCGATACTACCGTCCTACATAAACAGCTTCGAGGGTCGAAACCTTTGGTCGAGTTGAGGCACTGCAGGAAGAATCCTTCGTCCTGGTAACAACCTTCTCTCGTACCAAATGGGAATGGAATGCTTATATTACCACATTGATCCTCGCTGCCAGGTAAAGTTATAGGAAATGGTGAAGTACCGGACCAAGAAGATATAATCAACAAGAACAGTAGGAAACTCATGGTTACTACTAAATTGGGATTATCAGAATCCATATGGACTGAATGGTTGTTAATTTGGTTAGCTAATTTTCTTGTCATAAAAATTGTGCTTTTTTTGTGGTTCGGATATATGCTTCTTACAAGTCAAATAGTCAACCCCTGCTAGCCACTTCATATTTCAATACGTTTGGGACACCCCAAGTATTAATTGTAGCAACTATAATTTGGTGACGGGCTCAGACTGAATTAATTTAGTCTTCGCAAAACGTGTTCTGTGAATTAAATATATATAAAGAAAGACACACGTAAATGTTCCATAAATATTTTCGTACCTAAGAGTTTGGCTTAGTGGTACATCTGAGGGATGTTAAGGGCTTTGGTTTTGGGGTGACCAGAGTTCAAATGTTAGCAACTTCGACGTGTAGTGGCACTATTTTCATGCAGATACAAGCGGCAGGATCCTTCGTCCTTGTAAGAGTCCTCCCCGAATCAAACTTTCCCCTCCCAAATGGCCCCCAATTGTTGTTATGTGGGGAGTCTCACCCCGTATTGTGTGAGACATATTAATCGCAGTGGAACGAATTCCATCATCTTTCCTTCAAAAAAATATTTTCAATGTAGAGAACCTATAAAATTTTAAACTTTATCTTTATCTATATTTTTTCAAATGTTATGATATTAAATGCAATTCTTTTTCTTTTTTCTTTAAAAAAAATGAAAAAAAGTTGGGGAGGAAGATAGACATTATCGGGAGAACGGAAGACACATGTCATGCGGAATAGTTAATTTAAGTAACAACCTTCTCTCGTACCAAATGGAAATGGAATGCTTACATCACCACAATGGTCCTGGCAACCAGGCAATGCTATGGGAAATGCAGAATTAGATGATATAATCATCAAGAAAAAAGCTAGCAAAATCATGGGTATAGTTAAATTGAGATTATACGAATCCAGATGGAGTGGATGAAGGTTAATCTGGTAAGTTTTCATTCTTTGCAATTCTGCCTTTTTTGTAAGGTTGGTTGCCTCTAGCTAGGTGTCAAGTCAATGCAAGTCAATCCTCGCTCCGTTGACCAATAATGGTAGGTGTTAAATAAGAGTCTACTTCAAAATTCAATGCGTAACTACTAATTCGGTGAGGTATCTTTAGCTATATTGGATTTACTCCTTGCAGAAGGTTATTTTTAGCGAATACTGAAAAAAAAAAAAAAAAAAAAAAAAAAAAACTAGCCCTTGTAATTGGTCCATTGTGGTTTGGCTCAGAAATTACCTCCCTAATAGTCTACTATAAGTTCATGTTATGATCAATATATATTTATATATATAAATAAATAAAGTCATGCATAAATTTTATTCCCCTCTAATTTAACTTACATAATACCAACCATGTATGGTGATTAGGGCTGAACATAAATATTCGCTGTTCGGATCAAATTACGGATCTGATCCGAATTCAATCGGAAATTTCGGATTAGATTCGGATCGGTGTATTTTGTTCGGATAAAGGACGATTTCAGATTTTAGTTTCAAATCATTTCGATCTGATTGTTTACCCTAACACTATTTGCTTTGAATTTGATTCTCACTTTTTCAGTCCCACGGCGCTATCGGCTATACTCCTCAATTCTCACTGAGTTGTCGTCTGCTGATTTGAGTCCGAAAATCCATCCCTCGTCTCCGGCCATTGTCGCCGCCAGCAGTCGCTACCGCCATCTCAGCCCGTCGTCGCCATTTCCTCCGGCTTGGACGGTTCTATTATGTTTTGGTTTTCTCCTAATTGTCCTCTTGCTGCTAGTTGTTGCCGCCATCTCCCCCGTCGTCCTTTTGAATATCCACAACGAAGGAACAAGGTGAGCAACGAACGAACGAACAACGGACGAAATTTGGTGAACCCTCTTTTTTGATTTGTGTTCTGGGCTTGTCTTTTGGTTTTATCCTCGTTTTTCGCCAACTGCTTTTAGGATTTGAGTGAATTGTATTCCATTTAGGAAGACTCCCTTATAGAGCTAATTGCTGCCCTTGTTTATCTAATGCTGATTTCGAGAATCTTGTCGACTGAAGCTAACAGTGACTCTGGTAGTGAGCAATTTTGGATAAAAAACCGTGATTTCGGATAAAAAACCTGTTTCGGTAAAGACCCAAACCGATCTGATCCGAAAGCGCGCCCTCGGATTAAAATTCGAAACCGATCCAAAGCCTTGGATTCGGATCGGATTGGAGCGGATTCAGATCGGTTATTGCTTTTGTTCACCCCTAATGGTGATCATGATTAAATCAATGAAGCCAATCCTTCCTCCCAACTAGGCAATAACATTTTATTTGGTGCTTGATTAGTGACGGAGTCATATCCTAATGTCTAATGGTGATCATGATTAAATCAATGAAGCCAATCCTTCCTCCCAACTAGGCAATAACATTTTATTTGGTGTTTGATTAGTGACGGAGTCATACCCTTAATGTCAAGCGAGACAAGATATTTAAATTTTTTTTACTCAAATACTAGTTTAATTTATCTTTATTTTACCCCTATATTTTTTCTTAATATTGGTGGTGCAAAATTAACAATTTTTATTACTTTATAAAGCAACTAAGGTACTTTTTAAAAAGCACGGTGGGGCAGTTGTCTTACCCGTCCAAAAGATAGCTCCGCCTCCGTCCATGTTCCTGTTGGAGTATTTTAATAAAATACACTTCCTTTATGAAAATTGAATGAATTTAATTTGCTTGAAGTTGCTACCATTTTTGGTCGGTTATAAATAATTTTAAAAAATCTAATATTGAGAATGTACAACTTTATATGGGTTACAAAATACAACACCAAACATAAGTAATTTGTCATTATTTGTTCCACTAGTATCCTTACTTTCTAAAGATAGATTACTTGTCAACCAGACATAATTATATAGTAAAAGTATGAGAAGTAAAAAATTAAAATTGAATTATTCTAATAAAAATAAAAACATTTTGAAAGTGGACTCTTCTACTTGTAGGACAAAGTAAAAGTTTTCTAAATTTTAATAGGAATGCTAAACCAATGAAAATTTGATTAATCCATTTGGGTGAGAATGCCGAACAATTATAATATGCGTAATGATAGACATCTCAATTAATCATCGTAACTCCATAACAAATTATGTGACGTGTATTTATTGGTTACATTTTCATGGAGTAATTATTAATATCATATACTTGACCAATAAATGCATACCACATTAATTGCTATGAATTTTTTTTGATGAATTAGTTTATATGTGTATCATAATGATAGACATCTCAATTAATCATCACAATTCACACTCCATAACAACTTATGTGGCATGCATTTATTGGTTTCATTTTCATGGATTAATTATTAATATCGCATAATTTACCAATAAATGCATACAACATGAGTTGTTATGAAAAAGTTGTGATTAATTAGTTGAAATGTGTATCGTTAATTGATATACATTGTCCATATCCATAGACACTATCTTGATTAAAAAAGGGTAAGAAATCAAGGATACTCTACTATTAAATTGGGAATATAATTAAGAATCCATATGGATGGAATAGTTTTTTAATTTGGTTAATTTCTGAAGGAAAAGAAAAATGTCACTTTCTTACTGAAAAAAAAAATCAATATTCAATACTCTGAGTTTTGTTTAGTTAAAATCAAGTTTTACATCCTTCTAAAATTATTAATAAAAAATACACAATCATTACACTTTTAATCTTTTCTTATACAATTTCCCAAAAAATAATTTCCTAAAAAGTTCATTTGAAAAACGAAAATTTCCTAATTAATATATAATCCAAACATAGACTTATATTTCACGATTGTAAATTGTACGCCTTTGCCTTAAGTTTTTGTGGTTTGGTTGTCTCTCGCAAGTCAAGTAGTCAACTCTTGCGAGTGCGCGACGCCTAGGACCCAAGTATTACGTTAATAGTCAACCCAGGCAGGCCTGACTCAAATGCTAATCAATAATACTAAACGAAAGACGAAAATATATTAAATCGCAAGATAAAGAGATAATATTTTACACTTTATTCTTATAATACCCCTTTAACCCCCTCACCCACAATGTCCTCCCCCAGCATCTCTCACCATTAAAAGCAACCATGGCTGCTGCAATGAAACCCTTTTGCAGCAGCCAAATGGGTTCCATAGGCTGCTGCAAATGTTACAGCAATGAAGCACATTATTTGCAGCTGCAAATAATGTGCTTCATTGCTGTAACATTTGCAGCAGCCATGGCTGCTACAAAAGGGTTTCATTGCAGCAGCCATGGTTGCTTTTAATGGTGAGAGATGGTGGGTGAGGGAGAAAGGGGGCTGCAAATAATGGGTTTCTTTTCTTTGCGGGACTCCCGTAAACCAACAATTCTTTTTTTTTTAATATTTTTATTTATAATATTGGGGTAAGGTTCCTTACCCGGTACTCCGGGTAAGGCTCCTTACTGGTGAGACTCCTTACCCGGAGAATCAGGTGAGGCTCCTTACCCGGAAATTCGGGTAAAGTTCCTTACCGGTGAGGCTCTCACACTGATTACAGTGTGAGTAGCCTCACGCTGAGTGAGGCTCCTCACACTGACTACAGCGTGAGGAGCCTCACCAGTAAGGCTCCTCAAGTTGGTTACAGTGTGAGCAGCTCACGTGAGGAGCCTCACCAGTGAGCTCCTCACACTAACCAATGTGAGGAACGGTTAGTGTGAGGAGCTCACTGGTGAGGCTCCTCACACCTCACGCGGGCTTTAGTGTGAGGAGCCTCACCGGTGAGGCTCCTCACCTCTTGTCGGATTTAAAAACAATAAAAATTATTATTATTAATTTATATGGTTTATTTTAATATAATTTCGAATTTATTATTAATTATTTATGGAAAATAACGTAAAATTAATAATAAAAATGAACACATCAATTAATATAATGGCAATATAAATTATTGTTACAATGCATGCATTTATGCCTAAATTAAATACAAAAAATATCCCAAAAAATTGTCTAATTATGGTTTATAATGTCTAAATTATACATATTTAATTATATCATTTACCTTAAAAATGAATCATAAATGATTAATAATAAATTAAAAACTCTAACCATGCATAATAATATTTAAATTATACACGCTTAATTATATCATTTACCTTAAAAATAAATCATTAATGATTAATAACAAATTAAATATATATTAAAATGATCTAACCATGCACTATAATGTCTAAAAAAATTTAATACAAAATAAGAAATTAATAATGAATCATAAAAGATTAATACTAAATTTACAAATATATTAATATGATGTAACCATACAGTGTCTTAAAAATTATATACAAATTAAGAATTAAAAAAATATGTAAAATGCGCGTGAGGCACCTCACGCCTTTACAAGCCGTGAGGGTCCTCACACCTTAACTGGGTGAGGCCCCTCACACTTTAATCAGCGTGAGGCTCCTCACGCTGCAACCAGTGTGAGAGCCTCAACAGTAAGGGGCCTCACCCGATTCTCCGGGTAAGGAGCCTCACCGGTAAGGAGACTTACCCGGAGCACCGGGTAAGGAGCCTTACCCCAATATTATAAAATAATAAAATAAAAAATAAAAAAAGAGAATGGTTAGTTTGCGGAGTCCCGCAAAGAAAAGAAACCCATTATTTGCAGCAGCCAAATAAGGGGTTTCATTGCTGCAAAATTTGCAGCAGCCATGGTTGCTGTTAATGGTGAGAGATGGTGGGTGAGGGAGAAAGGGGTAATATAAGAAAGAAGTGTAAAATATTATCTCTCTATCCTGCGTTAGTATACCCCATGCTAATAATTTATATGGGAAGAGCCCAAATTCAATTTATTCCACATATCATGCATGGTTCGTGAAAAACAACCACACTTCCGATCCGATGTCCACGATAGCTCACTATGAGCGTCCCACTCTAAACTCTCCTAGGTTGTCCATTTCGCAATGTGGACGAAGCATGTAACTATTTCTAATACTATTTGTCATGAACTCTAAAAAGTTAGTTTATGAGGGAAATGGTCCAAATTCAATTTATACTACACATGAAAGTCTCATATCTTTAATGTGGGATACATGCAGTGGCGGAATCAAGGTGGGGAAGGCCGGTGCCAACGCCCCGCCTTCCTCCCGGAGCTAAGGTAGTCTTACTACTACCCATTAGTTCTGACCCTGGCAGCCGTCGCTGCAATTTGCAATTAATTAGGGTACAGTTCCGCTGCTGCTGGACTGAGGAAGAAGACCCCTCCTGTTTTTGTTTTTCCTTTTCTGTTTTTTAACCACTTAGGGGAACGAACGTCGTCCCACTTAAGCCATTTTTTTTCTAAAAGAAAAAAATTTACCGCTTAAGTGGAAAGCAGTTAAAAAATAACAAGCCCATTAATTTCAACGTGGGTCAAACCCAATTTTTACCCAATTTTCCAATTCACACATTTAATAACAAAATCCTCCAACTCCATACTCCAACTCCCTTGCCGTAAATTTCCTCCAACTTCAGACTCCAGTCCGCGAATCCTCTCCATCTCCGGCCCTCCCTCCGTCAAACGGCGGCAACGGACCACTGCTAAGTGCTGCCGTATGTTTTATTTTTCTTTTAACTTTTATTTAATTTTTTATTTATTTATAAAATATCAATATTTTTGTTTGTAATATAAGTGAGTTATGATTAAATTTTAATGATACAATATTTATGAATTATGATTTTATAATTGAATATCTATTAAGAGAATTGTGATTGTAACTTTTGATTAAATAATTTTAAATATGTAATTATTTAATAGTTTGTGTAATGTGAATATTTAGGGTGATGGTTTTTATTTTTGTATAATTGTGTTGTTGAGCTAATATTGATGGATAAAAAGTTAATTTGATAGGGTTGATAAATTGTGATTGGTTATGGATAAAATTTTGGAACGGGGTGTAGAAAACTCTACCGGGATGATATTTTAGTAGTACAAATATGTACAAATATATTTTTTTAAATATAATTAAAATTATTAAGTTTATATTTTTCTTTGAGCCACTTTTATTATTTGGTCCCGGACTTCCTAAGCTTTAGAACGGGCGGTGAACCAGGTGTAATGGAAAACAGAGAAGAAAGAGCGGAGGAGGAATGGGTTTGCTTTAACTTCGGCCAATATCATAACTGAATGGCGCCAAATGTGCTCATGAATTATTCCTCGCGCCGAAAACTGCTGCGACCCACAAAATAATACATCGCTTGCAATTTCATAGCCCTTTTCAGTTTTCCCCACTCTATATAATGCTCCATCCTCAAGCATCAATAAACGCAGAGCAAAGCAGAGTTGTTTTATAGCGGAAGAGGGAAGAAAAGATCAAGAACAAGCCAAAAAAGAGGAGTCTTGATCTCTTTCTTGTTTTCATTCGAGATCGAGATCATTTCTCCTCTGGCAGCTTGTTCTTGAATCTTTGAATCCTTGACTCCGCTAGTTTTTCCTCCTATAAAAACAGCAGTAAAAATAAACATGGGATTTGTTGTTGAAATGGAGAAATGCACAGCTTGTGACAAGACTGTGTATTTGGTCGATAAGTTGACCGCGAACAACCGCATCTACCACAAGAACTGCTTCCGCTGCCACCACTGCAGTCGCACTCTCAAGGTAATTTGCTAATTAGCCCTGCATTTTTCTTCTCAAAATGCGATCTTGGATCAATTGAATAGATAAAAAGGCATTTTTTTGGTTTGAACCCACGAACTCAGGGTTACGAAACCCTCCCATTACCACCATCCCAGCCCTCGCCTGCATTCTTTTTTCTTTTTTTAGTTGGGACTAAAATGGATTTTGCATTTTGGTGTTACAGCTCAGCAACTTCAACTCTTTCGATGGGGTGCTTTACTGCAGACCTCATTTCGATCAGCTATTCAAACGAACCGGTAGCCTTGAGAAGAGCTTTGAAGGAACACCAAAAATCGTGAAAGAAAAGCAAGCGGAACTCCTTGAGAATGCGTCCAAATTCTCGTGCCGGTTCGAGGGCACCAGGGAAAAATGTGTGGGATGCAGCAAGACCGTGTATCCGATCGAGAGGGTGTCCGTGAATGGCGCAGCGTACCACAAAAGCTGCTTCAAGTGCACTCACGGCGGTTGCACGATAAGCCCATCGAACTACATTGCGCACGACGGGAAGCTTTACTGCAAGCACCACCATATCCAGCTCTTCATGGAGAAAGGCAATTACAGCCAGATGGAGAAAGAGTCAGCAGTGATGGCTCTTGTGGAGATTGCTGCAGAATCATAGATAGGGAAGGGGGATACAATCTTTTTGACCAAGATGAGATTGTATATAAATGTCATTTTGGTTTTTGGTTGTACCTTGTGGGGGTTTTTGTTTTTCTAGGGTGGGATTTGCAGGAGGGATTCCTGGGTTGGTGTACATCTGTTTTTGTTCAATGAGATTGAAATAGTTTTTGTTGCTCCGAAAACTATAAATTAATAACGTTGGGACTATACAATTTATAAATTTAGAATATATTATTTAATCAATAAACCAATGATTTATTAATTTAATTAGGGGTGGCAAAAAACTATTAACCCAAAAATCGCCCAAACTCATTGGGTATTAACCCAATAAAACCCACCTAAAAAATAAGGTGTTGGGTGGGTTTGGACTAAATATGTAATGGGCGGGTTTAGGGTAGCCCATTGGATACCCTAAAATCCAACCATCATGGGTATCAAAAATACCCATTCAAATTTACCCTTAAAAATATAAACAAAAACCCAACAACTCACCTATTTTAGTGGGCCCATTTTATTTTTTTCTTCAAACTTATTTTTTCTTTTTCTTTATTTTTCGTGTCCTATAATTACTTTGCATTTTTTCCCCATTTATTCTTTTATAATATTTTTAAATTATCCACTTATAAATACTAATTCAAAATTCATTCAGATTCCAAGTCAAGTTCAGGCTCGGGTTTCGGTTCGGGCCCTGGACAGGTTTCGGCCGGGTCCAGCTTCGGGCCTCGGGCCCAGTTTTGGGTATCGGGCCCAATTTTGGCTAGGCCCAGTTTTGGGTCTCGGCCCAGTTTTGGGTCTTTGCCCATTTTTGGGCCGGGCCGGGCCCAGTTTCAGGTCTCGGGCCTTGTGATCGGGCCATGCACTGGTTTATATAACTATAAAAAAATTAAAAATTATGTTTGGACAAAAAAATTACATACGATTAAATATAAAAGTATACAATATTTAATATTTCAAATTTTAGAATAGATGGAAAAAAAAAAGGAATTAAAATGAAACTAAAAAACTTTGAAATTTTTTTTATTTATTAATAAACCATAAAATAAGCCTTACATTTTTGTATAATGGGTATTATGGGTACCCATAGCTACCGATTACCCATTTGAGTTAAGACCATTAATTGAATGAGTAATGGGTACTCATTACTCATTAACTTAACACTCATTTAATACTCCCCAACCCGCCCGTTTGACACCCCTAAATTTAATGAATGTTTTTCACGTTACAAAATTCATTTAGGTAATCAAATAGTTTCAAGGGATTTAAAATGACATCACTTTTAAAGGATGCATTTATAAATTTTAAAATATGAATAAAGATCGTGATTATTGCAATAGAACCGATGTTATGTGCTGGATTAATCGGGGTGAAAATGATGAATGTTAAGAGGTGGTCCACAGTTTAAAAGAAATTGTGGCTAGTTTGATTAAAAATCTTGTTGATGATGAAGCTAATTAGAGATGATTCAAAACATTTGAAATAATCAATCAAGAGAAAAGAAACATTCAAAACGGCAACGGCTCTCACAATTTTTGTTGCAGTTTGAGAACTATATTTAACAATTTAACATTTGGATGCAATTATAAAAGGTAGGAATGAAATTTACCTAAATTACACTTTCAAGAAAAGACAAACAAAATATATTTATACTTAATAAACTATCCTATTTATATTTTTAACTTTCAAAGATTATTAATTTATGATATTGGCAGGACTATATACTTTTATAGGGATCTTTTTGAAAATTATTATCTTATTATTTTATTAAATTTTTTAACATTTTGAACTGGCCGAGTTGAGACCAGAAGAAAATTTATCACAAAAGAGAGTATTAATATAAACAGTATTAATTTATGAAGATTTTAGTTATATTTAATTTAGTCTTTGCTAACTATTCATCGCTTTGGTAAAGAATAATTGCCCAAATAAATGCCCCACCAACTAAATGTTTTTATTATTATCAAATAAGTGTTAAATCTATAAGTTTAAACTTAACCCTTAATCTCATTTTACTTAATTACTATGGTATAGCTAGCTAGTTAGAGCACTTTTTAAGTTTCTCAAGAAAGTGAAGATTTAACGAAATAAATTATTAATTTTCTAAATTAATTAGTGTGTTCATCTCACTTCAAATACTGAAAATAGAAGGGATCAAGGGAATACATGCAATTTTAATAGCCAACTACCTCATCGTTTTCCTTTAGTGATGAATTCGACGCCAGTCAACCCTCCCTCGACCAATAAAAGCTGTCATAGTTTAGTTATAAATACTTAGGGGCCGCTTGGTTCGTAGAGGGGAATGGGAATGGGAATGAGAATGATAATAGTGGGGAATGATAGTAGAGGGAATGATAGTAGAGGGAATGATAGATGGTGTTTGGTTCACAAATAAACTTTTTAGGATTAAAATTTATTTTTATTTTTTTACATTTAAATTTTGATATATTATAAACTATTTGTGTTAAAATATATTATAATGATGAATTTTAGCACTTAAAATTTTTAAAAATAAAAAATACACACAAAATGAGGAAATCAAACCCATACCCCCCAATATGCTAGGATATGGAGGATTCCCTCAAAGGAGGGAATCAAACCCATACCCCAATCTAACCAAACAACAACTTTCATTTCCATACCCATTCCATTCCCATTCCATAGTCCCAAAACCCCAAACCAAGCAGCCCCTTAAATAGATTACTTGAATATGGAAGGTAGATACTTTCTCTGTTCTCAAAAGAATGTCGTTGTAATTTCAAAAAAAATTTCCTTCAAAAAGTGTCATTTCACAATTTTCAATAAAAAAAATAATAAAGTTTCACTTTTACCCTTTACATAAAGTTTTCCACTTCTCATAATTAATAGCAGTAAAGATAAACACAAATATAGATACAAAATTTTCCTATTTTCTCTCTTCTCTCTCCTCTTTCTCTTCCGTTGGTTGGCGTTACTTTACTTCCACTTCTTATTTCTCTTTTATTTCTTTCTTTCTTATCTGATATGACTTTTTGTCACCACGCCTATGTCTCTTCATCTGTGTTTTATTCTGTTTTCTCCTCTTTTTGCCATCTACCATTTTTCACAAGAGAAAAATTATGGGTTCCATAAATTTTTTTTTTCATGGTTTACATTCAAATTCTTAGCACATAATTTTATTGGAGCCTGAGGATATGGAGTTTTTGAAAAAATCATTCTATATAATTTCTTATACATACTATTATCTTCTGTTTTTATTATGCGGGTTTCAGGAAATTGAGAAATTCTCTGGACTAGTGAGGAAAAAAAATTGATTTTCATCAAGTGTAGACTCAACGATGATGAATGAAATTTTCATTGAACTTTGTTTCTTCTTTTCATTAATTTTTTCGGTTGAAATTAGGAAACTTTAATTGATGCTAATAGTGGGTGGATTGTTATGGACAGTGAAAATTTAGGAGAGTAATTAATAGCACAAACTAGTAAAGTTTGAGCTTTCAATTGTGTTTATTACTATTTAATAAAGGTAAGTATGTAAACTTCTCTTTTCTTAATTTGTGAGCTTTCTTTTCCAGCGACACTCTTTACTCTTTTGAGGGCAGAGAGAGTAACTTGAAAGATCATGTCATCATGCAGATATTATATCTAAACAATGGTAATAATACTGTAGGCATAACTAAGAGCTATGGACAGTGGCCAGCGAATCACAAATTTTCATTTTTAAAATTTTGAAAGGGTCTAACATATAATTTTTTTTGACAGCTAAATATATTATAAAAAAATAATTAATAGAAAAATATACATTAATAATAAGGGTATATGAAAGGATTGGAGGGGTCCGGGGGAACCACCCCACCCCACCCTGGAGTCTATGGGCCTGTTCTTTTTGAACGTTTTGAAAACGATTTTGAAAACAAGTTTTGAAAAATAGTTTTATAATGTAAAAAATATATTGAAAATGTAAAAAGTAGATACTGAATAGTAAAAAGTTATATTGAAAATGATAGAATATAATTAAAATATATTAAATTTACTGTTGAAACTAAATTCGTTTTCAAAACGAAACAAAAAGAACAGGCCCTATGTTGGATGGACGTGCAACCGATTTACAGGACTCTCCACTATATATATATATGCGTGTTTTACCATCTTCTTCATTTTTTCCAAAAAAAAATAGTGCAGTACTTTCTACTTTACCGGCTATACTTTCGTAAACAAGCACTGATTTTGCCTTTAAAATTGATTTTTTACAGTTACTTTTTTTACCCTTAAAATAGATACATTTTTTTTTAGGCACAACATTTTAGATTGCAGGAGCTACTTTTTAAAACAACCTCTACTTCTAATTTTAAAATAGAAAGTAGGTATTACTTTTTATTTTACATGCCCTACTTTTTTTAAACACCAGCCTATTTCTACTCTTATAATAATCGATACTTTTTATTTTACAAGTACTACTCTACCCTTAAAATGGATCCGCTATACATCAAAGATTATACGTGAAATTTGTTATTATTATTATTGGAATATGGAATCATTAGCAACTAAACTTAATAACTACATCGCATACTATAAGCGATACATCACAGGATATACACAATACACAATAATAATTGATAACATACATGCAATTTAGAGGTTAAAAAGTGTAACAGGTTTCTAAAGTAAATTAAAAAATCTAGACGCGTGCAAAGAAACTTAACTCGAATGGTACGAACACCATATACAAGTTTTTGTGCATAACTAAATTATCAGGCTACGTACTATGTGTTAAACTCTTTTCGTGTTATAGAATTTCCTTAGTCAATTTACTAAGTCTTTAATCTATATACATATATATATATATATATAAAAGAATGATTAAATGAAGCCAATCATTCCTCTCAACTAGGAATTCTTTTTATCAATAAATGTAAATTAATAACTTCCAATTGACACAGTATTTGGTCATGACCATTTCTAATCTAGTGTTCAACTTTTGTTTTTGAAATTAGAAGAGTCTATTTTAACTTAGGTACAAATGATTGTAAATGTCAAAATATAACACTTAAAATAACTAAATTGACACCATTTATATTCATTTATATCCTTACGAGTTATTTTATTTTTATTTCTTACTTTTTATTAACGCAATCAATAAAATGGTTAACCAATCTCACACTTATTTGGAAGAAAAAAGTATGATATAATTGTAGACTATACATGATTAGAATAGTAAGAATACGTAGGAGAAGTAAAAAATTTGAAAGTTAACTATTTTATTAGAACAAAAAATATTTTTAAAGTGAACTCTTCTAATGAAACGAATAGAGTATTAATTACCACATGTCTTTTCCCTGCCAGCAAACTGGTAAGCAAAATGTTGGTCACCCCAAAACTAAGTAACCAATTTTGGTTTCATCCCTAATGTTGTTAAATAAATCTTGATTTTGGTCAACAAAATAAGTTGACGATTTTGTATGGATAAATGATACTAACTCATCTATCAATTTTGGTGATTACTATTTTGGTCACTAAAGATAACCTAACGGCGATAGAAGAATTTTTAGTGACCAAAAGGTTTGGTCACCTATCAAATTTAGTGAGAATTATTTTTGGGTCACAAAATAACGTTAACAAAACATGTTCGCTATGAGTTGTTTTTAAGAACATGTTTTAGAAAAGAATTTTTTAATATAAAAAGTGTATTTGAAAAATGAAAGAGTATATATAGTTGAATAGTTAAAGATCTAGTGAAAATCAAGAAAAAAATATTATAATACATTAAATTTACTGTCGAAATAAATAAATAAAAAAAAACCAAAACACTAACAAAAACAATGAAAACGAAGAGGACAAGAAATTTTAGTACCCAATCCCCTTGGTGCCGAACTTGTTTTGTCACTACATTGGTCACCAAAACTAAAGGTGTCAAAAGGGCGGGTATTAAATGGATGTTAAGTTAATGGATAATGGGTACCCATTACCCATTTAATTAATGGTCTTAACTCAAATGGGTAATGGGTACCCATGAGTACCCAGAATACCCATTATACAAAAATATAAGACTTATTTAATGGTTTATTAATAAATATTTTTTTTAAAATTTTTTAATTTCAGTTTAGTTCCATTTTTTCTAAAGCGGATTTTAATTTTTTGAATCTATTCTAAAATTTGAAATATTAAATATTGTATACTTTTATATTTAATCGTATATAGTTTTTTTGTCCAAACACAATTTTTAATTTTTTTTATATTTATATAAACTTGTGCGTGCCCTGACCCCGATCCGAGGCCCGAAATTGGGCCCGGCCTGAAATTGGCCCGAGGCCCGAAACTGGGCCCGGGACCCAAAACTGGGCCTGGCCCAAAACTGGCCTAAGGCCCGAAATTGGGCCCGGCCCAAAACTGTCCCGAGGTCCAACATTGGGCCAGGGCCGAAACTGGACCAGGCGCAAAACCGGTCCAGAACTGAGCCTGAACCATGGGCCCGAACTGAACCGGCCCGGCCTGAACCCAAACCCAGCCCGAAACTCGAGCCTGCACTCGACTTGAAACCCGAACGAATTTTGAATTAGTATTTATAAGTGGGTAGTTTAAAAATATTATAAAATAATAAATGGAGAAAAACACAAAGTAATTGTAGGACACGAAAAATAAAGAAAAAGAAAAAATAAGTTTGAAGAAAAAAATAAAATGGGCCCACTAAAATAGGTGAGTTGTTGGGTTTTTGTTTATACTTTTAAGAGTATTTTTGGATGGGTATTTTTGGTACCCATGATGGGCGGGTTTTAGGGTACCCAATGGGCTACCCTAAACCCGCCCATTATATATTTAGCCCAAGCCCACCCAACCCATTATTTTTTTGGTGGGTTTTATTGGATTAATATCCAATGGGTTTGGGCGGTTTTTGGGTTAATGGTTTTTTTTACCACCCCTAACCAAAACACATCAATTTGGTGACAAAATTTTGGTTTTTGGTGACCACTATTTTCAGCATGAGTGACAAGAAATCTTTTGTCACCAACTGGCCATCTTTGGTATTCAGTGTGAAAACGTGGTCACCAAATCTATTAGTGACGGACCTCCTGCGACCGCAACTATTTAATTTTTGTCACAAAGGTTTTCTATCTTAAACTCTGCAATGAAATCTTCATGGTCACTAAAAGCTATATTTTTTTTTTCTTAAAGTTTTTATATATATTAATCTTGACTAAAGATTTTCATATATATGGTCAACATCATGTACAACTGGCGATTTATCGCGTTGTTGAAAGGTCTTTCTTTTTGTATAGAAATTGTGAAGTAGAAAAGCAGAGAAAGTAAAAGGGAAAGGCTTAATTTTGCAAATATAAACCCAGTTGACTAGGGCATGCTCAGTTATTATTTAGTAGTAATTAATGTGCAAGCATTAATTTATCGACAGTGATAATTTTCAAGGATGCGGATGTCTATGAATAAATCAACCGTAAATCGAGTATTTAATTCCATGCTTTTCAAGATTGTTTTGCAAGTGTTTTCAGCTTTCTTTTTTTCTATTAAGGTTTTGTTTTTTTTCATTTCATTCCAAAAAAATCATCACTTTTTCATCCAAAAACTGACCTAAAGAAACTACCACATTTTTTACTAAATTTTAAATTCAAATTTTAAAATTCCCTCTAAATCTCCACTCATGTAAATTCAAAAATTAACGTAATCATTACACTTTTTTTTCTCACTCCTACACGAAATTTCCGCCAAAAAAGTATTCCTTCCTCAAACCAAAATTTTTCCAATTCAACCACTAAAGGAACATAGCTAGAGTTTGCAAAAATTGCTTATTAATGCATCTGCAACCTTCCACGGAAACGGTGAGGGATGTCTCAAAATTTAATCTTGAATGCCTCTGCTCTCCTTTATTTATATTTCGTGATTACATTTCTTTTTATAGAGATAATAACTCTGTTGGTCTTTAAATTTCACCTAATGCCGCACTTTTATCCCGAACATGAAAGTCTTTCTAATTCGATCTATCCTGTCTCCAAATTTGAGTTTTCCATCTCCCGCCCAAATTTCGACCAAAACTAACCCAACACTGCTTTGTAAATTGTTATGAACCCTCCTTTTGTAATTCTATTTTTTTCCCCAAAAATAAGTAGAACTTTTGTAATTCTTCATCAGTGACAAGTGCCTCCTCCTTGTCCACTGAGTTTTTGCTGCAGAAGAATATATGTTCCTCCCTTAGCCTGTCACTCTTTTTCCTCATAAATCTTAAGTGCACACCAAAAAAAAAAATGCAACTAGAATGACACTGCTCGTGCTTACTCCAACAACTGTAGCCAAAAATTGCCAAGAAATGAAATTTGTAATTTTTTAGAACCCATACCTGACCCTATTCCCAAAACTTGTTTAGACATCAATAACCATTACACCACATTGGGGATACATATTATCATATTACAATATATATATATATATATATATATCCATACTGGATAACCTCATGATGTTTGCCGCAATATTCATAAAGTCTTAACATTCATGTGGTGCAAAAATATTCAAATTCAAGTTTTAATCGTGTGACAAATTCAAACGGTACATTAATGAAGAAAAAATTAACTGAGGAGGCATCAAGATTTGATGATAAGCTGTGCCCTCTAAGCATCGATCCTACACTAAAAGAAACTAGAAAGAAAAAAAAAAAAAAAAACTAGAGAAGAAGAGGACATCCGAAGGCTGGCTAGTATCATCTTATAACTGAGGAACAAGCTTAAACCGTATCGTACAATAACGGGAAGGTCTGTGACTTGGACCGAATGCTTTCGCTGCTAGATGTAAACAAATCGCCAAATTCTTCTTCAACGTAGCTTAAACTAGGAGAATATTTTGCTTCAACTGAATCCAGTTTTGACAGTTTAATGTTTTCCAACTCCGTAGCTACTTCTTTCATGGTCGGCCTTATTTTTCCATTCAAGTTCACACATCGGCCTGCAAGTCTGGCAATCGCAATAAGAAAAATGGGCATTAGTAACAATTTTTTTTTTGTTGTCGTTGGAAGTGGTCAGTAAAAACCCTAATAATTAGTAACGAAAATGAAAGTCATCATTGGAATTTCGTTAAAATGAGGATTTTTAGTGACGAGAAATAAAAGTCGTCACAATATGGTTGGCGCCAACTATTCTCGCCTATTTCATGACATTTAGTGACGAAACTAGTGACAAAAATTTGTTCCTTCAGTAGCTTGAAGACATTTAGTGACGAAATTTATTTTCGTCAGTAAAAGCATATAATTGGAAATATTGTGACAATAATTTGTCATCACTAAATCCCTTTACTTATAGTGACGACATATTACCGTCACTAAATATGTTATTTTCAGAAAAAGGTGTGTACACAAGAAATTTATTGTGGTGGAATTCGAACCTACGTGCTCAAAAGTGATACAAATGGTCTTATCACTATACCAACAACTCTTTTGGATTTTTAACCGTTTCCACTCTTTTTAGGTCCTTCTTTTGATTTAATAAACCAAAATGTAGCCAAGATAAGGCTCGAAACTCAGACCTGAAAGTAATGAACCAAGAGTTACCAAGACAACCAACCCTTTTGCATAATCAGTTTAAAAAATTGATCTATAAACAATACTACACAAGTTTTTTAGTCCATAACTTTTAATAATGTCACTAAAGCACATTTATATTTTTTTTGTTGCAAAAGTTTTAATAATTATCCTAAGGCACCTTTATATTTTTCTTTTAACCCATAACTTTTAATAATGTCACTAAAGCACATTTATATTTTCTTTTGCTTCATAACTTTTAATAATGTCACTAAAACATCCTTATATTTTTCTTTTAGCATCATAACTTTTAGTAATATCATTGATACAACCTCTTTTTTTTCTTTTCTTTTAATCCATAACTTTTAATAATGTCACTAAGGCATCCTTATATTTTTCTTTTAGCCTATAACTTTAAGTTTACCAATGCCACTAAGACACATTTTTTTTAGTCCATAACTTTTAATAATGTAACTAAGGCATCTTGATATATTTTTTTTAGCCCATAACTTTTAACAATGCCTATAAGACACCATTTCTTTTAGTCCATAAATATTAATAATTACACTAAGGCACCCTTATATTTTTTTAACCCATAACTTTTAATAATGTCACTAAGACCCCCTTATATTTTTCTTTTAGCCTCATACTTTTAATAATGTCACTAATACAACCTTTTTTTTTCCTTTTCTTTTGGTCCATAACTTTTAATAATGTCACTAAAGCATTCTTATATTTTTCTTTTAGCTTATAACTTTTAACAATGCCACTAAGACACTCCTTTTTTTAGTCCATAAATTTTAATAATGTCACTAAGGCACCCTTATATTTTTCTTTTAAACTATAACTTTTAACAATGCCACTAAGATACCTTTTTTTTTAGTCCATAAATTTTAATAATTACACTAAGGCACCCTTATATTTTTCTTTTAACCCATAACTTTTAATAATATCACTAAAATACCCTTATATTTTTCTTTTAGCCTCATAACTTTTAATAATGTCACTGATACAACCTTTTTTTTTCTTTTCTTTTAGTCCATAACTTTTAATAATGTCACTAAGGCATCCTTATATTTTTCTTTTAGCTTATAACTTTTAACAATGCCACTAAGATACCCTTTTTTTTAGTCCATAAATTTTAATAATGTCACTAAGGCATGCACACCCTTATATTTTGCTTTTACCTTATAACTTTTAACAATGCCACTAAAACACCATTTTTTCAGTCCTTACACTAAGACATCTTTATATTTTTCTTTTAACACATAACTTTTAATAATGTTACTAATACGCCCTTGTTTTTTTTCTTTTAGTCAACAACTTTTAAGAATGTCACTAAGACACTCTTATATTTTTCTTTTATCTTCCTAATTTTTAACAATATCACTAAGACACCCTTATATTTTCTATTAACCCACAACTTTTAACGATGTTACTAAGACGCCTTTATATTTCTCTTTTAACCCATAACTTTTAACAATATCATTAAAGGCACTCTTTTTTTGTTTTTAGTCCATAACTTTTAATAATGTCTCTAAAGCACATTTATAATTTCTTTTAACACATAACCTTTAACAATATCACTAAGACACTGTTAGTCCATAACTTTTAACAATATTACTAAGACACTCTTATATTTTTTGTTTAATCCATAACTTTTTACAATATCATTGAACACTCTTCTATTTTTCTTTTTGTCCACAAATTTTACCAGTGTCACTAAGAGACAAGCTTAGTTTGTATATCTTGTTATATATATTTGGGAAATAACTTAATATCAACATGAAAACTAACTGTATCTACAAAATCACTAAAATACCCTTTTAGTCCATAACTTTTAATATTATCACTAACACACCCTATTGTATTTATTTTAGTCCATAACATTTAACGATGTTACTAAGACACCTTTTTATTTATCTTTGAATCTATAACTTTTAATAATGACACTAAGACACCTTCATATTTTCTTTCTAGTCCATAACTTTTAACAATGTCTCTAAAACACCATTGTATTTCTCTTTTAGCCCATAACTTTTAACAATATTACTAAAATACCCTTATATTTTTCTCTTAGTCCATAATTTTTAGCAATGCCACTAAGACACCATAACATTTATCTTTTAGTCTATATTTTTATATATATATATTTGAGAAACAATTTCATATGAACAACAAAACTAACTGTATCAACTAAAATGACTAAAATAATTTTTAACATTATCATTAAGACACCATTTTATTTTTATTTTTGTCCATAAATTTAACAATGTCACTAAAACAACTTTATATTTTTCTTAGTATATAACTTTTAATAATGTCACTAAGACACCCTTATATTTGTCTTCATGGCAACAACTTTTAACAATGTCACCTAAACTCCCTTGTAATTTTCTTTTAACTTATAACTTTTAACAATGTTACTATAACACCCTTATACATTTTTTTTGGTCCATATCTCCTCATATATATTTGAGGAATAATTTCGCATGAACTACAAAACTAACTATATGTACTACAATCCTAAAATTGTAAAGTTTAACGTAATTCATATTTATAAAACATTAATTCTTTTAATATTTATAAACTTCATTTATATTTTCTAATGACATTTAATGTAATGGGTTATATACACAAGCTATTTGCAAAAGTCCACTTTTTATCAAGAAGTACTTCAACAAAAAGTTTAAAATTTTTGGATCTAATAAGGGTTAAATATGTTTTTTTTTTAAATGACCGAAAGTATTAAAAAGGAAAAAAGGATTACTCAAATATCTTTCCAAAGCAACCCCCTCTCCATCCCGAAAATCCCATAGGGTATTTACATTTCTATAGTAGTTATTTATTTATTTTATTTTGCGAACTTTGCAAATTATCCCTCCAAAAAAAAAAAAAAAAATTAATTCCACCGTCCCAGACCCTCCTTTCCCAAATTATGTTATTTTCTTTATATTTCTAACAGTAATTTTGTTTTCAATTGTATTTTTTTATATTTTAAAAAACACTTCAAAAAATTTTTGAAAAAAGAAAAACAGAGGCTTTCAGACCATGTATTGTACAATCTAAATGTAAAGTGTTTATTTCTCCCGTCAAAAAAAGAAGAATAAAAGGAGTGCTTTTCTCTGCAATGAGGGTTTTTTCAATCAACAGTAAGAACTTCCTTTAATGGGTGTCTTCAAACGATCTATTCCCTCCCACAATGAAGTTCATCCATACTGTTGGCGATTGAAGCTCCTCACTGTAAGTAAACTTTCATTCAACAATTTTTCCTTGTTTATTTTGGTCAGAAGTTGTGGCTTGACTGTTTTGTGTAGGGTTGTGTCTCTAATTTGAAGTCTGGGGTGTTGGGGTAAACAAATTTATGCTGTAATGTTGGATGAGGGGAAGGGATATAGGCACAATGGTGGGTTTTGGGTTTGGTGAATGACTGTTAATGGCTTGGAGTGATTCTCACTTTTTTTTGTTTTCCTCTTCAGATCCTTCAACGTCGACAAGTCTTCACTCTTCCGCAGCACCACCACGAACAGAGCATCTGAACTTCACAAAATTCTCCAGATATGGTGAAGGGTATGGATTGATTTTTCGTGCGACCCAATTCCTGGTATTGAAATGAATTTTTGGGTTTAGGTTTCATCAATGTCGTTGGGCAAAAAGTGTTATACTTTCCATAGTTCAGAGGTTAAGATCGAAATGTTGAAAGTTACTATGTCTCTGTTTTTAGAAAAAAAAAAGGAAAAAAAAAAAAAAACTTTAGCTAATCTGAAGTTGTTTTCTCTGCTGTTTAGGCAAAAACTTAACTCGTTTGTTCTAAAATTTTTACAACCACCATGTAGCTTCTTATTCATTGTCTTTGGATTCTACTTCACTTTCCACTCTAATAAAATTATTTTCTTAGTCATTTCATTTTGGGTGTTAACCATTAACTACCACTGCAAGTTAGTGTAAAGGTGGAATCTTTGTTCATTCTTAGGTTTTTCATATCCAGCCTCCATAAGATTCACTTAGCAAACGTAGAGAAAAAAAGGAAAGGGGCTGAAGGGGGTGCATATCTAACATAGAGATTCACTAATGGTTGCTTTATTTTCCTTTCATGAACATGTGTATCGCCTCTTGTTCCATCCCATTTTTATGTTCTCACTATGCTATTACTCTATAAATCAAAATGCTATGCCACTTGAGTTAAATGTTTTATTTCTCTATTTATAGCATTAATTTCATGTTTATATGAGTAGTAAAGTGCTCAAGTTGACTACAGCTGAAGAAATTGAGCTGCCAAGTGTATTGCAACTGTAAGTTCCTGAAAATTTATTTCATGTGTAGTTGAGCATCAATGTTTTGAAGAGTTTGTGGCTATATATAATGCTATGCATTGATTCTATCCATATTGAGATTTTTTTTCTTTATCTTTGAGTGGTTTGTTTTGGAACTTTTTTAAAGTTTCCTTCATCTCTAGAAATTATAAGCTAAAATATACTTAAACATGCATGATATGGTCCACTTGTTTCTTGTTTAAACTATATAGACTTTATCTAATTAGTTATAATTTCTTTTATTAATTGTGTTTGGAAATGGATAAGACTTGCATGGAATTAAGGGATAGGTTGGATGAACGTTATCAAATAGGTGTGGAGAACTTTTTGAAATTTGCATACATGAATAGGAATTAGTCATATAAAATCACATGCCCTTACTGATGTAATCTCGCTAGGAAGGGTTTGATCACAAAGCGAAAGCCGATCGTTCTAAGGGTTGCTAGGGTGGTTTTTGGTGAAACCTCGACTTGCCAACAATGGACAAACAGAACCTTGGTATAGAGGACCGCGACCCACTAGTGTACAGTGTTGAGAACCTCGGTATAAGCACGCCACAAACAACTCACCAAAAGATTGTTCGATAAGTGTTGAACGCTACAAGACAAAGTCTTGATAAGTTCTACAGTTCAATGAAGAATTAAGAGTTTTAGAAAAACTCACAAAAACATTTCATATCATCAAAGTCTTACTACCTTCAAAAGCATACAAAGATAGCCTATTTATACAAGAAAAAATGGACTAAAAGAAGTAAATAAAAATAATACTTAAATTAATTAAAAAGCCTCTTGAATGGATTTGGCTCTTGAGTTGCTTTGGCTTGTTTATCTCCTCTTGAAAGATGAATTGATTTGGCCGAATTCAGCGATGGAAAATTGGAGAGCCTTGACTGAATTTTAATGCTTTAAAGGTTCTTCAAGTGCTCCACTTCATCATTTAAACACTTGCACAAAATCAACGCATATTTGGCTGAACTCCCAAGCAAAATTAGAGACTTTGTTGACTGAAATTTTAATGATAAAAAACACCTTTTGATTTCAGCAACAAGATGGCTTTAGTGAGAGATTAATTTTCACCTCCTTGACCCTTCATTGTGGACCGACTGCACATCACTCTATTGAATTGAATATCTTACATAGCACTTGCATGTATGCTAATTAATTCTCCAAATCTAATCTCACCATGGCCGAAAGTAATAGCTCCAAATCTGATCAAAATTCTCCCTCCATTTACCGCTAGACACAAATAAACACCAGATGAGGGCAAACAATCTTCATGTATCTGGCTCATCCTCCGAGCTCCCTTTGGGTGCCTTTCCACACAGCCTTTAATCTGAATCTTTGTCTGAAATCAGGTGTAGAAAATGTCCCCAAAATTCTACAATTAACCCTCTTGAAAGCTTTCTGAATTTCAAAGCATTTTGACTCCATATTCATTCTCTATGAATGAAATTACTGAGCTGCATTTGGACGACTTCACACTTGCAGCTTCAAAATTGCAGGAATTTAGTCAAAAGAAATGACTAAAATATCTTCCAAAAATCAGCTCCAATCCTGACTGTAAAGACCGAGGGTCGGATTGTATCACTTACAATAAATGCAATTTTCGAGATCAGTCCAAAGATGAAGTGTTAAGTTTAGTGGGAGAAACATGTTTTTTGTGGTATCAGTTGTTGTAGGCATATGATGAAATCAAATCTATATCTCATTTCATTCATTGGTGTTGGTTCGATGAGAAATCTTGATTTGTTGCATATATTTATGCTGATTTATTTTATCATTTTTATTTTTATTTTCCCCATAGATGTGAAAGTGAAGAAATTTCTATTGCGACTATCAGTGGCAGGATACTTCAAACATCTAGGCAATTGGTTATTCTACGGGGGGCTCCTTATAAACCATGATGATACCTTCACCATAACTTTTCTTAATTTGCTTATTTGGATGTGTATTTATGTCGAGATGTCTTTTCTCCATTTGTTTTTACATATCAAAATATGCAATATTTGTTATCTAGGCTGCTCTAATACCTTTCTTTCATATATTTTGCTTTTGCTTTCATTGCATATGTTTTATTTTGTGTTGTTGTAGTTGACATTTGCTTAAGAACAAAGTCTCCCCTACAACTTGTTTTTTGTTAGCTTAATAATTTGAAAGATGGTTATTGTTGGATCTTTTCTCTCCCTATATATGTCAATTATGCTATTTTATGTCTTACCATAATTTAAGTTACCTCTTGTGTGGTCTATTGAATGGTCTACTTGGTTCGACTAATACTTGCTTGTTTCTTCTCTTCAACTCTCATTGTGATATTATATAGCTGATTTTTTCTTTTATCTTTAAATGTTTTAATTTTTGGTTGGGAAAGTTTTTCCATCATATCATGTTCTTGTAAGATTGTAGACATGATATGCTGTTCTAGTTTTCCTTATAGCAGTTGTTTGGTTGCTGGTTCATAAATGGATCCACGCCCTGTGCATATATTCGTTATCCATTTGAGAATGTTGAATTGTTTAAAAATAATGTTCCTGGGCATTTTGTGGTTGAGGGGGACCAGACCTATGGATGGTGTGTTTTTTTTCTTAGATACTGTGAAATTTATATAATATTCTCAATATTCTGGTTTTTTTCTTAGTTCTTGAATTTTATGTTTCTCTAATGATGTGTTCAAATACTTGTGCAGTGTGCATTCGTGATTCAAATGGCTAAATTGAAGATATCTTCACCTGTCTTCAATCCACCACCACAAGTTATGTTGGACGTGTATAATTTTGCTTAGTCGTTTAGTTAGATGGAAGCTTTGTCATTTGATTTAGAACATTAATGACAATTAGTCATACTTGTTTAAAAGACGACATACTATATGTGTTCATTTGCAGTTTAAATTGGAAGAATTTTGAAATTTTAGTAATATTTTTGAATAGTTTGTTCCCCTAATGAAATCTGAAGTCGCTCAATTTCGTCACTAAAGTAGGTAGCTATTCACATAACAAATTTTCCCAAAATCAAAAGATTTAAGTACTTTACATCTTCTATCAAATGCCCAACTAAAGACGAATCTTTGTCATTCTTATTGATTCTTTGAACAATATTCAGTGAGTCACCCTCAAAAACGGCATGGAACCCGTGTGTTATGCATCAACGATACTCCATCTGTCCTCTAAAAAGTGTCTTTGTAGCTCCAAATTTTTATTTTATTTAGAAGAGCGTCACTTCTGACCAGGGACTCCAGTAGGGAACTCTATCAGTTCTCGCTTACTAAAATGAGATTTGCACATAGGAATATTTGATGAAGAACACCATATAATCTTGAAATCAATTGCTTTTGATTTTTGATCATCCAAAGCTACCTGGTAACCAAGGAATTCCAAGAGACAAGAATGTAAAAGATAAACATCAAAACCATAAACTCAATCAATTGAACAGCAAACAAACTTAAAATTACCTTAGCTATTGATAATAGACACACTAGTACAACACTCCTATAACGAGAATCACAGATGAAGGTAATATCAGATCTTCAACATTATAAGCAGATATGATTAACAGAGTCCAGCATTAGGTAAATCACATCTGTGTGTTAAAGCCAGTGCTAACCATAGTAGTCATCACTGAATTTGTTGGTTCATCTTTATTTCGACGAACTTTTTTCGTCACTAAAGGCTTTGACTTTTTTATTGACGATTATTTTTCGTCACTAAAGCCTTTGACCATTTGTTACCTACTGACGACTTTCATTCGTCACTATCTTTCTCGTCACTAAAAATACACCCTTTAGTGACGACTTAAGACTTTTAGTGACGCACACACAGTGACGACTTTTGTCGTCACTAACGTTAGTGACGACAAATAGGTCGTCACTAAATGGTAGGCTTTAGTGACGATAGTGCAAAAATGTCGTCATTGGACCCTTTAGTTACGGACCTATAGTCGCGACCACTTGACGACCCATTTGTCATCACTAAAGGGTTTAGTGACGACTTTCAGGCTTTTACTGATGACTTTGCGTCGCCGCTAAAACCCGTTTTTCTTATAGTACCGAGTGTCCAAACATATTTCTTTTGTATAATATAATTATTAATTTTTTTATTACTTTTTTTTTGTCAAGTAGGCGATTAAATGGCTTGGGTACAAAATGCATGAGGTGGAAAACAATATGAAGTTGATTATTATTATTATTATTCTATATTTATTATTAAAAATAAGAGAACATCGAAAGGCATTACATTGTTGTACAATTTGTAGATGTTTATAGAATACATTACATTGTTGTACAATTAAAATGAAATTGCTTTTTCTGAGAGTTGAATACGTTATTTTATCTTTCTTTTCATCAATAAATGTCAATTAACAAATTCTGATTGACAAGGTAAATGGTGATCGGTACTTTCAATCTAGTGTATAACTTTAGGGCTTTGAAATTAATCAATATTAATTACCACATGTTTCATCACCGCCAGCAAACTAGTAACCAAAACTTTGGTCACTATATGCCAAAATTGGTTACTTATATATTGTTGTGTGGTGACCACAATTTTGGTCACTAATGTTATTAAATTTACTTATCTTGATTTTGGTCACCGAAATGAGTTGATCGACCTTGTATGGATAAATGATAAAATTCCAACTCATCTATCAATTTTGGTGATTACTATTTTTGTCACCAAACATAACAAAACGGCAAGCCTTTTTAGTGACCAAACATTTTAGTCACCTATCAAATTTAGTGACAACTTTTTTTTGTCACTAATCAAGTTAACAAAATGTTTTCATTGACCAAAATAGTGACAGAAAATTTTTGTAGCCAATCACCTTGGTGACCACCTGTTTTGTCACTAAACAGATCAATTTAGTGACAAAATTTAGCTTTTTGGTGACCACTATTTCTGGTATGAGTGACCAGAAATTGTTTGCCACCATTTGACAATCTTTTGCGATCAATGTGAAAACGTAGTCGTCAAAGCTCTTAGTGACGGACCTCAGGTGACGACAGCTGTTTTTTCAAAAAATATTTTTTATCTTCGACTCTGTGTCCAAATCCTCACGGTCACTGAAAGCTATTTTAATTTCTTGCAGTTTTGATATGTATTAATCTTGACTAAAGATTGTCATATGTTCAACTATCACGTCCAACTTGCGATTTATCGCGTTGTCGAAAGGTCTTTCTTTTTACAGAGAAATTTTGAAGTACAAAAGCTGAGAAAGTGAAAGGTCTAATTTTGCAATAAACCCTGTTGACTATTGCATGCTAATTAAGTCATTGTTTAGTATAAATTAATATGCAACCAATAATTTGTCGACAGTGACAATTTTCAAGAATTTAATTCCATGCTTTTTAATATTGTTTTCCAAGTATTTTAAGTTTTATTTATTTTATTTTTTATAATTATAAAGAGTTTGCATAAATTGCTTATTAATTAATGAATCTCCCACCTTCCCCTGAAACGGTGAGGGATGACTGAATTATTATTTTATTTTTTATTTTTGAAACGAGGGATGTCTCAGTTTAATATTGAATGCTTCTGTATCAATTTACGATATCATTTTTCTTTATTCAAAAGTAATATCTTATACTTAATAAGTATAACAAATGAGCTTAAAAGGCTTCACGAGCTAAAATACACATTTGCGTGACCTATTATCAATCAGTTCATGTCAGTCGGAAAAATGAACATAAGCATCAAGGGCCTTAGAAATTTTAAAAATTCAGGGAGGCATTGATAATTTTAGAAACTTCAAGGGGATAGTGGTAATTTTTGTAAACTTCATGGGAGATAAATGTAAGTAATGCAAAGATATAAAAGGAAAGAAAAAAAAAGGGTAAATTACCCAAATGCAGCCTCAAAGATGGCGGTGGTGGAAATGGATGAGTGGGTTGGATTTTGTTTGAACTTAAAAAACTCATTTAAACTTATCTCAAAATTAGTGCATATGTGATCCGATCTGATTTGCTGATCAAAATTGGGGCATGCAACTTATCATTCAGGTGAACTAAAACTAAAATATAAGATATTTTGTTTGTTCTCACTACTACAAAACATGCTATTGGAGGCGGGTTTTGCGATGCTCCCGCCTCCAATACAAGCGCCGCCATATTGTTGGCACTCGCCTCCAATAATAGTACTGGAGGCGGGTTTTGAAAAGACCCTCCCCCAATACTGCACCCGCCTCCAATACTCTTATTGGAGGCGGGTGCCAACAATATGGTGGCGCCGTATTGAATGCGGAGGCAGCGCAAAACCTGCCTCCAATAGCGTGTTTTGTAGTAGTGTATATATATATATACACATACATATTTTTATTCTATCATTTCATAATGAAGTGTAGAACTTAAATATCATATCATGTGACTTACTATCCTATTGTAAAAAGGTAGACAACAAAGACAAATGTATGATAGACAAAAGATCTCATCAGTAAGATAAGGGAAAAAATGTCTCCAAAAAATGACGTGGTTTTACCAAAAGCTAAATCTTGTCAACAAATAATACAACTAATTTAAAGTTTGAGAACGAATTTAAACTTTTTTACTTTTAGAAAAAAGAACAATTGCATTAATTAGCACCGATGAAAATTGTCCAACAATAGTAGAAAGACAAAAGGAGATGGCAGTTGTGAGCCACGTTCAGCCAGTTGGCCGGATCCTGCTAGCAACCAGGTCCCCCAGGTGGGAGGCTTCCACAAAATGTGGCCCTCCTGACAGCTAGCACAATAAATGCCGGATGCCCAACCAAGGGACTAGGTTGTCAGCCCATCTGCACAGGTTTCCAGCTCTAGATAGAGCAATCGTCATTTTAGCTTTTTTGGGGGATTACTTGCGATTCAGTTTCCTCCTCATGCCAAACACCCAAACTCCCAAATTTAGGGGTGATTAGCTTGAGTTAGGTCGTGTTTGGCGAAGATGTTTGAATCTCATTTTAATTTTATAATATTTTTTTGTCATTCTCAATAAGTGTTTTTATATTTTTAATATTTTTAACATACATTTTTATATTTTTAATGTAATTTTAATATTATAAAATTAAATAAAACTTAAATTATGATTTAAGTCTCTTTACCAAACAGCCTTAACCTTTCAATGTTTGTGGGGTAGTAAATAATCGGTTAAATCATTTTATTGGTCCTTTAATTTAGACTATTTTCTCTCTTTGGTTCCTTAAGTTGAAATTATTTTATTTCATCATCTTTAACTTCAAAATTGTTCCAAAATGGTCATGAGTCTAAAGTTCTACAATATTTGAATTATCTTCAGTTACACATGAGATTCACATAAATTAATGGGTTAAGCAAATTCAAAAGTAAAGGTCAAATCAATTTGTTTATCCCTTAATTTAACTTAAAATAACTCACGTATTAGTAAAAAACAGTTCAAATAGTATAAAAACACTACAAGAAAAGTGACCTATTGCGACATATTTACATGTGACATTAATGTAGGCGTCGTGAATATACCACACTTTTGCATTTGTGTCTTATATTTGCGACATCTTTGCGTCATTTAATTATTGCGTCGCACTTTTGTGGCATAGATTAGACACTTTTTTTTTGTCTCAAAATTGCAGCAATTTATTTGCGACACTTCAATAAAATGTAGAAATTAGACAGCACAATTATAATTTTGTCGCAAATTCGGGGCACAATTGCTTCATATTATTAGAATGTCACAAATTAGCGGCATAATTTGCGACATTTTAATTTATTGACTTAAATTTGCAACATTTTAATTTATTGACTTACATTTACGACATTAGCTTTGCGACACTATCCTAGAATGCCATAAATTAGCCACACAAGTTTGTTAATGACGCAAAGTTGGCTCACACTATACGTATGTTACACATTTGTGACAATTTTCGGTATTAAAATCAATTCTTACAAATTTTTTGCAACACTGAAATGGTATACCTTAAATTAATGGAAAAATCTATGTTATTCAATTTTAATTGCCACAGATTTGTGATTTTCGTTTTTAAAAAATGCAATTATTTGTCATAAATAGCTAACACAATCAAATTTATGATGCAAATTTTTATAAATGCTAGTTAGTTTGTAACACTCAGCGAGAAACAACATATGCTTTGCAAATAAATTTAGTTTCAATTACTTGCGCATATGTTTTGGGAATGTGTATTTAATTCTAAATGTTAGCAATTACTCCTTTTCCATTAGAATAGTACAATTACGCTTACAAAAAATTGTTCCAATAAAAGTCTTTTTTTTCTAAAGCTTTTATACCAACCTTTTTATATTTATTGGTATGGGCATTAAAAACTTTTAATACTGTTGCATTAAATCAAAGACTAATTTGTCCTTTTCAATAAGCCAATACTCAGTTTGCTCATGTTTGGTGTGCATATTCTCTGCGGTTGGATTTCACTAACACCACTGTCACAGATTTTGCAGAATGATTTAATAGTTGTGGCTCCTTGGCAATTAAATACGTCTAACAAGGTGTTCTGTTTTGCGGATTCATGCATTATCCATGCTATCTGGACTTTTCACGCTGAATTAGTGGGCAGCAATTGTCTACAACTCGTAAAGGTTTTAACTTATATAGATTTGGTCCCTCTTCAATTTGAGTCTCATTTTACTGATCTAAAATTTCTTAAGTCTTGCTTTCAATGTTTTATGGTTTTTAAAGTTTGCACACCAGCAAATCACTTCTCTTTTGTCCATGATATACTAAGTGTTTCAATCTAATAAAGTGCACTTTTATCTCCAAAACAATAAAATAAAAAAATTACCACATTCATCTTCTAAAGGTGCTATAAAGTTGAAAACAAAGACCTAAGAAAATTTAGATCAGCAAAAAGAGACTAGTTGAAGAGGTGGACTGTGCACACTTCTCTTTTGTCCATGATGTACTAAGTTCTTCAATCTAATAAGCAATTTGATCTCAAAAAAAAAAAAAAAAAATTACCACACATTCATATTCTAAAGTTGCTATAAAGTTGGACAAATCTAAACTTTCACATTCATGCATATATTGTACATAAATTTGTTGCTCTTATAGTACATAAACTTTACTAACTTTAGCATTAAGAGTAAGAGGAATTATAAAACCTCACAAACAATTCCAAATATGCTCGGTAAAATTAAGCAACTAAGACCACTGGGAGTCTTATTGTAGTATATCATGCAACCATTTAAAAGTACAAATCCATGGAGTTAGGCGAAGTCAGAGTTGTTTAAAATGTCAAACTTGTCAAGATCATCAAAATATGGATGCTCCACTGATTTCTTTGTTGAAATCCTCTTTGATGGTTCCTTATGCAACATATCCTACATAAAATGGAATGAAGTTCTAAAACTTACATATAAACATGGTTTAGACATTATGTAGTTAGTGAAACTAAATTTTTGAACTTACAGATAATATGTTCAGCCCTTCCTCATCTTGATTAGGAATAACATATGAAAGTTGTTGAGGGCTCCATTGAGGAAACTTATGCCAGTTTGGCAATTTGCCCAACCCAAGCCATACATTTTCATTTGAGGTACCTAATAATCTAATCAACACAAGTATAATTAACAGTAAAACTTAATGTAACCCAAAACAAAAGCAGTGAAGTGAGGGATAATTAATCAAATTAAACATGAACATACGTAGCAGTTGTTGCAAAACAAAATGCCCTAGCAAAAGGGCTTATTTGGGGACAATCTTAAGCGAAATTGTCTTACGGTCCATCACGATATCTCCAATCTGACGGTAATCCTTGAGATCATGAAACCAGGACGTTTTAAGGCAATAATTTCCCCGTTCACCTTCTCTCTTGCTCTGAAAACTTTCCCATAAGTCCCTTCTCCATCTTTCTCAGAACTAGGACATCGGTTGTCTTCTATTGAGAGGCCTGCATCTGGAGCTACAGAACATGATGGCTTCTCGATCCCCAAAGCAGGGGCTTTGGAGGAAGTAGAAACTTTTCGAGGATATAGATGTAATGGTTTCCTCTTCGGGCGAGGTAGAAGAATTTCAATTGGTTTGACCGTGGCGGCATCTCCATTGCCAGACTCACGCACCACCTAAATATTAAAACCAATCATAAATCAGAATAACAACACTCATAAAACAAGAAGTTAGTAGGTTGCACGCCTTAAGTCATAAAATTGTATGACTTACATCTACAGGCAGCACACAGATACAATATGAGATAATGGATATTGGTATAAATTAGTAAACCTTAGTAAAAAAAACTTCCGAGCAAGACTTCAAATTTGCACTGCAGTTTTCGTTCCCACATGCTCTGCAAATCGATAAGATCAGTAAACCTTAGTAAAAAACCTTTAAGCATGACTTCTAATTTGTACATGCAGTTTTTTTACCCAAATATACTCGGCAGATCGTTAACATCATATTTGTTATACAGCCCAGAAAGCCAAAGAACTACAATATGAATAATATCACACCTTCTATACGCCTCCAGGCTCGGCCATACGACTTCAAAGCTACAAGAAACTTGTTATGTTCCTTTTCTGTCCACCTTTCTCTTTGTTTGGTGATTGTGTATAGCTTCCTGACCTACTTGTCAAGAATTGGAACAATGAGAAACATAGATGTTTATTTTAAATACTATCTGTTCAATTTCAATTTCTATGACCAGCATAAACATGCATCTTGAAATCCTAATCACCTCTAGAGTGAAATTGCCCTCAACTGGATGCTCTTTAAGGAAGAGGCATCTACATCCATAGGTACTTGGTTGAGAAAGGGAAGTACAGTGTCTGAGTCAATGCTTCCACTCTCGTCCTACAATATCAGGTTTGAAATAGTGTTACAAAGATCTTAATTTTCCACAATCAAAATTGAACAAATCCAGCAATTGTTTTACATGGTTAACCAAACAGCAACTTGAGAATTCCAAGGTACAAAACATCGTTTGACACAAATCGTAAATCAGCTCAGATGTTTTCATTAGTCTCATAGCTTGTGAAGCTAAATGTTCACCATCTAGTTTCATTTGGTAGTTCTATCCACCATTTATTTATAAACAAAAAAACATACACAACACTATATCAGCAATTATTTCGTTAAGCCTGAGTTTTAAATACGCACAAACATTTGAGTGGCACAAATTAGTCCATATCCGTATAAACTTCAATCAGTCAATGGTTTCCAAATTATAACATTACAAACAAATAACCAGGCTCATAATAGTAAAACCAATTTGAACTAAAGCTGACTTTCATACAAAATTTTCCTCTTTTATTTCTTAGATGATTCAAAAGATGAAACTCGGATCCACTCCTGAGCAACTGTGGAATGAACGGGTTAACAGTGAAAGTGTTGAAGAAAGCTCAATGCTTTTTCCCTAATAAGATCCATATATTGAAACTTTAAACAGAAGTCAATTTTTACTTCTCAATTTTCATTATGTTCTTTCATATGAGGTTCTCGGCAAAATAAAAGTTAGATCACTCAAGGATATGAAAAGAACTCTTTCTCAAGTTACCTAATTTGACCTTAAACTTTTGTCCACTTCAAGCGAAACGAAGAATTTTAAGGTCACAAATTTGGGAACTTCTGCAATTGCAGTGATTACTAACTTGAGGCTGTAGGACTACTTCCCCACAAAAGAAACAAGCAGACTCCTTAGCTAAGCAAGTACAACAAGCAACTTAGTCAATTGTCAAATCCACCTAAGATAGGATTCCAATCGTATATTTAACCGACGACAAGCATGAATATGCAGAATGTCATGCAGGATAGATGATTTTTTCTTTGTTTATATCTTTTAAAACCATAATAGAGGTATATAAAGTTTGAGTCATCCTAGAAAAATTAGAAGCTTAGAACAACAAAAATAAAAAAGCAAAAAGGCAATCCCATTCTTAGGCATGAGTTTGAAACATCGATCTTCACCACCTGCATGGACTAATTACGACTGTAATATACACAAATACACACTTTTCATAATTCAAAGAACAAAATTGAGAGTGAGAACTGAGAACTCCGAGTCAGAATAGAAGATGAATAGCCTTTTTCTCAAGACAATAACAACAATGGTCAACTACAGAAGCATGAACAAAACAAGAAAAGCCACAAAGTAACACTGGGGAAATTGCAATGTCATTAAGGTTCAATCAACATACTGCTTTAAATCAGGTGAAAAAGAGCATCTCACTTAACAGAGTTTAGACACAAGAATTTCTCAAGTCTTTTCTCAAAAAACTTTTTGTAACAACAATGAAAAGTTTTACAATATAAAAAATTGGTGATTTCCAAATAGGTATCATAAAATTGGGTTCATTAAGACATAAACATTGTGAACGAAACAGATACTTCATTAAGATTTGCTAGACATTTAGAGAGAACCAATAAGAACAAGAAACAAAATATTATACAAGGAAAACTAACTTCCAATGTACAAAATCTGAATATCTATACTTTGGCAACATATTATTATGAGGGATCAATGCGAAGGATCTTTTTTATAGCTGTCAAAGAGTACAAACAAGTCATATAATACTTTTCTGTAATCCTTCATCAAAATTTTCATTCTCAGCAGCAAGCTAATATTGGTCCAATATGGGAACATAGTCTGAAGGGGGCAGGTAATGATTTATGTTAAACTGAATTTTATCCAACATTCATAATCACGTAATCACAAGTCCTAAGCATATGCTTAGGTGCAAGGGGGAAAGAAAAGAGGGGGGGAAAAGCGGGGGAAGGGGGGGTGGCGGGCGGGTGGGTTTGTGGGTGGGGTTTGTGTGTCCTCCAGATCCGAAAGTGTACAACTCAAAAAGCTAGTTTCCACAGAAGACAGAGAGGTGTTTATATGTGTTAAAACACCTCCCAGGACAAAGTAAATTATGCTCTGGATAGAAAATAAATTCAACTTAAAGATATGAAAGTGCCAAGCACAAAAGTAAATGCGTAATGAAACTTTAACTTAGAAGGAACCTAACCTGAAAGCAAGAGAGTGTCGAGGAAAAGTTGCCTGATGAACAAGTTAACCCACTAGGATTGTTGCTAATGGCTCCTAAAAATGAACTACCAGCTGATGCAGTTTACAAAGGCACAACAGGGAGAGAGAGAGAAGAGATCAGAAGCAGAAAGACTAAACTCAGACTACTTTACAACATGTAAGCACTTAACATTTAATTCAAGGGAGCTATCAACGAAGGTGTGAGATTTAAGAAATCATCATTCCAAAAAACATAAACTAAAAAAAAATGGTACATAGTGTAGATATTCTCTTTAAATTAAGGAAGTATAGATATACCCAGAAAGAATCAAAGCTGAAACAAATTTCAGGTGATCAATACCAGTATGAAGGTTTGCAAATTCATACACAACAAATCTTGACACACAGAGTATAGCTTCATAATTTAATTGAATGTCACCATGTCTACAGATATTTTATTCGGAACACAAGCCCATTGTTTATAACATACAGATTTTACTTAATAATAACGCATAAACTGCGAGTAAAGTAACATTCAGGCGCATTAATAAGGCCTTAGAGAAAGGGTGAGCATTTTGAAGATCACAGATTATGAAGTACATGACAGTAAAACAAAAGTCAATAAGGAACCTCACGTGCACAATGTATCCAGTTCATATCAAAGATATATACTGGCACTGATATCACAATTCACTTCCCTCATCCCTCTGTTCTGATTCTGCTTAGTATCCAGTTCATATCAAAGATATATACTGGCACTGATATCACAATTCACTTCCCTCATCCCTCTGTTCTGATTCTGCTTAGTATGAGGTTTCATATTATTATTTCAAACAATCTTTAGGAGGTTTATTTTTCAATGTTTATGGGGGTAAACCTGTGACTCAGATAATCAATGAAGAAGACAACACGACATAGTTCTAGCAAGAAATAAAACCAAAACGAAAATTGGAAAGGCTTCGTTCACATAAAGGTTCCTGACCACAGTTCTAATAAGCTACACTATATTGCAACAATACATACCACAAGGTTACTCCCGGATGGGAATTACTTGTAGTGCTGTTACTTCTGCCTCACTGATATGAACAAACAAATTAAAGCCAACACTGCACCCAAAATGCCAAACATATTTAGTAGCTATTAAACCCCAAAATGTTCATCAATCAACGACATCATTCCTTACAAGTGATCTAATCCTCCACTGATACGAATATTAACATCAACAAAAGCAGAACATAAAGCCAAGCTCCAGATCTAAGATGAAATCCATACCACAAACTACTCAGAAACAAACATAAAAAACAGGGAAATTCTTAAAACTCAAACACGAACAGCATACGGAGCAGTACTCAGTAGTCATAATCATCATAATAGGCAATGCTCTTGCAGCCAGAGGAAGAATTTTTCGGAGCAAAGGCCTTAGATAGACAGCAAACAACTGAATACTGATCAGTTACTTCCTAACCAAATGCTCTGAGATCAAGCAAAGAATAATTCCATTCACTTACGTTTTATTGGTTTCTTGGTGTCTCACTAATCAATTTTATATGCTCTTAGTCAAGATATTAGAAACATTAAATTTCTTACATTGTTGAATACAAGTAGTTAAAGTATAGCTTAATAATTTTGATTAACTGTAGTAAAATCTAGGAAATTATCAAACACAAAAGTTACCACAACCACAATATTCTTCAGAGTAGAAGTGTTAAAGCTTACCAGCAAAGCCTCTTCGAATATGGCTTTGAGTCCAAGCAGTATCTTCATCAGGACCCAATTTGTCTCTCATGAAATCCTGGTAGAAATCGTAGAAACAGAATTAGACATTGTGAACAATTTTACGCCCAACAACCAAACAAAATTAGAAAGGGACATTCAGAACGATTCTATGTGGAAAAATACATAAAAAGAGAAGACCAGTACTTACCCTCATAGGTAAATTCTGATATGGCTGTTAGCTTGAAGAAACAATATTTGCAGCCTACGGTAGGTGACTTTACCTTCAGCTCTTGCTTATACCCATGGTTCCCAGATCGCTTGTCAACAAACGTTCCAGCCTTCTCAGTTTTAGTGAACTTGGCGGAGGACCCGCCGCCGGCGTCTTTGTACAGAGCTTTTGCGGTGTTCTGCCTCTAAAAGGCAGTAGTCGTACCCCTTTTTCCTCCCAGCGACTGGCATACCTCCGTGTATTCCACCAAGAACTTACAATAGACACTGCAATGATGAATTTGGAGAATCTGAAGAACGGGATACCTCCGTGTAAGGGGCAACATGTGAGTCGCGGCTGGCTGAGGGACAATATTTGGAAACAATAGGGAAGGGGAAGGAGGGAAAGGAATTGCATCAAACTTGCAATTGAAATTGGAAGAACAAAAATTTCGACCTTAGCGGGAAGAAAATTACGGCAAAACTTTTAGCGGGAGAAGAGAGCATCTACGACGATTTGGGAAAGCGAAAGGGATTATCCCAATATCTTTTATATTTTCTTTTATGGTTTGAGCGAACTGTTCAGTAATTTTATTTATTTATTTATTTTTTAAATGCGTTAAAAAAATATATTAGAAAATAAATTAATTTACCAACACAAAAATTCTTTATTTGATGAACTTAATAATATTTTACTATTCAAAAATAGTTCATAATAATCTATAAAAGAAATTAATAAAAAAAATATTTAACATTTAAAAATATCCCAAAAAATACTAAAAAGAATTCAAATTTATTAATAAATTAAGATTGCAAACGTAATAATTCATCAGTTTATTATAAAACTAATTTAAAAAGATTAATTTAAAACTAATATTATAAAATTTTAACTATTTATTCGTAATCTATATTTACCTAAGCAAATTCACAAGCTTTGATTTTCCTTTACTTATTTCTTTAACAATAATTACAAATACTTATTTCCATTAAAAAATTTCATTCCACAAAATGCTATAGTTACATTGTTTAATATACAAATTGTGTTTTAGTTTCTCAATTTAAAATTAAAAAAATGAAATAATGGAATACATTCTTTCATAAATTTACATGGTTTGGTACTATACCACTAATTCTAAATATTTTATTGGAAAAATAAAAAATAATACCTCTCATTTCGATTGGTATAATACTTTTCAATTGGTTGCCCACAATTTTAAAATACTTTATTGGTGGACTATTTTCTTAATTGGTAGCTCACATTTTAAAAATAAATAATCTATTTTTAAACAAACATACATTGTTTAAAGTGCGAAAAATAATTCATACTAAAATTTATCTCGTGATATGTAAAATATGAGAAATCAATATGCATCATCCACCAAATTCAATTCACAATTAAAATTCAATATTATATGATGTAATTTTGAACTTACAAAAAATATAAATACAGTCGCAAAATTTAATACATTTTTCTATGATTAGCTAAAATTATCACTTTTGAAAATAATACGAGAGACTACAAATATTTGTATTTCTATTTGAAGGATAGAAAAATCCATTTGCTGAAATATGGGGGACATTCTTAGTATTTAAAATGGATAGACCACTTTTATAACCGTGTGAGACTCAAATGATGATTTTTATAAAAACGAATAACAATTTTTGAATATTTGTTGAATCCTTAATTTCATTTTATTTTTCATCCAACTTTTTTCACATTACATTATATCTCCCTCATCCTCTTCTATCATACATTATCTCTCACCCCTCGTATTCCATTCTTTCCGCTAACCATAACTCATTTATATTATATCGTTTTTTTGTGTTGCACTAAAAAATTTTGAGTGCGAGTAGATTATTGGCCATGAACTGCAATTACTACAAAGTTTTAATTTTATTACTTTCAAGTAAAAAAAGTATTACACTCAAATGGACTAATATATAAAATTGGGCTATTGAACTTTATGGACCCATAATTCAAAATTATTACTCCCTCTGTCCTACTCAAAGAGTCTACTTTCAAAAAAAATCTTGTCACATTTAAAGAATTCATTTTAAATTTATTTACATTACATGCCTTTACTAATATTACAATGTGTGGTTCACAATCAACCCTTACTTCTAAAGTAAGGATATAAGTGAAAAATATGGTGGTAAATTATTTATTTTAGGTGTTGTACCTCACAATCCATAATAAGTTGTACATAGTTAGTCCAAACACAATGATAAAGGGCTTGTTCTTTATCTCATGTTTAAAACTAAGTTTGAAAACATGTTTTGAAAAATAGTTTTATAATATAAAAAGTGTATTGAAAATGTAAAAAGTAGATGCTGAATAGTAAAAAATTGTATTGGAAATGATGAAAAATGATTAAAATATATTAAATTTACTGTTGAAACCAAAATCGTTTTCAAAACCAAAACCAAAAGAACAGGCACAAAAATATAACCCAAACATAAGTGATATTAGGCTTTAAACTGAAAATTATTTTTTAAAATTCATTGGGCCATTTCTTTTCATTGTTTTTGTTTATGTCTTGGGGTTTTTTTATATATTTTTTTATCTTTACAGTAAATATAATATATTATAATCAGTTTTTTATCATTTTTAACACAATTTTTTACTATTTAACTATATATTTTTACATTAAAACATATTTATTTTCAAAAAACATGTTTTCAACACCACAAACAAAAACATAAAAAGAAAACTAGGCCCCTACTTTTATTGTTGTATTCTTTTTTTAAATTTTATTTTAATACCACTAATACAATATATTTTCAAAAGCTAGGCCCCTAAATCTTACTTGCATAGTAGTGTCTAGGTTGTCACTACTACTTCAGGGTCTGGCCTAACTTACCCATAATTATCTAATTATCTATATTCACATATACAAATTATCCCATCCTCTTTCTCGCCCCCACATTGTCTCATATATATATATATATATATAAAGTACGCAAAATTCCCTGTGGTTTGCGAAAGTACATGATGACCTCCTATGATTTAAAAAGCTACGTAAATTCACCCTGTGCTTTCCAAAATGCTGTAACGTTAGAAATTTTCGTTGTGACTAACGGTAACAGGGGTAAGTTTGTCATTTTACTATTTTTCTTTTTTACTTAAAAAAAAAAATCGATTTACCCTAAAGAGCTTCCCCTCCCCTCTCCTGCGCACCACTCACGCTCTCTCTCTCCCCGTCCCCTTCACCTTTCTTTAGCTCCTCCCTTCACCTCTTTCATCAGCTCTCACCGTCGCTTCATCGCCTCTCGCCGCCACTGCCTTCATCGCCTCATTCTCCATGCCGCCTCCATCACTCTCTCGCTGCACGTCCTTTTCGTTTTCTCTTTCCATTGTCGGCGGCTATGGCAGGCCAGCTTCACTCGCCGCCGCCTCCATGAACTCTCCCTCTCGCCGCCGGTTCCATCCCCTCACTCTGCAATGAGTTTGTCATCTAGATGATTTCAACATCGAAGCTTGTGAATCTAGGTTTTTGTAGATCTGGGTATGGGTTTCATTATCCATTGAAGCTTGTGGCAGATCTGGGTTTGCGTTTGAGTAGTTGTCGATTGCATCGCAAAATCCCTCTGCATCGGAAAGGGTCGTGAGATGGATTCGATGATGATTCTGTTGATTAATTTTTGATGCATCGGTCATGATTATTGTGTTGATTAAATTTTGATGCATCGAAAAGGGATAATTTTTTTGATTATCTGTAATTTCCCATATGAATTGAGGATTGCTGCTTATATTTTTTTTGTTTTTCTTTCTGATTCTTGGTTTATGATACGTGGAGTGAATATCAGTATATTACTACTGATATTCACTCCACGTATTCCTAAATTTTCATTGTCTCCCTATCAAATGAGAATGAAAAGACCTATAGATGTTTGCGTACTATTATTTGTTTTTAGGCATTATTCATCAATGGAGTTTTCACATTTGCTGTGACCTCCAACTTCATTTCTAATGTTTTGTGAGCTTAGTTATCCAGCAGCCTATTTTTAAGTCGTAGTGAGCTGATTTTTACATGCATGTCTATTTTTTGTTCGTAGGAGAATACAAACTTGCCTGACAGTTACAAAAAAAGATGCCTTCAAAGACTTGGGAAACTTTGGAAGGATTGGAAAAGTAGATTGAAAGCAAAACATTATACCCCACATAGGCATAACCAAACTTACATACTATCCAAATGTCCACTTAGGGTGGAAACTGATCAATGGCCTGTGCTGGTGAACTATTGGAGCACTGAGAAAGCAAAGGTTAGTAAACATGTTTAACATTATGTGTGTGTGTGTATATATATATATTACACGCTATTTAAAAATGTAACTTTTGGCATTTTGTTGAATTACAGAAAGTTAGTAAGAACAACAAAACTAGTCGAAAGAATGTCAATTTGCCGTCTAGACTAGGAAGAAAGGATACGAACAGTGCTAAACATGAGGTATTATATATATATATATATATATATAATACTTTCCACAAATTGTCGTTTAATTCAAATGTGTTGTATTATGTTGTTATAACTTGTTTCTCTGTTCCTCTGTTTGAAGTACCGACAGCAATATGGTCAAGAACCATCCAAGCCAAATTTGTTTATCGCTACAAGAGTGGGGAAGAGTGGAAAACCACTTGATAAGTTTACTTCAGAAAAAATAGTAAGTACTCTTACAATTAATAATAACTACCTACTATTGAAATATTAAATTGGAGTAGTGTTTTCACTTTTTCAACTAAGTTTTTCTTCATTTTATGTTTTGTAATTAGGCTATTTTAAAGGAGAAGATGCAAAAGTTGCCAGAAGGTTTGCGCGATGATATTCAGGCTAATGATGAGATTTATGAAGAAGTTATTGGAAAAGACGCACCGGGATGTTTGCGCAGTAGTGGTCTTGTTTCAAAGAGTAAGAAATTGATTTTCATATCCCGAGAAGAATTCGATCAAGCTGTGAAAGACAAAGCTAATGACCAAGTGGCAAGTATTCAGAAGGGTTTTGAAGAACAATTATCAAAATTTAAAGATGAAATGTGTTCAAAAATGGAGATGGTCCAGGCTCGATTTCTCCCATTTGAGGATCAAACTACACATGTAAGTCAACACTTTGTTCATTAATTACACACACACACACACACACACACACACACATATATACTCATATTATTAAATTATAATCTACAAGGTACCGGGGTCTTCAAATTCTAAACGCGTACAGGCTTCAAATAATGGGTCATCATCGCAAGGATTTATGAATTTAGAGAACTCTAATGAAACTCTTGAGGTAAATAATCAAATTTTCATTTATTTCCTTTTATGTTTTATTTTAGTGCATTAATATTCTTTTTTGTTATATTCTTTTTTGTTATCAATTGTCGTAGATGAGAAAAGAAATAGATAACACAGATACGAACAACACAAACATCCATTCAAATGGTACTTCATCAAAGGTAATATAAACAATTATACTTTTCTATTAATTTCTCAACTATATTTGTTAAATATAATTTATTTTTGTTAAAATTGTTAGGAACAAGGAAAAAGTCCTAGGAGGAGCAAGAGGAAGGCAAAATAATCTTCTTCAAAATGTGATAATTTGACTTATGGAATTTGCATTCTACCCTTGGAAGATAAATTTAGACATTTGTAATTTTTATTTATATATTTTGAGTGATGAATTTAAATTATAATATTCCCACTTTGACATTTAGCATGCAGCTATCTAATTTTATATTTTGAATAATATTCTAGTTATCTTATAAATACAAATAGTGAATTATTTACTCTATTAATGCTTTTGTGTTGACAAAGTTTATGCAACAGAAAAAATTAATGACGTAAATTGTGTTGTCAATTATTATGTGACATAAATTTTACAGATAAAATATTATGTCACAAAATAACAATATGACATTTCAAATAATTATGGCACGTGTAGCAAATAAATGTGACATTAACCGTAATGACACAAATTAATATTAATAACGCGTCAGTGCAACTAATGACACGTAATGGGTCGCAAGATTTATGCGACAGTAATTAAGTGATGCAAAAATGTCATATCTTTTGTGGCACAACTAGTGAAAAAAAATGCCAGAAAAAGGCTATGACACGATTAAGTTTGTTCCAAAATTGTGTTTCTAATTTGTGTATGCAACACAAATTACATGTCGCAAATACCCTTTGACGTTTCAAATGTGACGCCACATTTGTAGCAAATAATCTTGCAACAGTCATTTTAATGACACAAATCAGTGTCGTAAATTAGGGTGCGTCACTAACACAAATGAATCATAATGTGTCGCAAATTTTAACCGACAATTAATTTAGTGATGCACAAGTGCCATACATTTGCAGCACAAGTGAAAAAAATGCTACAGATTTGCTACACCACCTTTTGCGATTCAATAACTAGAGACGCATAATGTGTAGCGAATTAGTATTTGCTACACAAAATTGACTTTTAGCGACACAATTTGCATGTCGCGAATACCCTTTGGCGTTTTAAATGTGACGCCACATTTGTCGCAAATAATCTTGCGACACTCATTTTAATGACCCAAATAAAGGTCGTAAATTAGTGTGCGTCACTAGGACAATTGACGCATAATGTGTCGTGACTTTTAAGCGCCAATTAATTTAGTGATGCAAAAAGTGCGATACATTTGCGGCACAAGTGAAAAAAAATGCCACAAATTTCCTACACCACCTTTTGCGACTCAATAACAAGAGACGCATAATGTGTCGTAAATTAGTATTCGCGACACTAAATAGACTTTTAGCGACACATTTTCTATGTCGCAATAGGTCACTTTTCTTGTAGTGAAATTTGAGCTCATAGCCATTAATTTAGAACAGTACTTTAAGGCAAGGGACCTTAATAAAGCATTTTCAAGTTAAAAGATCAAATTGAGATAATATATTAAGTTAAGCGATCAATGAAGTGATTTAACGTAAATAATATACAACTTGTAATGCCTCCATTAAGGCCATAAGTAAATTTCCTAGCAAACATTACTGCTTCAAAATTTCCAACCCATGTATGTATGTGGAAATCTACGATTAATTAACATGCAGCAAAATAGTACTCCCTATGTTCCATTAGAAGAGTTCACTTTGTATGTAATACTGTTTTTAGTAATACAAAGTGAATTTTTCTAATGGAACGGAGGGAGTTACATATTATTCCAAATAGCAAATATTAACACACAACTGATTTGAAATACTTCGGCTAATTCTTTCATCTCCCACCAGCATTTGGAAATAGCATCTGCTCCATTGCTGTTCGGGACACAGGATATAGGCCACTAGAAGAAGGAAAATGATCACTACGGACTTCAGATTGTTTACCAAGCAAGGCTTTACTCTCTGTTGAGTAAATCTCAAAAGCTTGGACTACAGACTTCTGTGCCTTCGTCTCCAACATCTCAAGTTCCCTTGCCACACGTTTCATATATGGCCTATCATCTCCTTTCACACTCATGCACTTTTTGGCGATCATAGCGACTTCCTTTATCTGCTCAATATTTTCATTGGATAATATGTTGTGATCAACAACTTCAACCAAATGGTCTTCTTTCAAAGAATAAAGGAAGTAGTTCGGTAGAAATCTCTCTGCCTCCGGTTTATCGGGATCCAACACTTTCTTTCCAGTTAGAAGCTCCACTAGGACCACACCAAAACTGTAGACATCGCTTTTCTCTGTAAGCAAACCAGTCTGCCAGTATTCGGGATCTAAATAACCAGGTGTCCCTTGCACAACTGTAGACACGTGGTTTTCATCCATGGGAACCAATTTCGATATCCCGAAATCCGATACTTTTGCTGTGTAATTCTCATCAAGAAGTACGTTGGTAGACTTAATGTCCCTGTGGATGATTGGAGGCGAAGCAACAGAGTGCAAATAAGAGAGCACGCCAGCAATTTCGGCTGCTATTCTTAAGCGAATGTTCCAAGAAAACTTTGATGCTTTGATATTGTTGTGGATATGGTCATAAAGTGTTCCATTGTTGATGAATTCATATACAAGTAATGGCACTTCTGTCTCGAGGCAACATCCTATCAGCTTTACCACATTTCTACTGTTGATTTGGGAGAGCAACGTCACCTCATTGATAAATTGCTCAACTTGGCGATGATCAACACCTTTGGACTTTTTAATAGCGACCATTGTCTCATCTGCCAACTCTCCTTTGTAAACTGTCCCGGATCCTCCTTGACCGATAATTTGGTTTTCGTCAAAGTTATTGGTTGCCTTTTGCAATTCTTCAACAGTGAAAATTCTTCCATTGTAAGTGGCGCCTCCTTGTCCAGTGAGTTTTTGCTGCAAAAGGAATCCGCCGTTTTTCCTAAAATATTCCTCCCTCAGCATGTCAGCCTTTCTTCTCATCAATCTGGAATGCAAACATAAGGAGAATGCAAGTACAAGGACACTGCCCGCGCTCACCCCAGCAGCTGTAGCCAAAAATTGTCAAGAAGATAGCTAGTTCATTTTCCAACTTTTAAGATTTATTTCTTGTTTTCAATAGAAGACTTTACTTTCAATTCTTTTAATAAAATGGAGGGAGTGAGGGACACGTGAGTGATATAAATGTTTTCTGTTGGATTATATAGACAAGAGACCAAAGAGTTCGAGAAATAAAAAAAAGGGACCAAAAAAATCATTTTAAAATGTAGGGGACCAAAAGATTATTAGACAATATGAAACCGACCAAATAAAATTATAGTTTGGAATACACAAAATTGTTTTCTGTAAAGGTTTAGAATAAACTAACCTGTAAAAAGATGCCAATAAACTTTCTTATGTGGTGGTTCATCAACAATACATCCTTTTCCGTATTTTCTCCCATCTCCATGGTACCCTTCATTACAACTGCATATATAACTTCCTGGTTTGTTAGTACAGTTGCTGTTGTTTGAACAATCGTGAAGAGCGGAATTCGCACATTCATCAATATCTGCAAATTAGGCTTCAATAATCAATTAGAGAATAAACAATAAATTCTTAAAAGGACTAATCATAATTTCTACATATGAAATTGGATATAAAATTAACAAAGTTGATCAATCATTACCTTGACAACCTTCAACGGAGAGAAATGGGTTGCCCTCATAACCATTCTTGCATCGACACCTATAGCCTTTAGCTTTAGGCACCTTCTCGTTGTAACATTCACTATTTTCAGAGGTACAAGCATAAGAGGTTAAGTTCCTTTTCGCCTCTTCACATGACACATTATATGCAGCGACCCAATCCACCACAACAGGAACTTTTTTATCCTTTTCTATATTGGTAAGATTGTCAACAGAAAACCGAAAAGCTGCTTCTTCAATTACAAAGCCATAGCTACAAGGATCGAAATCTGACTCCATATTACTGTGGTTGTGAAAGCTTTGCAACGTAGTATTGATATGCCAAACTCCATTAGGTATAGATGTCTGACAACAGCCAATACCCGAACAAGAATCATTCAGAACATCTTCCTTTTCATAACAAACAGATATGCATCCAGTAGTGTATGTACGTTCATCATGATCACTTTGACCTTCAAGAGTGACATAAGAATCACAGCCTATTACTGTGAACTTATTCGCTGTGCTATTAAAAGCAAATGTGTTATTTAAAGACACTACAGGGTTGAAGGAATCCAATCGAGTGTGATTATATCGATCATAGCAATCATATCCCACTTTATACAAAATGCGCAACTGACCATCGAGAGAAATATCTGTAACAGGGATTGGATCGTTTCTCTTTGAGTACATAAAGAGTTGGGGAGGGTGGGTATTATTGGAAATATCGCTGCAATTCAGGAAGAATTGTTCATTTAAGTAACAGCCTTTTCGGGTACCAAATGGAAAAGGAATACTTACACTACCACAATGGTCTTGATCCTCACAGCCAGGCTTTGCTATAGGAAACGTGGAAGTAGCAAGGGGAGAGGACATCATCCAGAAACATACTAGGAAAATCATGAGTGTTAAGTTGGGATTCTCCGAATCCATATGAACTGAATGGTTGCTTGGTAATGAGTTTCCTGGTTTACCAAGTGTGAGTAAATATATGCACGGCTCCCTCTTCCTTTTTTGTAGTTAATTTGGTTGCAAGTCAAACATAGTCAACTGTCCCTTGTTCAATAACCAGATAAATTATTATATGTAGTCGTTACATTTTAAGAATAGTGCAGTCAATCAATGATAAATTAGTAACTAAAAACTGTAAAGTTGTTGAAGACCAAAAAAGCTAAAGAATTCCTAGAATGTATTTTTCAAACAAGCAGGGATGAGTTTTGTAGTTATATGCAAAGTCGAGTGAGGTAAATGTAATTCGCTCTTATATTTATTTATGAACTAGGCGTACATAACTCTGCTCGTAAATAACACCATATTCTCTGAAAATATCTGATTTCAATATCTTACATAGTGCAGTAGATACACCAAACAAATTCTCCAATAAAATTTAAGAGATACTAGTTCAAAATTCAATGCCCCCGCCTTCAATACGAGCGCTGCCATATTGTTGGTACCCGCCTCCAATAATAGTATTGGAGGCGGGTTTTGAAATGACCCGCCCACAATACTGCACCCGCCTCCAATACTCTTATTGGAGGCGGGTGCCAACAATATGTGGCGCCCGTATTGAATGCGGGCGCAGCGCAAAACCTGCCTCCAATAGCGTGTTTTGTAGTAGTGTCTATATATATATATACAAACATATACATATTTTTTTTCTATCATTTCATAATGAAGTGTAGAACTTAAATATCATATCATGTGACTTACGATCCTATTGTAAAAAGGTAGACAATAAAAACAAATGTATGATAGACAAAAGATCTCATCAGTAAGACTAAGGGAAAAAATGTCTCCAAAAAATGACATGGTTTTACCAAAAGCTAAATCTTGTTAACAAATAATACAACTAATTTAAAGTTTGAGAACGAATTTAAAATTTTTTGCTTTGGGCCTGTTCTTTTTTATTGGTTTGAGAACGATTTTGAAAACATATTTTGAAAAATAGTTTTATAATGTAAAAAGTGTATTAAAAATATAAAAAGTAGATACTGAATAGTAAAAAATTGTATTGAAAATAATGAAAAATAATTAAAACATATTAAATTTATTGTTAAAACTAAAATCGTTTTCAAAACTAAAACCAAAATAACATGCCTTAGAAAAAGAACAATTGCATTAATTAGCACCGACGAAAATTGTCCAACAATACTAGAAAGACAAAAGGAGATGGCAGTTGTGAGCCACGTTCAGCCAGTTGGCCGGATCCTGCTAGCAACCAGGTCCCCCAGGTGGGAGGCTTCCACAAAATGTGGCCCTCCTGACAGCTAGCACAATAAATGCCGGATGCCCAACCATGGAACTAGGTTGTCAGCCCATCTGCACAGGTTTCCAGCTCTAGATAGAGCAATCGTCATTTTAGCTTTTTTGGGGGATTACTTGCGATTCAGTTTCCTCCTCATCCCAAACACCCAAACTCCCAAATTTAGGGGTGATTAGCTTGAGTTAGGCCGTGTTTGGCAAAGATAAAGATGTTTGAATCTCATTTTAATTTTATAATATTTTTTTGTTATTCTTAATAAGTGTTTTTATATTTTTAATAATTTTTTAATATTTCTAACAAATATTTTTATATTCTTAATGTAATTTTAATATTATAAAATTAAAATAAAACTCAAATTATGATTTAAGTCTGTTTACCAAATAGGCCTTAGCCCTTCAATGTTTGTGGGGGTAGTAAATAATCGGTTAAATCATTTTATTGGTCCTTTAATTTAGACTATTTTCTCTCTATGGTTCTTTAAGTTGAAATTATTTTATTTCATCATCTTTAACTTCAAAATTGTTCCAAAATGGTCATGAGTCTAAAGTTTACAATATTTGAATTATCTTCAGTTACACGTGAGATTCACATAAATTAATGGGTTAAGCAAATTAAAAAGTAAAGGTTAAATCAATTTGTTTATCTCTTAATTTAATTTAAAATAACTCATGTATTAGTAAAAAATAGTTCAAATAATATTAGAATTTGAGCTCATAGCCATTAATTTAGAACAGTACTTTAAGGCAAGGGACCTTAATAAAGCATTTTCAAGTTAAAAGATCAAATTGAGATAATATATTAAGTTAAGCGATCAATGAAGTGATTTAACCTAAATAATATACAACTTGTACTGCCTCCATTAAGGCCATAAGTAAATTTCCTAGCAAACATTACTCCTTCAAAATTTCCAACCCATGTATGTATGTGGAAATCTACGATTAATTAACATGCAGCAAAATAGTACTCCCTATGTTCTATTAGAAGAGTTCACTTTGTATGTAATAATGTTTTTAATAATACAAATTGGATTTTTCAAATGGAACGGAGGGAGTTACATATTATTCCAAATAGCAAATATTAACACACAACTGATTTGAAATACTTTGGCTAATTCTTTCATCTCCCACCAGCATTTGGAAATAGCTTCTGCTCCATTGCTGTTCGGGACACAGGATATAGGCCACTAGAAGAAGGAAAATGATCACTACGGACTTCAGATTGTTTACCAAGCAAGGCTTCACTCTCTGTTGAGTAAATCTCAAAAGCTTGGACTACAGACTTCTGTGCCTTCGTCTCCAACATCTCAAGTTCCCTTGCCACACGTTTCATATATGGCCTATCATCTCCTTTCACACTCATGCACTTTTTGGCGATCATAGCGACTTCCTTTATCTGCTCAATGTTTTCATTGGATAATATGTTGTGATCAACAACTTCAACCAAATGGTCTTCTTTCAAAGAATAAAGGAAGTAGTTCGGTAGAAATCTCTCTGCCTCCGGTTTATCGGGATCCAACACTTTCTTTCCAGTTAGAAGCTCCACTAGGACCACACCAAAACTGTAGACATCGCTTTTCTCTGTAAGCAAACCAGTCTGCCAGTATTCGGGATCTAAATAACCAGGTGTCCCTTGCACAACTGTAGACACGTGGTTTTCATCCATGGGAACCAATTTCGATATCCCGAAATCCGATACTTTTGCTGTGTAATTCTCATCAAGAAGTACGTTGGTAGACTTAATGTCCCTGTGCATGATTGGAGGCGAAGCAACAGAGTGCAAATAAGAGAGCACGCCAGCAATTTCGGCTGCTATTCTTAAGCGAATGTTCCAAGAAAACTTTGATGCTTTGATATTGTTGTGGATATGGTCATAAAGTGTTCCATTGTTGATGAATTCATATACAAGTAATGGCACTTCTGTCTCGAGGCAACATCCTATCAGCTTTACCACATTTCTACTATTGATTTGGGAGAGCAACGTCACCTAATTGATAAATTGCTCAACTTGGCGATGATCAACACCTTTGGACTTTTTAATAGCGACCATTGTCTCATCTGCCAACTCTCCTTTGTAAACTGTCCCGGATCCTCCTTGACCGATAATTTGGTTTTCGTCAAAGTTATTGGTTGCCTTTTGCAATTCTTCAACAGTGAAAATTCTTCCATTGTAAGTGGCCTCCTTGTCCAGTGAGTTTTTGCTGCAAAAGGAATCCGCCGTTTTTCCTAAAATATTCCTCCCTCAGCATGTCAGCCTTTCTTCTCATCAATCTGGAATGCAAACATAAGGAGAATGCAAGTACAAGGACACTGCCCGCGCTCACCCCAGCAGCTGTAGCCAAAAATTGTCAAGAAGATAGCTAGTTCATTTTCCAACTTTTAAGATTTTATTTCTTGTTTTCAATAGAAGACTTCACTTTCAATTATTTTAATAAAATGGAGGAGTGAGCGACGTGAGTGATATAAATGTTTTCTGTTGGATTAACAGACAAGAGACCAAAAGTTCGAGAAATAAAAAAAAAGGACCAAAAAAATCATTTTAAAATGTAGGGGACCAAAAGATTATTAGACAATGGACCAAATAAAATTATAGTTTGGAATACACAAAATTGTTTTCTGTAAAGGTTTAGAATAAACTAACCTGTTAAAAGATGCCAATAAACTTTCTTATGTGGTGGTTCATCAACAATACATCCTTTTCCGTATTTTCTCCCATCTCCATGGTACCCTTCATTACAACTGCATATATAACTTCCTGGTTTCTTAGTACAGTTGCTGTTGTTTGAACAATCGTGAAGAGCGGAATTCGCACATTCATCAATATCTGCAAATTAGGCTTCAATAATCAATTAGAGAATAAACAATAAATTCTTAAAAGGACTAATTATAATTTCTACATATGAAATTGGATATAAAATTAACAAAGTTGATCAATCATTACCTTGACAACGTCCTTCATCGGAGAGAAATGGGTTGCCCTCATAACCATGCTTGCATCGACACCAATAGCCTTTAGCTTTAGGCACCTTCTCGTTGTAACATTCACTATTTTCAGAGGTACAAGCATAAGAGGTTAAGTTCCTTTTCGCCTCTGCACATGACACATTATATGCAGCGACCCAATCCACCACAACAGGAACTTTTTTATCCTTTTCTATATTGGTAAGATTGTCAACAGAAAACCGAAAAGCCGCTTCTTCAATTACAAAGCCATAGCTACAAGGATCGAAATCTGACTCCATATTACTGTGGTTGTGAAAGCTTTGCAACGTAGTATTGATATGCCAAACTCCATTAGGTATAGATGTCTGACAACAGCCAATACCCGAACAAGAATCATTCAGAACATCTTCCTTTTCATAACAAACAGATATGCATCCAGTAGTGTATGTACGTTCATCATGATCACTTTGACCTTCAAGAGTGACATAAGAATCACAGCCTATTACTGTGAACTTATTCGCTGTGCTATTAAAAGCAAATGTGTTATTTAAAGACACTACAGGGTTGAAGGAATCCAATCGAGTGTGATTATATCGATCATAGCAATCATATCCACTTTATACAAAATGCGCAACTGACCATCGAGAGAAATATCTGTAACAGGGATTGGATCGTTTCTCTTTGAGTACATAAAGAGTTGGGGAGGGTGGGTATTATTGGAAATATCGCTGCAATTCAGGAAGAATTGTTCATTTAAGTAACAGCCTTTTCGGGTACCAAATGGAAAAGGAATACTTACACTACCACAATGGTCCTGATCCTCACAGCCAGGCTTTGCTATAGGAAACGTGGAAGTAGCAAGGGGAGAGGACATCATCCAGAAACATACTAGGAAAATCATGAGTGTTAAGTTGGGATTCTCCGAATCCATATGAACTGAATGGTTGCTTGGTAATGAGTTTCCTGCTTTAGCAAGTGTGAGTAAATATATGCACGGCTCCCTCTTCCTTTTTTGTAGTTAATTTGGTTGCAAGTCAAAAATAGTCAACTGTCCCTTGGTCAATAACCAGATAAATTATTATATGTAACTGCTACATTTTAAGAATAGTGCAGTCAGTCAATGATAAATTAGTAATTAAAAAGTGTAAAACTTGTTGAAGACCAAAAAAGCTAAAGAATTCTTAGAATGTATTTTTCAAACAAGCAAGGATGAGTTTTGTAGTTATATGCAAAGTCGAGTGAGGTAAATGTAATTCACTCTTATATTTATTTATGAACCACTTAAGTGTACATAACTCTGCTCCTAAATAACACCATATTCCCTAAAAATATCTAATTTTAATATCTTAC